>OY821521.1:29842657-29845157 GCA_963682025.1 Cordilura impudica
GTTGTCATTAGTTTAATTTTTTTTAATAATAAGATATGTCTTAACTTTTCTGAAGTTTTTTTTGTGCTGTAATATTTTGAATAAAATATAATTTTTCTTAAATCGATTGATATGTCTTTAAAACATATTATAACAACATAAAAAATAATGAAAACTTTGATACGGCCCGCTGAACTCATGAACAATTTTTATGTGGCCCTCTTCTTAAAAACATTGGGGACCTCTGTCTTATAACACAAGATCAATCCTTGGTATTTAGGGAAAATCAATTTCAAAAATTTTGTTACGAATTTTTTTTCGCAGTAGCTAAAGCTATAAATAAATATCAAAAAAAGTTTCGAAATACTCTTTCCATTTGTTTAAGTGCTACTTAAGAGGGGATGCAAATTTTAAGCGGAATGAAATTTTGGTAATGAAACTAATTCCATTAGCCATTTATACAGCTAAATCTACTGAATTGTGAGTTAATTATGAAATTATTCATAAAATTTCCATATGTCTACAAAACTTTTGAATAAAACAATAAATTTTATTTTAAATATTACATATTTATGTTAAAGATCTTTAAAGTCATATAGAAGTAAGTTTGAAACACCTGTTTTGTATACCACATCCTATCTCCATTTTCAAGTACTTATTAAAACCACAAACGTTTTTCCACACTGATTCAGTGCCATCATTATAAACCTGTCTAAGTATGTTTGTGTTACACATCATTCATCTAATTTACATTTTTAATATGAAAATTTAATAATCTTTACTAAAACATACACATGTCTGTATGAAAAGACCTAAATATTAGGGTGGCCATAGTTATGTCACACATTATTACATTTTAATTGAATATTTTACAAATTATTTACAGTTTGTTTAATGACTGAATGAATTTGTCACTTATTGCTGACAAATTCATTAAGCAACCATAAATTGAACTACTAAAATATTTCGTAATAAACTAGTAATTCCCGCCGTACTTTGCCACGACTTTAACACTGGAACTACAAGATCAGTTACTTAGACTACCATTGAAATAACAAGTTATATGTATGGCAACATTTTTTGGAATAATATTTCTAGTTAGTGGGAAAGTATTTGCTAGTGTCAGTGTCAGTTATACCGAAACCAGTATCGTTATTCTTAACAAGTAATAAAATTATAGTCGGTCTAGACCGACCATATGATACCCTATACCATGGTTTAGAGACCCTATCTTTCGGTCCAACTAATTCGCTATAGAAAATAAGCGTAAACCAAATTTGAGTGGCATTGTTATTAATTTTTTTGCTGCAAATATGAGAAAGTTATATCGGGTGCTATATTTATATCGGGACTAGGTCGAAAAATTGACCGATCTTGACCATATTTGGTAAGGTCACTTATGTTTTGAAAAATATTTTTGTTTTTTGATAGATTTAAGTGAGTATCGGGAAACAGCTTATATGGGACCTATGACTAAGAATTGTCCTATAGGGATTCTTTTTGGACTAGTAATTAATGGATATAATAAACACATACAAACCCAATTTGACTGAGATCTATATTATAATTTGGATCTTATGGCACTTTATGTCGGTTTCATAGGGTCATTTGTATGGGGGCTAGGTCTGAAGATGGACCGAATTTCACCAATTTCAATAGCGTCCATCCTATGCCCGATAAAAGCTTATATGCCAAATTTCATCAGAATATATTCATATTTGCGACCTGTAATTTGATCACAAAATTTACATGGACACACAGACGGACGGACGGACATTGCTAAATCGACTCAGAAAGTGATTCTGAGTCGATCGGTATAATAAAAGATTGGTCTAGGTCAAATATTTTTGGTAGTTACAAACAGCAGCACAAAGTCATTAGTGGTATAGGGTATAAAAATTTTTGATTACAATTATATAAATGAGTATATAAATGAGTAAACGAAATTATGAAAAAAAAAGTGAAAGAACAATCAAATTTTTACAAGAACCTCTGGTTCCAATTTCTACATGTGGTCCCATGAGAACTACCTAGTCACTATCTAATCAGTAGTACCAATGTCACAAGTGATATGTAATGACACGTACATATTAAATGTCTATACAAAATTACATTCTCTGGGGTATAGTTGGTCAGTAGTACTGGTGACAAAGTCAATAGTGAATTACTCCAGTACTAGTGCCATTGTCATCAGTACTACTGACCAGCTATACCCCAGTCCATGTTATCTTTGTTGACATTTAACGCAGGCGTGCCATTGGAAACCAACCAGTAGAATTTGTCACTACTGACGAAGTAGTTCTTTCTTCCGTATGCAGACCAAAGATTCACTAGTACATTTTAGTAACACTAGTCTACATAACTGGTGCTTCTCAGTCGATTCTCGGTTCTCAGTCGATTGTCTGAAGGAGATTTTTTTTTTTTTAATATTTATAACTACTTTTATTCAAGGCTAGCTAAACCTTTGCATACATTAATATTATTTTAAATTAACCACAGTGCAAAATTTTAAATATTTTTT
>OY821521.1:29850157-29905157 GCA_963682025.1 Cordilura impudica
CAACCTAACGTGGAATTCTGTTTGCCATCATATTGTCGTCCTAATGGGTTGTAATCCTAAATACACACACTTGTGCAAACAAAATAACGGAAAAGTGTGCTCAAATATGAATTAATGTTAAGAATTATTAAAGAAAATCTGTGCTAAAGCTCTTGTTGAAATATTTAAA
The DNA here is from genome assembly GCA_963682025.1 of Cordilura impudica. Classification (NCBI taxonomy): domain Eukaryota; kingdom Metazoa; phylum Arthropoda; class Insecta; order Diptera; family Scathophagidae; genus Cordilura; species Cordilura impudica. The sequence continues at coordinate 29,850,327 of OY821521.1, forward strand.
TTATTTTTTTACATATCATTAAGATAAATATTTAAATAATATATATATATATGTATGTGTGTGTGCATATTATTTGTTTAAATTACTCAAAATTAACTTTTCATCTCCTGATTTGGTTTGTTCGCCTGAAAAAAACAAACTAAAACAACGACTGACAATGATTTGTTGTTATTTATTCTGCTTTTTAAATTAAGATTTAAAGAAATGATTCAGCCTTGATATCATATGTATAAAAACCCAAAATTAATCAGTATATAAATAGAATACTCTTTACTTCAGTTATGTTTGTATTAAAAAAAAAAATACAAACAAATTGTTAACTTGTTTAGAAAGTTGCCATATGAATAAATAACAATTTAGTTGATTTATCAACTTATAGTTTACAAAGATAAAAAAAAACTAATGATAAATATACGAAACAATAAATTTTCATTTTGACCATTAAATATTGTCATTCAGAAATTTATACAATTTATGGGTAAAAGTTAAGGCTGATTTAAGTTAGTTGCTATAAACAACAACTTGATAAAAACTGCCATACACAAACTTGTATAAATTTGTTAGCCACAATATTTTATATTTAGACTGGCATACAGATTGAGAGAGAGAGAGAGAGACAGAACTAAACTTTGTGTTGTAAAATTTTATTTAAAAAGTAGTGGTCTTTGTTTGAAAGTAAACTTAAAGTAGCACTATTTACGTAAAGTACTTACTCTTACAAAAAAAAACTTTTTACAATCGAGGATTATTTTGACACTGACAGCTCCTGCACGCTAAAAATATTGACAGCTGCGGTGCAAATTGAACGCCTGTTTGCTTGAAGTTTTTGAATTCAACGTTTCATTTACTCTAAAGAATAAAATCTTTAAAAAAATAAAATTATAAAACCATCTTTCTTTCCGCATGTCTCAAAAAATAAAAACTTAAAATCACACTCATAAAGAAAAAATAGACTAATGCACGAGTTACCCACAAAATACTTAATTTAAATAAATCTTTTTTGACAAGGTATGTTAACACTTCAAAGTGATTCTTAAGTATTCTTTTATGGCTGCCATTTTGAGTTAAGTATTAACTTTTGTAAAGGTAAGTCTTAAGTCAACTTAGCTTATTTAAAGACTAATCATACCCTTTTTCGAATAACCATACGGCCTAAAGCATTTGTACCCTATATCACTCAATGGTCAGGGTATAATGAGTTTGTTTTGATGTTTTTAAATAGCAAAACAATAAGAAAGTTATAGTCGGTGTAGACCGACTTTACAATACTCTATAGTATTCCACCGCTCGAAATTCAAGTGCAATTTCTAGGCAATTTTATTTCTCAACTTAGCCAATTCACAAACCATCACTTATTTGGTTTATTGTTGTTGTGAATGAAGATAACAAACTCATTAACAAACACATTAACAAACACATTAACAAATTTAATAAATACACACACAGTATATGTATAATTTTATGTAAATGTTAGTAGCAACTATAAATGCAATTTACTCAAAATGAAGGAAAAATTTAAAAATCTGTAAATCTGGCGAACAGCAGAAAAGAAATACCTTTCAAATAATATACTCTTGGTCAAAATCGGGATAAAACTGTAGAACAAAACATCGGTCAAAAGAAATCGCCTAGCCTATTAATATTATAGATAGAAAATAAGCAGAGACGAAATTTTAGTGAAATTGTTATTAATTTGTAGAGTGCAGATATGAAAAAGTTCATATCTGATTTTACATTTATATGGGGGGCCAGGGCAAAAAATGGACGGATCGTAACTATATTTAGTAACGATTTAAAAAAATCTATGCAATATTTCTGTGATTTGATAGATTTAATTGAAATCGGTACTATAATATACACACATACAACTACTTTTATCGATATATAAATATATGATAATCTGGATCTTATTCAAATTTTAGCCAGTATGACAGGAGTATCCATATTGGGGCTAGGTCTCTACATGCACCGATTTTTACCAATTTAATTAGCTTTCGTCTTATGGCTAATAAAGGTTTATATAATAAATTTCATCACAATATATAGTTTTATTACACGGTTTACAGACGGATGGACAAACAGACGGACGGACAGATTGAAATCACTAAATCGACACATAAAGATATTCAGATTCGATCTGTATAATAAAACTTTTTGATACCAACATCAGCACAATCTTATTACACACTCACCAAATAGTGGTATATATAGTATTAAAAGATAAGGTGATATTTTGTGAACAATGATTTGTTTAACGGTTTTCTCCCGATTTTTAGCAAAAGTATTTTATTTGAAAGGCATTTCTTTTTAGCTGTCCACCAGATTTACAGATTTTTAAATTTTGAGATTTTTTTTGGAGTAAAATGCATTTAAAGTTGCTACTAACGCATACATATAAATTATACAATGCCACGCGTGTGCTTATTAAATTTGTTAATGTGTATGTGAGTTTGTTTTCTTCATTCACAATAATAATTATATTCAATTCAAATATAATTTTGAACATAAACCAATAATTGGACATAAACCAATAACGACAATAATCGATATTTACAAAAGTGTTGAACTGTGCATTGGCTATAGAGATTCAGTTTCGATCTGTATAATGAAAGTTAATCTAAGTCAAATATTTTTTTTTTATACCAACATCGGCACAATCTCATTACAGCTTCACCAAATAGTTAGTGCTATCTATAATATTAATAGGTAAGGCGATATCTTGTTACCGATGATTTGTTAAACAGTTTTCTCCCGATTTAGACCAAAAGTATCTTATTTGAAAGGTATGTCTTTTTAGCTGTCCACCAAATTACAGATTTTTAAATTTTCAAATTTTTTTGGAGTAAAGTGCATTTAAAGTTGCTAATGCATACATAAAATTATGCGATATTATGTGTATGCTTATTAAATTTGTTAATGTGTTTGTGAATTTGTTTTCTTCATTCACAATAATAATTGTAAAATAAACCAATAATTGGACATAAACCAATAACGATAATAATCGATATAGTAGATTCCAGCGCTCGAAATTCGAGTGCAATTTCTAGGCAACGTTATTTCTCAACTTAGCCAATTCACAAACCAACACTTTTATGGTTTATTACTATTGTGAATGAAGATAACAAACTCATTAACAAATTTAATAAATACAAACATAGTATATTTATAATTTTATGTATGTGCTAGTAGCAACTTTAAATGCAGTTTACTCAAAATAAAGAAAAAATTACAAAATCTGTAAATCTGGCGAACAGCAGAAAAGAAATAGCTTTTAAATAATATACACTTGGTCAAAATCGGGATGAAACAGTAGAACAAAACATCGGTAACAAGAAATCGCCTAGCCTATTAATACTAGCAGATTCCAGCGCTCGAAATTCGAGTGCAATTTCTAGGCAGCTTTATTTTTCAACTTATCCAATTCACAAACCAACACTTTTATGGTTTATTATTATTGTGAATGAAGATATCAAACTCATTAACAAACACATTAACAAATTTAATAAATACACTCATAGTATATGTATAATTTTATGTATGTGTTAGTAGCAACTTTAAATCTGGCGAACAGCAGAAAAGAAATACCTTTCAAATAATATACGCTTGGTCAATATCGGGATGAAACGGGAGAACAAAACATCGGTCACAAGAAATTGCCTAGGCTATTAAAACTAGCAGATTCCAGCGCTCGAAATTCGAGTGCAATTTCTAGGCAGCTTTATTTTTCAACTTAGCCAATTCACAAACCACCACAGAACAAAACATTGGTCGGAAGAAATCGCCTAGCCTATTAATATTACAGATTATAGATTTACAAACTGTTGAACTGTGAATTAACTAAATTTGATTAGCATACCCTTAGGGTCTCTTTTAAAAGAAAAAATAAATTTCCTGGAATTTGCACTCGAATTTCGAGGGCTGGGATCTGCTAGTAAGGTGTAAATACTTGATCTAGACGAATTTTGTGTAAAATTGTCTCGAACAACCAAGGCAGTGTGAACCCTCGTATTATCGTGGAGCTAAAAACCAAGAGTTGTCTGCACATCGTATGACACTCAAATAATGTTCCTTGTTAATGATTTGGCACGGCGGAAGGAATTAATAATGCATCAGTGCATTGATTGGTAGGTTTTTTTGGGATGGTAGGCTTAAATCCGATACTCCTCACCAGTAGCGCTGCATTTTATTATGTTCTTGATTAGAAATATTAATGCAATGATTTTTTTAAATTATTTAAATTAGTGTTTTTGGAACCAATCGAAATTTGAAGCATTTGAGGCCCAAAATATCTTTTGAAATGGTGATGACTGAACCTTTTAAATGTCAGTTTTATCAGCAAGATCTGTAATTATCAACCGACAATTTTGCAGTACCAAATATTTGATGTCCTTGACGTGTTGTTCATCAGTTGATGTTTCTTTTAACCTGGGGCGCCAATAGCTTGCAACACTTTCGCTGCCTCCTTCGAATTGTTTATATCTTGCTTTCATTTCATTTCATTCCCTAAAAAAAATTTAATGAAATTTCTGTGTTCAAGAAAATCAGACATGGTTGAAATCGCCAAATTCACTTTTAGTTGTTTACAAAAACGAGCATCACTATTGTACCAATGAAGATATTGACATGAAATTTGGCATAAATCTCAAAAACAGTGCAACCAACTTTAAAAATATTAATATTGGTCCAAATCGATAAATCTGGAAAGTTTAAACTGAAAAGTTAACTTTTAATTTTGACTCAGTACTATTTGGTTAGTACTAGGCGGCTCAATAAGTCCAAAATGGCAAAAAGATACAAGTTATGTTATTGATAGATCGGAGAGTTAATATCCGCTAGATTGTAATATAGCTCTGTAATTTCGATTTTGAATATTCTGTTTGATAATTTCAGCGAGTGTTTGGCATTGTTCAACCGTAATACGGATGAGTTTTTGTGACATTTTATAACGGTTAATGATTCACGGATTCACGGTAACATACCGTAGACTAAGCAGCAGTTTAACAAAAGAATTTCTTTGGGCCGATTGGTGCCGAAGATGACTAGGGTGGGTCTGGACACGGTTTTGTGGGATATTGGCGGCATAATTCGCATTATCTTCAAAGGCGAAAAACCATAAACGGTGAATGTTACGCCATGCTATGGACTCATTCATGGGCAATTTAAAAAAACCGTGTTCGCATTTGGCCAAGAAGAAATCACTCTTTGTATGACGAGAATGTATGTCTAGTCGCCAGGCCAAAATTCTATTTCACTATTTACTACTTACAAACCCATAGAAATCGGCCGATTGAAAGAGGCGTAAGTCCAACGATGAAAACATTATGATAATGTAGATAAAATTTAAAGCAAGCAAGCAACAAGTAAGAAATTATAATCGGTCTAGACCGACTATAAATATGCCATGGTTTAGAGACCATATGTCTTCGGTCCAACTAATTCGATATAGAAAATAAGCACAAACCAAATTTGAGTGGCATTATTATTAATTTTTTTGGCTGCAGATATGAAAAAGTTCATATCGGATGCTATATTTATATGGGGACTAGATTGAAACATGGACCGATCCTGACCATATTTGGTAAAGTCACTAAAAAATATATACAAACCAAATTTGAGAAAAATCTGTGCAATATTTCTATTTTCTGATAGATTTAAGTGAAGATCGGGAAGCAGTTCTATATGGGCCTATGAATAAGAATTGTCCTATTGGGATTATTTTTGGACTACTGATTAATGGATATAATAAACACATATAAACCCAATTTGACTGAGGTCTAGATGATAATTTGGATCTTAGGGCAATTTATGTCGATTTCATAGGTGCCATTTGTATGGGGACTTTTTCTGAACATGGACCGAATTTCACCAATTTCAATGGCGTTCGTCCTATGGCCGATGGAAGCTTAATTTCATCAAAATATATTCATTTTTGCGACCTGTAGTTTGATTGCAAGGTTTACATGTACACACAAGACGGACAGACGGACAAACAGACGGACGGACATCGCTAAATCGACTCAGAAAGTGATTCTGAGTCGATTGGTATAATAAAAGATGGGTCTAGGTTAAATATTTTTGGTAGTTACAAACAGCAGCACAAAGGCATTATACCCAAACCACATAACGATATATATCTATATAGATAGATATAATAAATGAAAATGTACTTTTTTTTAATAAAAAGTACTTTAAAATTGACATCAACTTTTTAGAAAAAGGGTAATTTTTTGAAAAAGTTTTTTTTCTAAGAAATGGTAATTTCAAAGAAATGGTACTTTTTAAAGAAAGTATTCTTTTTTACGAAACTTACCTTTTTTCAGAAAGGTACTTTTTTAAGAGAAGGTATTTTTTTAAGAGAAGGTACTTTTTTAAGAAAATGTACTTTTAAAAAAAGGGTACTTTATTTTAAAAGATACTTTTGTAAGAAATTTACTTAATTAAAAAAGGGAACTTGTTTAAAAAAAGGTACTTTTGTAAGAAATTTACTTATTTAAAAAAGGGAACTTGTTTAAAAAAAGGTACTTTTTCAAAAATGGGTACTTTTTTGAAAAAGATACTTTTCGAAAAAAGGGTACTTTTTCAAAAAGGGTACTTTTTTAAAAAAGGTACTTTTTCAAAATGGGTACTTTTTTAAAAAAGGTACTTTTTCAAAAAAGGGTACTTAAAAAAGGTTCTTTTTCAAAAAGGGTGCTTTTTTAAAAAAGTAACTTTTTATTTTTTTTAAGAGGATCGTTTTATTATTGTAATAAATAATTTTTTTTACTTATTTAGAACAAGGGTACCTTTAAAATCCTTCTATATGTAAGGTATAAAAGAGCTGGAGAAACGTTGGTAAAAGTGTATTGATAATTTTTTTAGCCCAAATTTGTTCTTCATTAAAAAGCCACCGATTTATTGATACGCCCTCGTAAGTATCTATTTCAGACATAAATGATCAGTTCAGATATAAAATTTTCAATTATAGTCCATTTCTTCACTAAAATCCATCAAAACACATTAAAATAACGGATTCGAATCAAAATTGGTTTATATTTATTTAATCAGATCAGTTCCCCATGGGAACTGACAAAAAAAATATATGCAAATCTCGTTTAAATTTTATTCATTTTATTTTCTCTATTCATTTTTAAACTCACTCACCCAGCATGTTCTGGATCTAAAGGTATAGTATAACACATGGTCGACCTAGACCGACTATAACTTGCTTTGATGCTTATCTCTGATTTAATATAGACATACATTTACATTTAAGCTTATCATTAACAGCACAACTTATAAAAGAGATATAATTTTTGCTTAAATAAAAGAAAAAGGACAAACAAAAATGGCAAAGAAAGAAAAACTTTTTCGAAACTTTATATACATACATACGAGTTAATGCCCTATTTTCGAAAAGGAATTATTTCTCATTTTACTGTGACTATTGTGGTCTATATGAAATGGGATGAGGAAGTAAAATACAAATATTTTTATATGCTTTAGTTCTGCTTAAGTTCATTAAGGGTGAATGTGGATAATTCGTATTGTCCTCGTATGTGTTCAGTAAAGTTTACAGTATTCGTTTTCTATAATATATTTGGAAATACTAAATAAACTTTAGATATTATAATGAATTCATATAAACCGCATATAATATGTATGTATAATTTTGCCTTTTTTACTGGATTTTTGCTTTCAGATTGAGTCACTTCCTATATAATCTGTTGTCAAAAAAAAAAAAAAAAAAAAAAAAAAAGAAAAGTAAAAAATAAAAAATAAAATAAATAAATAACAAGTAAGAAACAAAGTAAGAGTAAAGTAGTAAAATTTATTTATTTTGTTTCAAATTTTTGTATGTATTTGAAAATATGAAATTTTATTTTATGCAGTCTGTCAAGAAAGTATTGCGACTTGGTAAAAATTTTTCGTTTTGACTTTTGTGTTTAAGAATATAATTCTCCTTCTTATATCCTTCACACCAGTCTGCAGAGGGTATATGGAAGTTTGCATTCTGTTTCATCCTTATAACAAGCGGAGTTCGTATAGCGATGTCCGTCTGTCCGCCTATGGAAATCACGATCACGCCTTCAATTAGACAGTTGAGTTATTCACTTTTACATCCTGAGCAGATTGTTATCATGAAAATTATCAAAAACGCTTCAATAGGTTCCGAGATTTCAATAAAAATTAAAAAAAAGAGAAACTATCTTGAAAAAAATATTTTTTTGTTGTGTCAAGAAGTCCAAGTCGTTCGGCTTAGAGCGGACATGGCGCCGCCGCCGACTCTTTCTTTAGTGCTGCAGAACGCGTAATGTTTACTTGCCGAATTAACTATCTTAGTTAATTTGTCATTTTTAAATATTAGTATAAATAAATGATTAGAACGTAAAATAAATTTTTTTTTTAAATTAAATTATTGCAATTAAAAATTTTGATAATAAAAAAAAAACAAAAAAAAAATAAAATTTTGAGTTTCTTCTGCAGCTTTTAATGGCTCAACCAGCTTAAAGTTTTCATCAAGGTTCAGAAAATACACACATGAAACACACAATGTCCTGTTCAAAAGCAGCCAACACATATATTTATTTTCATATCAATTATGTGCGTTTCTAAATTTTCTACGGTGCCCAACACAACCATGACTGTGTTCGTTTTAATATTTCGTTATTTACACGAACATTTTTGTATCACGTACTTTTTGTTTCAATCACACATAAACCACACATTTTTGAGTGTCGCTTTATTTGAAGTTCATGTTCTGGTACGTGTAATGAAAAAAAAAACAGAACATGTACAATAAACAGGTTCGAGTTCAGTTATATTTTGAACACGACTTAAAATATAACTGAACTCGAACCTGTTTATTGTACATGTTCTGTTTTATCTTAGTACACGAGCCACAACACGACTTAAAATATAACTGAACTCGAACCTGTTTATTGTGCATGTTCTGTTTTTTTTTTTCAGTACACGTACCAGAACATGAACTTCAAATAAAGCAACACTCAAAAATGTGTGGTTTATGTGTGATTGAAACAAAAAGTACGTGATACAAAAATGTTCGTGTAAATAACGAAATATTGAAACGAACACGGTCATGATTGTGTTGGGCACCGAAGAAAATTTAAAAACAAACATAATTGATATGAAAATAAAAATATGTGTGTGTTGGTCTAAGTTATGTTTGTTTAAATATATGTACGAGTTTTTTATTCAGTGTGTGTTTTTTCCTGAACTCTGGTTTTCATAGATGAATATCGGTTTTTTAATTGTAAGAGAGCTTAGCAGATTCCCTTTTTCGCGTACACAACCCAGTAATGGAAATTCTACTCCAAACCGAACGATAACATTGAGTATGCTTCCAATTCCAAAATTCCAATAATTGTTTATACTAGCTTAGGAACCAAAATAGAATAATGTTTACCACAGATTCACAGAACATCGATATTTTACATCACAGGCATTTTTATATAAAAAAAACGGAATTACAAGCACTACTTTATGTTTTTATATATTTTGGTTTCTTGTTTTGTCAACCGCCGCCGCCACCAATTTGACATTGACTTGGACCTCTGTACGAGCCATATTAACTTAGGTATTGTCACAATATTTTTAACGTCATAATATGAAAGAAATATATTAAAAGATTTAGTTATTAACAAAAAATTAAATTTTTTTTTATAGATTTTACCAAAAACCGGCACTCGAAATTCGAGGGAAAAATCCAGAAAATTTAATTTTTTCTTTAGTCACATGTTTTAAAGTTTGGGAAGCTATATCTCAACTGAAACTGAAATTTGTAAAATTTTGGAAAATTATATGTTAATCTTGATAGCTCTTATTAGTCCCTGAGATACTGATAAAAATGTGAAATTGTTTGAAAAAATTTCATATATTTTTTTTATTTATTTATTTGGGTGATATTAAATACATATATTAATTTAAACAAAGGGAGTTGAAAGTAAGAAATATTTATTTTATATTTTCAATTAAAAAATTCTCGGTTTTCGGAGTACAGTTTTACTTTAAGGTTTGATTTTCCTTTAGGAACATAACTTTAAATCGCGTGATAGTTACCTTTGACCTTTCGAAAAAAAATCGCTTAACCTAATTTTAAAATCATTTTCAATATCTCTCAAATGAGACCAATTTCGACCATCTACGTTTAAAACTTTTGAAGATATAAGCAATAATAGCAGACCACTCATGTGTGTTTTTAGTGAATTTTCTACTTTTCGAACGCGATATTTTGGGAACCACAAAAGCTAGACACCCAAATTTGAATTTATATTAGTTTAGTACTGTAGAACATTCAAGCTAATTTTGGTACAATTCAAAGAGGGTAAGGTCGAAAATGGCGTTCTTTTCGTAGATTTATTATGATGGAATTACCCTTAATCTATATATGAAAAATTTATGATGATAAATAATTTTATAAGAACATAAAGGTATGCTAATCAATTTTAGGCAATTCAAAATGCAATACAGGGCGTGTGATATACAATTATAATGAAATTCAAAGTATTGTGACTAAATTGGCTAACATTGATTAGCATACCTTTAGGCTCTCATAAAATTTTTTATTGTTAATATTTTATTTTATTTAATTCAATATATTTTTAACACATATTATACATAAATTTTGAAATTCTACACTTCTCCTCCATATAACCTATAACTATGTTAATTTTCACACTCTCTCGTGCCCGCATTTTGCTTAAAAAGGGATGAACAATTTTCTTTCACGTTTTAATATATACATTAATCAAATATTCATAATTTTTTTTCCAACACTTTATATGTAAAAAGTTTTTCTTTTAAGAACTCTTAAATTGAAATTATAGAAAATTACCCATGTTACAACTATTTTTTTTCATTTGAAAATATATCCACTTTTCTAAAAATTAAAATTTTTTGTATACAATTTATTATATTTTAATGAAAATCTCTCATTTTAGAAACTGTAAGCATTTTAAATATATTACCTATTAGATATGTTTAATGGTATTTCTTTAATATTTTTCAAATTTGAATATGAAACCACTGAAAATCTAGCAAAATTAAGAAATGTTAATAAAAAATTAACTTGACAAAAAAAAAATCCACTAAGGATGGCAACCCTTGCTTTAAAGCAAACTCTCACCCCCCTAGAAATATGCGAATAGCAAAAAACTGGGAAATACAAAGTTTTGGGTCAATCAAAAAAAATTTAGAGGTGCCTCAACGCGACTGAAAATTTTAAGTGTGTTTACATGGGGAAAATATGACGTTTGTTTCAGATTTTACGAAAATTTCGTTCTATAATTTAATTTTTTCAACAAGTTGTTATAGAATCGATATCAGTACTTAATTATCTTTTCAAAAAGCTATAAACCTTCAAAATCGAATAAAAACTCACCCAGAAATAACAAATGCCCCAGACCGCTTTTGTGCCAAAAAACTCTTAGGTTTGAAATGGATGAACATTTTTTAAACTTTAAAAAATTGCTTAAAGCCATATTTTTTTCGTCTCAATATCTGTAAGTATTCAGATATGAAGAATTGTTTTATTACCACGTTGTTAACCTATTGCGAAATGAGACCAAAGATGGAAAAGTATTTTGATAAAATTTTAAAAACTCCTTTTCTTAAACAATTTTTTTTTTACAAAAAAATTTTTGTGTGAATTTCGAGAAAAATTAGTTTTTTATGGAATATTCAGTAAATGTACTCTTTTTAAATACTTTGGATTTGTTATATTTTATCTTAATAGCCTAGGGTTTGTGAAAAAAAATAATATGACCCCATTAACCCTATTAGACTTGAGGTCGCATATGACCCCAAGCTAATGAAAGACAATTTATTAAAAAAAAAGCAAATATTTTGTAAGTGTTGTTGAATTTTTAGATGCATCGCCTAAAGTATAATAACCAAATGTGCAAGTCTTCCAAGCTAAAAATTTTTAATAAATCGAATAACGTTAATCCATTACTTGCCGAGTCAAAACTTTGAATTTTGGCATATTTGAAAGAATTTATTGTTCTAGTTAGCCAGATGAAACCCTTACTATGGGTTGGGAAATAAAATTATGCTATATGTTACCGATTTTTATGGTTTGATGATTTGACGTCACTAAGCCATTTGGACTTGGCGCCACAAACGACCCCAAGCTACTACAGGACGCTTAAGTCAAAAAATGCAAATATTTTGCAAATACTGCTGAATTTTGGATCATTTTAACCCTAGGAGCACATAAAGGTAAGTTTTCGTAAAATATAGCACAATTTTATTTCCCAACCCATAGTTAGGGTTTCATCTAGTTTACTAGAACAATTAATTTTTTTAAATATGCCAACTTCAAAGTGTGGCCTCGGCAAGGAATGAGTTAACGTTGTTCGGTTTATTCCAAATTTTTAGCTTGGAAGACTTGCATATTTGGTTATTATATTTCGAGCGTCACATCTAAAAATTCAACAGCACTTACAAAATATTTAAATTTTTTTTAAAAATTGTCTTTTATTAGTTTGGGGTCGTATGTGACCCCAGGTCCAGCAGGGATAATGGGGTCGTATAATTTTTTTCCGAAGCCCTAGGCTGTTATGATAAAATATAACATTTAAAAGTAGAAAGCTGATAAATTTTTGATACAAAGTTTTAAGAAAAAGTATATTTACTGAATAATTCACAAAAATTTTTAATTTTTCTCGAAATCCGCAGAACTAAATGCTTTGTAAAAAAAATTCTGGCACAGGAATTTACTTCAAAATTCACACAGTTAATCTCTAGTATATACTTAACAAAACCTTAAGGTGCCAGATCCGTTTTTTAAAATTTTGTTTAAGAAAATTTTTTAAAACTTAAAAAAGGAGTTTTCAAAATTTTATCAAAAAAATTTGCCATTTTTGGTCTCATTTCACAATAGGTTAAAAACGAGGTAATAAAACAAAACGTCATGTCTGAGTACCTATAAGTATAGAGACAAAAAAAATGATGGCTTTAATCAATTTGTTAGAGTTGAAAAAAATTCCGTCAAATTTCACGACATAGTTTTTTTTGGCACAAAAGTGGTCTGGGTCATTTGTTATTTCTTGGCGAGTTTTTATTCGATTTTGCAGTTATATAGCTTTTTGAAAAGATAATTTAGTACTGACAGCGATTCATATAATAACTTGTCGAAAAAGTTAAATTATAGAACGAAATTTTCGTAAAATCTGAAAAGAAATCACATTTAGCCCATATAAACACACTTGAAATTTTCGGTCGCGTTGAAACACCTCAAAATTTTTCTTTGATAGACCCCAAACTTTGTATTTCAAAGTTTTTTTCTATTCGCATATTTCTAGAGGGTGAGACCGAGAGTTTGAACACTTTTTTTTATTATGGGCCACCCTACACATAAATACATATAAATTATTTAATTCTCATGCTATTGTCTGTGACACATGCAATTATTTGTCGAATGACTTGTGAATAGGATTTTATCATTCGATTTTTATTTTATGATAATTATGATAAATATCACCTCCAAGTAATAATATTAGTGAGAATTAATATAATTACATTAGTTATGTTAATAAATCTTTAATATTAATAGGCTAGGCGATTTCTTGTCACCGATTTTTTGTTCTACCATTTTATCCCAATTTTGACCAAACGTATATTATTTGAAAGGTATTTTATTGCAGCTGGTTTGCAGAATTACAGATTTTCAAATTTTGTCCTTTTTTGGAGTAGATTGCATTTAAAGTTGCTATTAACCCATACATAAAATTATACATATGCTATGTGTGTGTTTTTTAAATTTGTTGTGTTTGTTAATGAGTTTGTTATCTTCATTCACAATACTAATAAACCATAAAAGTGTTGGTTTGTGAACTGGGTAAGTTGAAAAATAAAGTTGCCTAGAAATTGCACTCGAATTTCGAGCTCTGGAATCTGCTAGTGTTAATAGAATACGGCCAAGACTTGCTGAAGAAGGAGATGAGAAATTATTAATGATTCTTGAGTTATAACAGAAAAATTAAGTATAGCTGAAAACTAAAAATATTTGATGTTTGACCTGACAACGCCAAACCCTTTAGAGGTTTTAATATACTGGCCTAGTTATATTCACCATGACTTGGAAATTCCCACCCCCCAGACAATGACCGCGAAAATGTTCCACAGTGTTATCGACAACTGAATTCAAATGATAACCGTAGCCAACAGTGATTCTAATATTGAGTTTAAGACATCGATGAAGGGTATCAGCCGAATTTAGTACTTGTTTTATGTTATTTTATTTTATTTTACTTTATTTTATTTTATTTTATTTTATTTTATTTTATTCAGTTAATAAAGGCTAATAAAAATATGTTTTTGAAATTGGAAGTGAAATAAAAGAGTTCCTTACTAATTTTCTTAGCACCGTATATCAAAAGATTAAGTTTTTCTTAACATTGTGAACATGTCTTTGGGCCCAATGAATAGGCATAAAAAAGATAACATTTTCCTATGACAAGCTTATGTTAAATCCATTGGAAATGAACCAAACTTGCACTAATAATTGAATTATTTTTATTCTCCTTTCTTTGGCATAGTGTATCAACAATATAAATTGAATCCATTAATGGGGTCATCGTTGTTATTATGGCTTTTTTGTGTTTTTTTTTCTGAGACAGTCATTTGTAGGCTAGAGTGTAAGATATCAAATAGTCTGTCCGGCCCTTTGGAACAAAAATTCAAATGTTAATTAAAAATACTAAAAAAAATATTACAAAGTTTTCCTGCAAACCGATCTATCTGTAGGTAGCTTTTGTTACAAGTCATACACAGCCTGCTAATGAAGACTAAGATTAGATTTTATTTATTGTAGTATAAGAGTTAATAAAGCAATAAATCATTAAGCATATAATTGAAAAACAAAACAAAAAATATCCTAAAAGACAATACACATAAGTTTTTGACTCTCCAGAAATCTAATTAAACAAAACAGGCCGATTAAACAGACAAAAAAGAATAATAGCAAAAATAGGCATTCATTTATTTAAGTTTTTTTTTGCTAAATTGTTTCAATTATTTCAATTCATCACTGTCATTAAAACATTTTCAATAAACAATGTTGTATGCTCTTATGTACATATATTCTCAAATTTCGTATATGTCAAAAGAAAATTGTTGGGGAAAACTAATTTGGATGTTTTTTAAGAACATTTTTGTTTAAAAATTTTATTTAATGAGGGACTACTCAGAAATTTAATTTTTATAAAAAGTACTTTTTTAATAAAGGGTATATTTTTAATGAAAGGTACTCTTTTAATAAAAGGTACTTTTTAAATAAAAGGTACTTTTAAGTAAAAGGTAATTTTTTAAATAAAATCTACTTTTTAAATAAAAGGTACTTTTTAAATAAAAAGTACTTTTTAAATAAAAGGTACTTTTTAAATAAGAGGTTCTTTTTAAATAAAAGGTACTTTTTAAAAAAAAGGTACTTTTTAAATAAAAGTTACTTTTTAAATAAAAGGTACTTTTTAAATAAAAAGTACTTTTTAAATAAAAGGTCCTTTTTAAATAAAAGGTTCTTTTTAAATAAAAAGTACTTTTAAAATAAAAGGTACTTTTTAAATAAAAGGCACTTTTTAAATAAAAGGCACTTTTTATAGAAAAGTTACTTTTTAAATAAAAGGTAAATTTTAAATAAAAAGTACTTTTTAAATAAAAGGTACTTTTTAAATAAAAGGTACTTCTTAAATAAAAAGTACTTTTTAAATAAAAGGTACTTTTTAAATAAAAGGCACTTTTTATAGAAAAGGTAATTTTTAAATAAAAGGTACTTTTTAAATAAAAAGTACTCTTTTAAATAAAAGTTACTTTTTAAATAAAAGGTACTTTTTAAATAAAAGTTACATTTTAAATAAAAGGTACTTTTTAAATAAAAGGTAAATTAAAAAAAGTACTTTTTACATATAAGGTAATTTTTAAATAATAAGTACTTTTTAAATAAAAGGTACTTTTTAAATACAAAGTACTTTATAAATAAAAGGCACTTTTTAAATAAAAGGTAATTTTTAAATAAAAGGTACTTTTTAAATGAAAGGTACTTTTTAAATAAAAAGTACTCTTTTAAATAAAAGGTACTTTTTAAATAAAAGGTACTTTTTAAATAAAAAGTACGTTTTAAATAAAAGGCACTTTTTAAATAAAAGGTAATTTTTAAATAAAAGGTACTTTTTAAATAAAAGGTACTTTTTAAATAAAAGGTACTTTTTAAATAAGAAGTACTCTTTTAATAAAAGGTACTTTTTAAATAAAAGGTAATTTTTAAATAAAAGGTACTTTTTAAATAAAAGGTATTTTTTAAATAAAAGGTACTTTTTAAATAAAAGGTACTTTTTAAGTAAAAGGTACTTTTTAAATAAAAGGTAATTTTTAAATAAAAGGTACTTTTTGAATAAAAGATACTTTTTAAATAAACGGTACTTTTTAAATAAAAGGTTCTTTTCAAATAAAAGATACTTTTTAAATAAAAGTTACTTTTTAAGTAAAAGGTATTTTTTAAATAAAAGGTACTTTTTAAATAAAAGGTACTTTTTAAATAAAAGGTACTTTTTAAATAAAAGGTACTTTTTAAATAAAACGTACTTTTTAAATAAAAGGTACTTGTTAAATAAAAGGTAATTTTAAAATAAAAGGTACTTTTTAAATAAAAGATACTTTTTAAATAAAAGGTACTTTTTAAATAAAAGGTTCTTTTTAAATAAAAGCTACTTTTTAAATAAAAGGTACTTTTTAAATAAAAGGTGTTTTAAGAAAAGGAATTTTTTAAGGAAAGGTACATCTTGAAATACAAAGTACTATTTTAATGAAATGTATTCTTTAATAAAACGTACTATTTTTACAAAAAAACTTTTTTAAGGAAAGTAGTTTTTTAAGAAAAGGTACTTTTTTAATGGGAGGTACTCTTATAGGAAAATCTACTTTTTTAATATGTGGTACTTTTTGCAAAAAAAAAACATTTTTGTGAATAAAGTGCACTTTTTATTAAATAAAATATACTTTTTTTAATAAAAGGACTTTTTTGACAAAAGTAACGGAAAAAAGTACTTTTTTTAATAAAACTGCCTTTTTAATGAAGTTACTTTTTAAGAAAAGATTTTTTTTAGGAAATGTACTTTTTTAAAATGCGATGCCTTATTAGGAACAGGTAGTTTTTGAGAAAAGTTACTTTTTGTAAAAAGGTACTTTTTTGGGAATAGGAACAGGAACTCTTTTCATACAGGCCACATTTATAGAACATTTATTTTTTTTTATAAAAGGAACTTTTTCAAAGATCTTTCTTAATAAAAGTACTTTTTATGAAAGTTATTTTTTATACCCTATACCACTATGTGGTTTGGGTATGACTTTGTGCTACTGTTTGTAAGTACCAAAAATATTTGACCCTGACCCATCTTTTATTGTACCGATCGGATCAGAATCACTTTCTGAGTCAATTTAGCGATGTCCGTCGATCTGTCCGTCCGTCCATCTAAGTGTCCATGTAAAATAAATATTAATGATAGTTGGTACATAATTTTTTATCGGCCATAGAATAAACGCTATTGGAATTGGTGAAATTCGGTCCATGTTCAGACCTAGCCCCATACAAATCTCCCCTATGAAATCGACTTAAATTGCCATAAGATCCAAATTATCATATAGATCTCGGTCAAACATATGCCGTTTTCTTTTCTGACAAAAAATGTCGCCATTTTTTGCCCTTTTTTGGAAAAGTGTATTTTTTTAAATATTCTGAATTAATAACAACCTTATATTATATATCAATCGAAAGGTCTCAAAGTGCTGTTTTCATAAATGCAAAAAAATTTTGATTATTATCCTCTTGGAAGGCATAGAGTGAAAATATTTAAAAAAGGGGAACAATGGGGAAATATTCTCACACTATGACTTGAAAGAAGTCAATGGCTGGAATTTCATGTGATTTACGAGGGCTCGACTTTGAGACCTTTCGATTGATGTATAAGATAAGGTTACTCTTAATTCAGAATATATAAAAAAATATACTTTTCGAAAAAAGGGCAAAAAAGGGCGACATTTCTTGTCAGAAAAGAAAACGGCATTAGTTTGTGTGTGTTTATTACATCCATTTTTCAGTTGTCCAAAAATTTACCCCATATGGCAATTCTTTGTCATAGCACCCATATAAAGCTGCTTCCCGATTTTCACTTAAAAAACAAAAATATTGCACAGATTTTTCTCAAATTCTGTGTGTATATATTTTTTTCAAAATATAAGTGATTTTATCAAATATGGTTAAGATCGGTCCATTTTTCGACCTAGTCGCTATATAAATATAGCAGCCGATATGAACTTTTTCATATCTGCAGCCAAAAAATTAATAACAATGCCACTCAAATTTGGTGTATGCTTATTTTCTTTATCCACTTAGTTGTAGTTTTTTTACAAGGTACATTTTGATAAAAGGTACCTTTTTTTATAAAACCCAATTTTTTGTAAAAGGTATTTCTGATAAATCGTACTTATTTTCAAGAGTATTTTTTTTTTTTTTTTTGAAAGGGACATTTTATTTTAAAAGTATATTTTACAAAATATACTTATATTTTGTAAAATGTACTTTTTTATAAAGGGTACTTTATTTATAAAAAGTTTTTTTTTAAAAAAAAATGTTATTTTTTATAGAATGCACTTTTTATAAAAGGCACTTTTCGACAAAAAGTACTTTTTACCAAAGGCCCTTTTTTTTATAAAACGTACTTTTTCTATAAAATTTGTTTTTTTTTAAGGTACCTTTTTACGAAAAGTACTTTTATCGTGCAAGTATTTTTTAGTAGGGGTATATTTTTAAGAAAACGCATTTTTTTAAATTTTATTTGAGCATTTCCCATTTTTTTTGGGTTAGCGAAGACAGAGCTTTGTAACTGGCTTTGATTTCAATATGGTTTTTTTTATCTGTATTTTAAAACGTGAAGGTAAATATTTAGGTCCCTTTTTAAGTAATATGCGGGCACGGAGGAGTGTGAAATTGGTATAGTTATAGCTAATATGGAGGAGAAGCTGAGAATGATAAAATTTATGTTTAATCTGTCTTAAAAATATATTAAATTAAATAAAATAAAACATTTATAATAATTCGTTACACCCTGTTAATGTGAATGATTTAAATTGTATATCAGATGCTCTGTGTTGAATTGTGAATCGCTAAAATTGGTTAACATACCTTTAGGCTCATTTAAATATTCGTAAATTATATATATATATATATATAGATTGAAAAAACATTGGAAGACAAAAATTGAATAAAAAAATATTTTGTAGAATTTGCACTCGAATTTCAAGTGCTGGGCTATACTAGTAGTTATAAATGAGTTATTTAGCTCCTCGTTTTATGTTTTTTATTTTAAGCTTCTTACACGTCTGTTGATAAAGTGTGTTAATAGCTTCTTATTTTTATGTATATGTTAAATTATTATGAAACCAAATATATTAAAGTAAAAGTTCGGTTATAAATAGTTCATTATATCATTTCAATTATTTACTTACAACAAAAGTTCCAGAAATTAATATCAAGCTTATCTACGGTTTTATAAGTCCAATAAAATGAAGGTGAATAATTAATTATTGACTTAAAATTTTTTTTTTATGTTTTTCATTTTAATCTACCAGGGTAAAAACATTCTATTAATAATTAATATATTTAAGTTAAAACAATGATTTTCTTTAACGGAACTCTTGTTACTTTTATGTTCAACCATTTAAATAATGAAATTTCCGCAAACATTAAAAAAGCACACAACATAATCTCCACTCAAATACGAAAACAGTGTATAAATGTAGAATTTATATTTTTACTTAATCACTTAATGGCTTTTGGTGTTTTCCTTCTCTTATGAGCTGGGAATTTTTTTTAAAGAGAAGTTTGGTGAACGGTAGTACGAGTATTAAAAATCAGGTTAAAGCAATTCCACCAATTATATATGATAATAAAAGTTCCAAGGAAATATTTAAACAGAGTAATTTGTTTAAAATTGCTTAAAAATTAAATTATTCGGAATTTAAATATTTTCTAGTCAAAAGAGACAACAACATATATATTCTAAATATTTACATATATAATTTTATTTTGTTTAAAATATATTTATGTGATAAAAGGGATACTGTGTGAATTTCTTCCAATGCTGTAAACTATAATTGCAACTTTATTAAAATTAAATATGTAAAGGAAGTTAAACTTGTATATGCAAAATTTCAATCAATCTATAACATTCTTCATGTGGTTTATTTTACTTTAGCATAACCGAAAATATATGTAACTTTAATTTTTAATTCATGAATTCTATTATGAAAAGGTTTTCATATGTTATTCAAATGAAAAAATTTATTCAATACTACAAGAAATGACTTGCATATTAGACACGAACCAGAGGATTTTATTTTTCTAAAATACACCTATCGGTACCAAATGAGAGTCGAACATTTCATCATAATTATGAATTTTTGATATTATATCGAAATATTGTATTATAATAAATATTTAAATTACCAATAAAATGTTGCTCATAAAAGCAAATAATTTTTCGGTCAAAAAATAATTTTACGTATAAAAAACTCGAAACGAGTTTAATCACATTGCACTTGAACTGGATGATATATTTCTAAAACTACAGACTAAATGAAAGTTTAAAATTTTTAATTTTTTATTCTTTCTTCATTTTAAAAGAACATCAAAGTTTCAAAGTTTAAAAATATTTCTAAATACTTCTACTCATCTTATGATGCCAAATTGATACAGAATTTTATTTTACAACATCAGCACATAAGGCTGAAAATAATATAATTTTAAATTTGAACCTTCATTATCCTTTAAAATTTTCGATAAAGTTTCAGTAAAAAAATTATGCTTAGACTTTTAAATATATAGTAACAGATGCCAAAATTGTATCCATCTAGATCTCTAATTATTTAACTGGTAATATAATTTTGTATGGAACACAAATCCCATTTTTAAAAGGATTTTAAATTTTCAAACAATTTAATTTTACATATATAATTTTTTTTAACTAGGTAACTTTTTTTAATAAAAGGTACACTATTGGAAAAAAGTACCTTTTAATAACAAAAAATACTTTTTTTTTATAAAAAGGTACTTTTTAAAAAACGTACTTTTTTATAAAAGGCACTTTCTTTTATAAAAGTACCTTAAAAAATACCTGTAAAAGGATTTTTTTTATAAAATGTACTTTTTTGATAAAAGTTGCTTTTTCAATAGAAGTACAAGAAAAATTACTTTTTTAATAAAATTTACTTTTTTAATAAAAGATAACTTAAATTAAAAAGGTAAAGTAAATTTTTAAGAAAATATATTTTTCATTAAAGGTACTTTTTATGGAAGGTACCAATACTAATTTTTTTATAAAAGGTTATTTTCTTTATAAAAAGGTACTCATTTATAAAAGGTGTTTTTTTATAAAAAGTACTTTTTTATAAAAGGTATTTTTTTATAAAAGGTACTTTTTATAAGAAGGCACTTTTTAAAAGGGTACTTTGTTAGACGAGTATAAGCATTTAAATAATACCTTTTTTTTATAATATACTCACACCTATAAAATAAATACAAAAATAACTTTTATACAAAAGCACTTTTTTACAAAAATACATTTTATGCAAAAAAGTACCTTTTATAAAAAAGTGCCTTTTTTAAAAAGTACCTTTTACAAAAGAGTACCTTTTATAAAAAAGTATTTTTTATAAAAAAATACTTTTCATTAAAAAGTACCTTTCATAAAAAAAAGTCAGTTCACGTTGTGATCTTGATCTATGCACGTCCTCCTGTCGCATGTTAAGTAAATTATAATTTCAGTCGGTTGTGTTATAAACAAACGTATAAATATATATAAAAATTAACAACAAAAAGTATCAAAAAAAAAAAAAAATCTTCCAAGATTAAGAGAACAATTGGTAAAAATGAGACTTCTATCAACTCACAAAATACCGTGATGAAGAAGGCAAAAATTAGTAACGGTAGTGCCGTAAATAAAACAAATTACTTTCAACCTTTGCAAACATTGGAAATTGAAAATGACAAAGATATTGTTCTTCAAAAAATTGTCAAGAGTGTCGTTCCTCCTATTACTCTTCTAAAATGCAAACTAGAAGAAATAAAAGAGTTATGTGAAACCAATAACATTGCTGGTTATGAATTGAAAAAAATATCAATAGGATTAAAATTATTCTTTAACACCCAAGAAGATTATGATAAAATCATCCCAATTTTAGATGACAAATATGAATATTTTACCTACACCAGTAAAAACCAGCGCCCTTATAAGGCCTTATTATTTGGTTTAGATAAAATTGACCCTAAAGCTCTGAAAGCCAAACTGACTGATCTAGGCCTTCAGTGTCAGGATGTTAAACTAGTTCAAAGAACTGGTCAGTTTAATAAAGAACAAATTATTTATGTTGTTCACTTTAAAATTCAATCGATTACTGTAAAGGAACTTAGAAAAAGTTTTTCAAATATTGATTATATGAGAGTAAGTTGGGATTATGTAAGATCCCATAAAAATAAAATCACTCAGTGTTATAATTGCCAAATGTTTGACCATGGATCATCTCGATGCAAAGTCTAAACCTTCTGTTCCAAGTGTGCAGGGCAACATAAGACAGAAGTTTGTACAGATGAAACAATTAAATGTGCCAACTGTAATGGGCCACATAAATCAAATTCACCTCAGTGTCCTAGCAGACAAAATTACATTCAAATTAAGAAACGTTTTTCTCCTCAAAAAAGTAACTATCGCAGACCAGTGCAGCATCAAGCTAACTACAATCAAGGCTTTCCGAATTCCCTTCGCCAGAAACCGGCGCAGCCCACTTTAAACTGGAACCAACAAAATTTCAATAATAGCCCAACAAATAACAATCTCTTTTCATTAGAAGAAATTCAAAATCTAACTTTGGAGCTTATAGACAAATTAAAAAAACTGTCAATCAAAAGCTGATTAGTTTCAAGTGATCACTAGTTTGGCATGTAAATTTTTATATGAGTGAATCGCTAAATATAATATCATGGAATGCCAGGGGTATTCGCAATAAAAAGGAAGAGTTCTTCAATTTTTTAAGCACTAATAATATCCATGTCTGTTTGCTAACTGAGACATGGTTAACTTCAAAATTATCAATTAAACATAATGCATTCTACTGTTATCGATATGACAGAGTTGGTTCAAGGAGGGGTGGTGTCGCTGTTGTTATAAGAAGAAATCTCAATCATCAAGTTTTGTCGGTAATAAATACTCAGCTCATTGAGAATGTTGGGATTAAACTGGTTACAAATAATGGCTTCGTTAATATATTTTCTTGCTACTTTCCCGGTGGAACTGCTGGCAGAGACAATTCAAGAAAAACTAAGTTTGCTTCAGACATAAACAAGCTTACAAACAACAGAAACATGTATATATTAGGTGGTGATCTTAACTGTAGGCAACAAGAATGGGGTTGCTACAGATCAAATTGCTGGGGCAACATATTATTTGAAAAACTAACAACTCCAAATATTTTTATAAAATATACAGCTGACCCAACACACATACCAACGTCATCAAGAAGTCAACCTTCCACTCTTGATTATTTTTTAACAAACACACCGCAAATATTATCGGCAGCAGCAGTATTAAATAATTTAAGCTCGGACCATCTTCCCGTTAAAACTTCTCTGAACTTCAGATTCAATAACCAGGAAAACTACAAAAAACATAAATGATTCTCTTAGAAATCTAAATTTTAATGTGACATCAGAAACAAATATTATTGACGAAATGATAACAACTTTAAACAATGCTATTAAAAACGCCATAGATGTTAGTGTACCAAAAAAAGAAATAATATTTTACCATAAATCGTTTCCAATACAAATTCAAAATTTGATTACGTCCAGAAATTATTTCAGAAGAAATTGGATTCGTTATAGAAACCTAGCTGATAAAACTGAAATGAAACATCTTAATCAACTTATACAATACGAAATCATTAATCTAGAAAAATGTTCTTCCCCCTTTTGGAACATCACAAAAGTTATAAATAAGAAATCAAAACAAATACCAACGTTAATAAGCAACAGTACTCAATATGCTTCATGTATAGAAAAATGCAACATACTAGCTGAAACATTCAAAATGAATAATTCATACTCAGTAAATTTAAGCGATTCTGAAACAATACATGATGTTAACAACTGTATTCAGCATCTAGAAACTGACACCTATAATGATTACCCTGATCTTGAAATAGCAGATCCTGACTTAAATAATATTATTAAAAAACTTAAAAATAAAAAAGCACCAGGTATTGATAAAATTAATAATATGTGCATTAAAAATCTCCTTAATAATGGCATAAAATTACTTTCGTCAATACTTAACTCGTGTTTAAAAAACGCTTATTTTCCAAACTGTTGGAAAGAAGCTATGGTTATACAAGGTGGGCCAAAAGAAGTCATCCGATGTTGTTTGGCTCTCATTTTTTTTCTAAATGAAAAACTTCGATTCTGTTTTTTGATTATATTTATTTGAACCTTTAGAATTTTATTGGTCAAGCCGAGAAGATGATATCGGCCAAATGGGCGCCGGCCTCGTTTTATGGCATTTGTCATTACTTCGGCGAGAACTTCAGGCGACAGATTCTCGCACTCGTGTCGAATGTTGTCCTTGAGGTCTTCCTGTGTTTCGGGCTTGTTCACGTAAACACGGGACTTCAAAAAACCCCCACAAAAAAGTCTGGAACGGTTAAATCGGGCGATCTTGTAAATCACCAAAACGAGAGATGAGGCGACCAGGGAACGTCACTTTTAGAATATCGGTTGTGGCTCGCGCAGTGTGTGCCGTTGCTCCATCCTGTTGAAACCACATGTCTCCAGCCCTAATTCGTTCAATTGCGGCAGAAAAATTTTGGTTAACATAGCCCTATAGCGCGCACCGTCCACTGTTTCATTAGACCAGCGGCGTCCTCCAAAAAAATGGCCCTATGACTCCTCCAGCGTGAACAGCGCACCATGCAGTCACTTTGAGCGGGTGTAAAGGCTCCTCGTGCATCACTCGTGGATTTTTGGTACCTCAAAAGCAACAGTTTTGCTTGTTCACGTAATTCGACGGAATTCGCGCTGCGCCAACACCACAGACGAATTGTTACGCAAAAAAATAGACACGATTATTCCGCGTTCCTGGGGAGTGTATCGCTCTATGGCTTGTTTACTTATATTCTACATCTGTCTAGTTCACAAATGTCAAAACAGATTTGACATTGGCCGCCATTTGCAAAAATGAGAGCCAAACAACATCGGATGACTTCTTTTGGCCCACCTTGTACCTATCGCCAAACCTAATAAGCCTCTCCACAGTCTTATCGCCCAATTAGCCTTCTACCATCCGTTAGTAAGTTGCTAGAAAAAGTTATTAAAAATAAATTATGCTCATTTATTGATGATAATAATATATTGCCAAACCAGTTTGGATTTAGAAATGGCCTCAACACATCTCATGCTTTGCTTAGAATCAAAAACATACTCAAATCAAATTTTATTAACGGAAAATCAACAGGTATGGTGTTATTAGATGTAAAAGCAGCATTTGATTCTGTTTGGCATGATGCCCTTGTTTTTAAAATGACCAATTTCAACTTCCCCACCCCTCTCATAAAAATAATAAAAAGTTTTTTAAAAAATCGTGAGTACAGAGTTCATATTGGCAAATGTTTCTCCAATAAAGTTGGTGTTACAGCTGGTTGCCCACAGGGCTCCTGCTTATCACCCATTCTCTACAACATATACACATCAGATTTTCCAGTTTTTCAACACTGTACAACGTCTATATTTGCTGACGATACAGCCTTACTATTTTCGGGAGTCTTAGTGGAAGATATAATTATTAATCTTCAATCATCATTAACTATTGTTCGAAATTATTTCACTAAATGGAAAATCGTTTAC
Source organism: Cordilura impudica (assembly GCA_963682025.1). Taxonomy (NCBI): domain Eukaryota; kingdom Metazoa; phylum Arthropoda; class Insecta; order Diptera; family Scathophagidae; genus Cordilura; species Cordilura impudica. The sequence continues at coordinate 29,876,266 of OY821521.1, forward strand.
AAGAAAAAGAAAAGACTGTTATATTCCACAACATTCTTTACGTTTTGAAACAAGCAATATTTCTTGGGAGCCTAAAGTTAAATATTTAGGTGTTATCTTAGATTCAAAACTTAACTTTAAGAACATGGTGCTTATGTCATCGATAAAATAAATATAGCCAAGAGAATACTTTTTCCTTTTATCAATAAAAAATCCAAACTTAGTCGAGAAAACAAAATTATTATGCTTAAGGTCATATTTCATTCAATAATGTTTTACGGGGCTCCAGTTTGGACAACCATAGCAAAATGTCATATAAAAAACTTACAAATCGCTCAAAATAAGTTAATAAAAATGATGTATGACCTGCCATGGCATTTCTCTACTAGAAGATTGCATAATATAAACAGCATCGAAATGGTGGACGTGGAGATACAACAACTTAAACTTAATTTCGACCAATTATGTCAAATATTACAATATCAGCATCAGTAATATCATCAGTAATATCATGGTAGCACCTTTAGACTAGTTTATTTTTAAGTTTATTTTATCTTTACAAATTTTTTTTTCTTTTTTTTTTTTTTCTTAAAGAGTTTTTTTTATATAATTTTTCTCTAGATCTTAACTGTTAATTATTTCTAATTAATTTAATCAAAAAATTATTATATTTGAGTAGAAAAGATCATGCATATCTAAACTCTCTACATTATTTAAAACACATTTATAAATTCCTGTACATATTATCATAAATAAACGAATTGAATTAAATTCATAAAAAAGTACCTTTCAAAAAATGTTTCTTATTGAAAAAGCAAATTTTTTGAAAAGTACGTTTTATTGAAAAAGTACTCGTATCTTTTATTGAAATAGTTGCTTTTATACAAAAAGTACCTTTCATAAAAAAAGTACCGTTTATAAATAGAATTTTATAAAAAAGTATTTTTTAATAAAAAGTACTTTTTAAAGGTACTTTTTTATAAAATGTGCTTTTTTAAAGGTACTTTTTTATAAAAAGTTTTTTTTAAAAAATACCGTTTACTAAAATTTTTTTTATAAAAGTTCTTTTTTATAAAAGGTATTTTCTTAAAAAAAGGGAGTTTTTATAAAAAGCTACATTTTTATAAAAGGTGCTTTTTTGACATAAGGTGCTATTTTAATAGAATTTTATTGTTTTTTATAAAAGGTACTTTTTAAAAGGTAATTTTTACAGAAAATTTACTTTCTTTTAAAAGGTAATTTTTTATAAAAGGTATTTTTATAATACGCACTTTTTGCAAGAGATTCTTTTTTATAAAAGGAAATTTTTTATGAAAGGTATTTTTTATTTTTATAAAATGTGCTTTTTTATAATGGGTACTTTTATTTAAAATACCCCTTTTTATAAAAGGCAATTTTTTATTAAAGGAATTTTTTTATTAAAGCTACCTTTTTAATGAATAAAATTAACTTTTATAATAATAATAAGAAAGGTACTTTTCAAAAAATTAACTTTTTTAAGAAGAGAGAGGGACGCTCCTTTGAAAAAAGTATTTTTTTTTTAAAGAAAAGTTCCTTATTTTATTAAAAGTTTCTTGTCTATTATTAGAGGTAGTTTTTTATAAAAGGTAAATTGTTGCAAAAGGTACTCTTTTTATAAAACTTACTTTTTTATTAAACGTACTTTTTTATAAAATGTACTTTTGTATAAAAGGTACTTTTGTATAAAAGGTACTTTTGTATAAAAGGCACATTTGTATAAAAGGTACTTTTGTATAAAAGGTACTTTTGTATAAAAGGTACTTTTGTATAAAAGGTACTTTTGTATAAAAGGTACTTTTGTATAAAAGGTACTTTATATAAAAGGTACTTTTGTATAAAAGGTACTTTTGTATAAAAGGTACTTTTGTATAAAAGGTACTTTTGTATAAAAGGTACTTTTGTATAAAAGATACTTTTGTATAAAAGGTACTTTTGTATAAAAGGTACTTTTGTATAAAAGGTACTTTTGTATAAAAGGTACTTTTGTATAAAAGGTACTTTTGTATAAAAGGTACTTTTGTATAAAAGGTACTTTTGTATAAAAGGTACTTTTGTATAAAAGGTACTTTTGTATAAAAGGATCTTTTATGTAAGAGGTACATTTGTATAAAAGGTACTTTTGTATAAAAGGTACTTTTGTATAAAAGGCGCTTTTGTATAAAAGGTACTTTTGTATAAAAGGTACTTTTATAAAAGGTACTTTTGTATAAAAGGTACTTTTGTATAAAAGGTACTTTTGTATAAAAGGTACTTTTGTATAAAAGGTACTTTTGTATAAAAGGTACTTTTGTATAAAAGGTACTTTTGTAGAAAAGGTACTTTTGTATAAAAGGTACTTTTGTATAAAAGGTACTTTTGTAGAAAAGGTACTTTTGTGTAAAAGATACTTTTGTAGAAAAGGTACTTTTGTATAAAAGGTACTTTTGTATAAAATAATATTTAAATAAATTAAAAAAAATTATTTTGTTATACTTGTCTGATGAAGTCGTACAAAATTAAAGAAGATATTTTAGAAAATATTATAATTTTTTGTTGTTTTATATCAGAACAATAAATGAAAAGAGTATGCTTCAATATTCTTTGAAATTACCAATAATTACTCTCAAGAAAAAATTAAATATTGTTGGTGATTTAACTGTATAGCAACTTATACAAAAATCTAGTCTTAGTTAAGTATTAATAAAAATTAAAATTTTTGTTCCATACAAACCTGATGACATACTTCTAAAACTGGAGACCAAATGTAGTTGAACTGCTTTTACAGTTTTTCGCGATTACCTCATTTTGATTTTATAAAGGATTTTTTCACAGTATTTTAAATACTTCTACTCATCTTACGATGTCACTATCGCTGTTAAATGAAAGAGAAAAATCTTCCCTATTTTATACAGAATTTTTTTTTATAATGTCAAATTTTGATGCTTCAATATCCTTTGAAATAACCAATAAATACTTTCGATGAAACTCATGTTGAGGTCTCAAATATATGCAAAAATTTCATTTAGTTTCATTAGTTAAGTTGTAATGAAAATAAGCTTGTTCAACAAATAAAAATTTAATACATTGCCTATAAAGAAAATTTGAACTAAATATCCAAAAGATTCCATAAATGAACTATATTTGGAAAACAAAAAAACTTGAAAATATCTAATATTTCTAAAATTTTTTTCTTCTATTTGGCGTAGATAGTGGCAAAACATCCTTTTTGTCGACGAATCAAGAAATCATTATCATTTAAAAATCTTAAAAAATTAAACAAATTTATCTAGTTTTAAACAATAAATGTTTTCACAAGTCTAATTGGAAATGGTGAAAAACTGTGTAGTATTGTGTAGATTAATTCAACTGCTGGTTAAGTGGCCATAACATGTAGTAGAACATTTGGAAAACGAAAAAAAAGAACTCTTCTCAATTTTATACACTTCATTCAGTCGCACAGCACTTGAATTCAATGGACATGTATTTACTAAATGTGTCTCTCGTTAATTTCTCATTGAACGTTCTACCATCTTTAGATGCTGTTGTTGTTATCGTTGAATAGCAATCAAATAGAAATGTTAAAGATGAAAAAATAACGAATTTGCTTCCTTTCAAATTAAATGGATCAAGTGTTGGGAATACAATAGCTGAACGAAAGTGATATATGGGATATTACACCAGACCCTTAGCATAGAATTTAAGTTTATATAACTTAATATGGACAGAACAAATGTTAGGCAATCGTTTATTGAATGGTTTGTAAATTACTGGTAAAATTTATAAAAATCAATTTCAATTTCTTGTTATCGTGTTACTGATTGAATGAATTTAATAGTATTTTACAGTCGCTCCATCACTTGCTGAAATCAAAGTGCGGTAAATTGATTTAGTTATATTGTTTAATTTAGTTAATTAATTAAATTGGATATTTCTTGGGTCGTATTTAGTTCTGTGTTATAGTTATTTATCTAAAAATATACTTTGAACTAATTAAATAATTATGATCTTTTATAGAAATATTGATGATAATTGAACTCTCTGCATGGAATTAAAATAACCCAAAGTAAATGAAGTTTGGTTAAACAAACGAATTGGAAAAGGAACATTCCTTCATATATACATTCTAAACTGTGGCATACACAAGAATTTATGTACATTTGTCTATTTCATATGAAAACTAAATATAAAAAAACACGAATTGATATGTAGATATTATATTATTGCACACTAAATACCATTTAAAATATTTAATAATTGATTTTTAAGTTATATATAATTGAAATGGTTTTCGTATTTATTTATATGTGTAGATAAATTTATATTTAATACGAATCCAAGTTGCCAGGACTGTATGCATGAATTTTTTGAGCAAAAAAGTTTATATCTCATCACACTCTGTTGCTCCAAAGCATAGAGGAATAAATTTCATTTAAATCCCTTTCACTTAAAAAGTAGCTTGGATTGAAAGCGTACTTTTTTTTATAAAAAGTAGCTTTCATTTAAAAACGTCCTATTAAAAAAGTGTACTTTATTAAACAAGTAGCTTATTAAAAAGTACCCTTTCTTAAAAAGTACCTTTTATTAAAAAAGTACCTTTTATTAAAAAAGTACCTTTTATTAAAAAAGTACCTTTTATTAAAAAAGTACCTTTTATTAAAAAAGTACCTTTTATTAAAAAAGTACCTTTTATTAAAAAAGTACCTTTTATTAAAAAAGTACCTTTTATTAAAAAAGTACCTTTTATTAAAAAAGTACCTTTTATTAAAAAAGTACCTTTTATTAAAAAAGTACCTTTTATTAAAAAAGTACCTTTTAATAAAAAAGTACCTTTTATTGAAAAAATATCTTTTATTAAAAAGTACCTTTTATTAAAAAAGTACCTTTTATTAAAAAAGTAACTTTTTTTTAAAAAGTACCTTTTATTAAAAAAGTACCTTTTATTAAAAAGTACCTTTTATTAAAAAAGTACCTTTTGTTAAAAAAGTACATTTTATTAAAAAAAACCCTTTTTTTAACTACCTTTTATTAAAAAAGTACATTTTAAGAAGAGTACCTTTTACTGAAAAATTAAATTTTATTAAAAAAATTATTTTTTTTAAAAACTACCTTTTATTAAAAAAGCACCTCCTTTTACAAAAAGTACCTTTTATAAAAAATAAATTTTTCTTAAAAATACTTTTTCAATAAAGTGTCTCTTCTTAAAAAAGTATTTTTATTGAGAAAGTACCTCTTGTTAAAAAGTATCTTTTAACAAAAAAAAGTACATTTTTATAAAAAAGCACCTTTCATAAGGTGAAATTATTTTATATAAAAACAAAAGGCACTTTATAAAAAATTTCACCTGCTTTAAAAAAGTACCTCTACGAGAGAGGGAATTTTTATAAAAAAAGAATAATTCAACAAAAATTTTCGTTCAACAAAAAAGCTTCTTAAAAAAAAATACCTTTTATTAAGGAAACTAAATTTATAAATTTATAAAAAAGGCACTTTACAAAAAATTTCACCTGCTTTAAAAAAGTACCTCTACGAGAAAAGGACTTTTTAAAAAAAAGAACTATTCAACAAAAATTTTCGTTCAACAAAAAAGCTTCTAAAAAAATACCTTTTATTAAGAAAACTACATTTTATTAAAAAATACCCTTTATTAAAAAAAAAAAACAATTTGTTAAAAACATTACCTTTTATTAATAAAGTACCTAGTTTGGAAAAGTATTAAAAAATTTACTTTTCTGAAGGGTATATCGAGAGTCTTGTATCAAAATTTTGATTTAATTGGAGCAAAACTAACGAAGATATTGCGTTTCAAATGACCGGCCTCATACGCTATATAGTATATAAATCAGTATATAAAAAGTATCCTTTTTAAAAAAGTAACCCTTTCAAAACAGTACCCTTTTCAAAAAAGTATCCTTTTTTTAAAAAGTACCCTTTTTAAAAAAGTACCCATTTTTAAAAAAGTACCCTTTTTTAAAAAGTACCCATTTTTAAAAAAGTACCCTTTTTAAAAAAAGTAACCTTTTTTAAAAAGTACCCTTTGTTTTAAAAAGTACCGTTTTTAAATAAGTACCCATTTTTAAAAAAGTACCCATTTTTAAAAAAGTACCCATTTTTAGAAAAGTACCCTTTTTAAAAAAGTACTTTTTTTTTAAAAAGTACACTTTTTATTTAAGTACCCATTAAAAAAAAAACCCTTTTAAAAGTGCCCATTTTTAAAAAAGTACACTTTTTAATTAAGTACCCATTTTTAAAAAGTACCATTTTCAAAAAAAGTACGCATTTTTAGAAAAGTAACTTTTTTTAAAAAGTACCCTTTTTAAAAAGTACCCATTTTGAAAAAAGGACCCTTTTTAGAAAAGTACACATTTTTGAAAAAGTACCCTTTTTAAAAAAGTACCATTTTTAAAAAGTACCCTTTTTAAAAAGTACCCATTTTAAAAAGAGTACCCTTTCTAGAAAAGTACACATTTTTGAAAAAGTACCCTTTTTAAAAAAGTATCCTTTTTAAAAAATTACCCTTTTTAAAAAAGTATCCTTTTTAAAAAAGTACCCCTTTTAAAAAAGTAACCATATTTTAAGGAAGTACATTTTAAAAAAGTATTCTTTTTTTAAAAAGCACCCTTTCTAAAAAACTATCCATTTTTAAATAAGTGCCCTTTTTAAAAAATACCCATATTTAAAAAAGTACTCACTTTTAAAAAAGTACCCATTTTTAAAAAAGTACCCCTTTTAAAAAAGTGCCATTTGTTAAAAAATTCCTTTTCAAAATGTACCCTTTTTTAAAAAAGTACCCTTTTTAAAAAAGTATCCTTTTTAAGAAGTACCATATTTTTAGAAAGCACCAGTTTTATAATATGTACCCTTTTTTAAATATACCCTTTTTAAAAATGTACCCGTTTTAAAAAGTACCCTCTTTAAAGTACCTTTTTTAACTCTAATTTTAAAAGTACCCTTTTCTTAAATAAGCACCCTTTTTTTTAAGTAATCTTATTTAAAAGTGTCCTCTTTCTGAAAGTACTTTTACTAAAAAGTACCTTTCATTAAAAGGTACATTGAATTAAATAATTACCTTTTGTTAAAAAGTATCTTTTATTAAAAAAGTACCTTTTATTTAAAAAGTAGCTTTTATAAAAAAAAGTACCTTTTATTAAGAAAGTACCTTTTATTAAAAAGTACCTTTTATTAAGAAAGTACCTTTTATTAAAAAAGTACCATTTATTAAAAAGCACCTTTTATTAAAAAAGTACCTTTTATACAAAAGGTACCAAAAAATTACCTCTTCTTAAAAAAACCTCTTGTTAAAAATGGAACATTTCTCAAAAAAAGGTAATTTTCTAAATAAGGTACTTATGTCAAAAAATTGCCCCTTAAAAAATTGCTTTCTAATAAAAAAGTTACTTTTATTAAAAAAGTGCATTATTAATTATAGAAGAGTCTTTTAGTAAAAAGGTATGTTTTGTTGAAAAAGCTATTATTAAAAAATTATCTTTTGTATTTTTTTTCTTAAAGAAGTATCTTTTATTTTTTTATTTTTCTTAAAGAAGCATCTTTTATCAAAAAAAAAAAATACCTTTTATTTAAAAAGTACCTTTTATTAAAATAGTATTTTTTATTAATAAAGTACCTTTTATTAGAAAAGTACCTTTTATTAGAAAAGTACCTTTTATAAGAAAAGTACCTTTTATTAGAAAAGTACCTTTTATTAGAAAAGTACCTTTTATTAAAATAGTACCTTTTATCAAAGAAGTACTTTTTATTAAAAAAGTACCTTTTATACAAAAGGTACCAAAAAATTACCTGTTCTTAAAAAAAGCTCTTGTTAAACTTTTTTAAATACCTTTTTGTTAAAAATACCTTTTATTTTATTGATAATTTATTGTTACTAATATTGCTACGCTCATGAGGCTGTATGCTATTTTTTTTTATTAAATAATAAATGTTCATAAATTAGTAATTCATTTAAAGCATTATTCAATTAACATGGAATATAATTTATAATTCATTTAAATTTTACATAATTTTAATTAGTTATTTATTTATATAAATCCTAAACAAAATAATTCAAAATTAAGAAATATTTCGTCTTTGACATCCATTATAAAGTTTTTCATGCGAAAGATAAAAACATTATTTTAATTATTGATGTTTCGATATTGATAGTAAAAGTTTTCCATTTCAATTTTTATGTGGAAAAGAATATACTACATATTAAAAATTACTTTATTTTTGTTTTAAAAAAACTTGACACAACTTATTGGCTACAGCATTTGTAACAGTCTTCTTTTTGTATAAAAGAATTCCATATGTTTAAGTTGTTGGAAAAAAGTTAATAAATAAAAAAAGTTATCTAACCAAAAGAGGAAAAACTTTTCTTTTCTGCAATTTACAATTGTTTTTAATATGCATGTATGAACATGCTGGTTTCAAGACCATATTTTAATCCTTGCTTTATTAAATTTAGTTAAGATTTTAATATTTTCGTTAGTTAAAATATACGATAGAAATAATTGTATTATAATTTGGGATGTAATTTAAAATAAATGGATATTTGTTAATGACGTGCATTTAAAGCTTTCAAAATATTTTATCTTACGTTGCCAAGCAGAATTGATGTGAGAATAATTTTCGAATCTGGTAAAACTTTTTTATATTAATAATTTTTTTTTTCATAGACTCTTATACAAATCAATAAGAGCAAACAAAATTAGATCGAGGTCAATAATATTTCCAAAAACTAAAATATACCTATTGTATATCTTACAATAGCTCCTTTACATACTCGCATTACTTAAGTGATTTTTCTTTTTAAGTCGGAACAAAAAAATTTTTTTCATTCATTAGTTTTTAACAAAAGGAAAAGTTACTATCGCACAAAAAAGAAATGAAACTACAGAAACAAACAACAATATACATTAAAAAATCTACTTTTGTGTCATTAAATGAAAATTATGCATTTTTTTATCACTGTGCTTTTCAAACTGCTCGAATAGTTTTATTTTGTAGCAGCTTTTTAATATTTGAAGAAGCTCATTTGAAAATAGCGATACTCATACTTATTATCTAAACTGAAGATTAGGTTAGCATTTATATTATGAAATATTTGGCCATAAATAAAATAAATGGTTACTAACTTAAAAACTTATATATGACAGATTTGTAACTCCCCATACTAAAATATGAATCAATTAGAAATTAAAAAAAAAGTAAGAAAATCATAGTCGGTCTAGACCAACTAGACGTTACCCTATACCATGCATTTAGAGACCCTATCTGTTACGTTCAACTGAAACCAAATTTGAGTGTTGTTATTAATTTTTTTGCCTTTGACTAGGTCGAAAAATGAACCGATCCTGACCATGATTGGTAAGGTTACTTATTTTTTTGCAAAAACATATAAAAATCAAATTTGAGAAAATTTGTGCAATATTTGTATTTTTTTTTGATAGACTTAAGTGAAGATCGGGAATCAGTTTCATATGGATGATAAGACTAAGATTTGTCCCAAAGGGTTAGTTTTTAACCTATTGATATATAGATTTTATAAACATACATACATACCGAGATCTATATCATAATTTGGATATAATGGCAATTTAAGTCAATCTGATAGGGGTAGTTTGTATTGGGACTAGGTCTGAATGTGAACCGATTTTCACCAATTTCAGTAGCGTTTATCCTATGGCCGATAAAAGCTTATGTACCAAATTTCATTAAAATATATTCATATATGCGACCCGTAGTTTGGTTACAAGGTTTACATGGACACACAGATGGACAGATGGACGGACATCGCTAAATCGACTCAGAAAATGTACTTTTTAAGAAGAGGTAATTTTTTAAAACAAGGTGCTTTTTAAGAAAATGTACTTTATAAGGTAAGATAATTTTTTAAGAAAAAGTACTTTTCAAAGAAAAGGTACTTTTAACGAAAATTCACTTTTTAAGAAAAATTACTTTTTAAGATATTTCTTCCAGAAAAGATACTTTCAACAAAATTCACTTTTTTAAAAGAGATATTTTTTTTAAAAAGAGATACTGTTTGAAGAAAAACTACTTTTTGAAGAAAATTTACTTTTTTAAGAAAATGTATTTTTTTTAAGAAAAGGTATTTTTTCAAGACAATATACTATTTAATTTTAAAAAAAGGTACTTTTGAAATAAAAGGTACTTTTTGAAGAAAATGTAAATTTTTTAATGAACGTGCTTTTTTATATTTTTTTTTAGAAACGGTAATTTAAAAAAAAAATACGTTTTTCATTAAAGATAACTTTTTCAGGAAATGTACTCCTTTAAGAAAAGGTACTTTTTTAGGCTAACGTACTTTTTAAGAAAAGGTAACCTTTTGTTTAAGAATATGTAATTTTTTCAGAAAAGGTATTTTTTAAGAAAAGATATATTTTGTGGGAAAGGTAAATTTTGAGTACCTATTACTTTTTTAAGAAAAGGTACTTTTTAATGAAAAGTGTACTTTGTTAGGAAAATGTATTTATTTAGGAAAAGGTGTTTCTAAATGAAAAGTTACTTTTTGAAGTAAATGTACGGTTTTCAGGGAGGGAATTTTTTTGGAAAAGGTACTTTTTGAAGAAAAAGTACTTTTCAAGAAAAGCTATATTTTGTGGGAAAGTTAAATTTTGAAAATGGGTATTTTTTTAAGGAAAGGTACCTTTTGATGAAAAGGTACATTTGGGTGAAATGTACTTTTTGTTTAAAGGGTAGTTTTTGATGAAAACCTACTATATGATAGGTACTTTTTTAAGTAGATGTACGTACTTCTTCAAAGAAGGTGCTTTTTTATGAAAAGTTTCTTTTTCCAGAAAAAGTGATTTTTTTAGTGAAGGTGTGTTTTTTAGAAAATGAACTTTTTTCAGAAAGGGTACTTTTTTGAGAAGAGGCACTTTTTTAAAAAAGGACCTTTTTATAAAAAGTTTATTTTTTTTTGAAAAAGGCGGATTTAGGAAAATTTATTTTTTCTAGCAAATGTACTTTTTAGAGAATAGATATTTCTTGTCACAAGAAAAGGTACTTTTTGAAGAAAAGGTACTTTTTGAAGAAAAGATACTTTTTGAAGAAAAGATACTTTTTAAGGTAATATACTTTGCTAGGAAAATGTACTTATTAATGAAAAGGTGTTTCTAGATGAAAAGTTATTTTTTGAAGAAAATGTGCGGTTTTCAGGGAAGGTATTTTTTTGGAAAAGGTACTTTTTAATAAAAAGTACTTTTTTAAGAAAAGCTATATTTTGTGTGAAAGGTAAATTTGGAGAATGGGTACTATTTTAAGAAAAGATACTTTTTGATGCACAGGTAGCTTGTGATGAAAAGGTAACTTTTGGTGAAAAGGTACCTTTTGATGAAAAAGTACTTTTTAATGAAAATGTGTGAAAATGTACTATTTGATAGGTACTTTTTTTAAGTAGAGGTACTTCTTCAAAGAAGGTACATTTTTATGAAAAATTTGTTTTTTCCGAAAAGGTGCTTTTTTCAGAAAAGGTGTGTTTTTCAGAAAAGGTGTGTTTTTCAGTAAATGAACTATTTTTAAGAAATAATAAAGGACAATAAAGGACCTTTTTATAAAAAGTTTTTTTTTTAAGAAAAGGTACTTTTTCAATAAAGTCGGATTTTAGGAAAAGGTTTTTTTTTTTTTTTTAAAAACGTACATTTTAGAGAATAGATAGATAGTTTTTTGTAAAAGAAAAGGTATTTTTTGAAGAAAAGGTACTTTTTAAGGTAATGTACTTTGCTAGGCAAATGTACTTATTAATGAAAAGGTGTTTCTAGATGAAAATTTTTTTTTTGAAGAAAATGTGCGGTTTTCAGGAATGGTATTTTTTTTGGAAAAGGTACTTTTTGAAGAAAAAGTACTTTTCAAGGAAAGCTATATTTTGTGGGAAAGTTAAATTTTGAGAATAAGTACTTTTTAAAGGAGAGGTTCTTTTTGATGAAAAGGTACCTTTTGATGACAAGGTACTTTTTGGTGAAAATGAACTTTTAGCTTATAAGGTACTTTTTGATGAAAACCTACTATTTGATAGGTACTTTTTTAAGTAGAGGTACGTACTTCTTCAAAGAAGGTACTTTTATATGAAAAGTTTCTTTTTTCAGAAAAGGTGTGTTTTTTAGAAAATGAACTTTTTTCAGAAAGGGTACTTTTTTGAGAAGAGGCACTTTTTTAAAAAAGGACCTTTTTATAAAAAGTTCATTTTTTTTTTGAAAAAGGCGGATTTAGGAAAATTAATTTTTTCTAGCAAATGTACTTTTTAGAGAATAGATATTTCCTGTCACAAGAAAAGGTACTTTTTGAAGAAAAGGTACTTTTTGAAGAAAAGATACTTTTTAAGGTAATATACTTTGCTAGGAAAATGTACTTATTAATGAAAAGGTGTTTCTAGATGAAAAGTTATTTTTTGAAGAAAATCTGCGGCTTTCAGGAAAGGTATTTTTTTGGAAAAGGTACTTTTTTATAAAAAGTACTTTTTTAAGAAAAGCTATATTTTGTGTGAGAGGTAAATTTGGAGAATGGGTACTTTTTTAAGAAAAGATACTTTTTGATGCACTGGTAGTTTTTGATGAAAAGGTACCTTTTGATGAAAAGGTACCTTTTGATGAAAAAGTACTTTTTAATGAAATGTGTGAAAATGTACTATTTGATAGGTACTTTTTTTAAGTAGAGGTACTTCTTCAAAGAAGGTACATTTTTATGAAAAGTTTGTTTTTTCCGAAAAGGTGCTTTTTTCAGAAAAGGTGTGTTTTTCAGAAAAGGTGTGTTTTTCAGTAAATGAACTATTTTTGAGAAATAATAAAGGACAATAAAGGACCTTTTTATAAAAAGTTTATTTTTTTAAAAAAAAGGTACTTTTTCAATAAAGTCGGATTTTAGGAAAAGGTATTTTTTTTTTGTAAAAATATACATTTTAGAGAATAGATAGTTTTTTGTAAAAGAAAAGATACTTTTTGAAGAAAAAAGTACTTTTTAAGGAAATGTACTTTGCTAGGAAAATGTATTTATTTAGGAAAAGGTGTTTCTAGATGAAAAGTTACTTTTTGAAGAAAATTTACGGTTTTCAGAAAGCGTATTTTTTTGGAAAAGGTACTTTTTAAGAAAAAGTTATTCTAAGAAAAGGTAAATTTTGTTGGAGAAGCAAATTTTGAGAATAGCTACTTTTTTAAGAAAAGGTACTTGTTGATGAAAAGGTACCTTTTGATGTAAAGGTACCTTTCGATGTAAGGATACCTTTCGATGAAAAGGTACTTATGGATGGAAATTTACCTTTTAATGAAAAGGTACTTTTGAGTGAAAATATACTTTTTGTTTAGAAGGTACTTTTTGATGAAAACGTACTATTTGAGAGGTACTTTTTTAAGAAGAGGCATTTTTTCAAAATATGACCTTTTTATAAAAAGTTTTTTTTTTAGAAAAGGTGCTTTTTGTTAGCAGAAAAGAAACTTTTTGAAGAAAAAGTACTTTTTAAGGAAATGTACGTTGATAGGAAAATGTACTTATTTAGGAAAAGGGTTTTCTAGATGAAAAGTTAATTCTTTAAGGAAATGTACGGTTTTCAGAAAAGTTTTTTTTTTTAGAAAATGTATTTTTTTCAGAAGACATACTCTGCTATGCCAAGGTTAATTTTTCAGAAAATATCCTTTTTTTGGAAAATATAATCTTTTAAGTAAAATTACTTTTCTAGGAAATAATTTTTTAAGAATATGTGCTTTTTTGAGAAAAGGTACTTTTTAAAAATAAATCCTTTCTTGAAGAAGTTATTTTTCGAAGAAAACTTACTTTTAAGGAAAGGTACTTTTTTAAAAGGGACTTTAAAATAAAGAAATATTTTAGGAAAATAAGGGTTTTTTAAGATAAATTACATCATTAAGAAAAGGTACTTTTTTAAGAAAGGGTACTTGTTTAAGAAAATAAACTTTTTTAAGAGAAGCTACACTTTTTTAAGAAAAAGTATATTTTTAAGGAAATTAACTTTTCTAAGAAATGAAATTAGATAAAGTATTAATTTATGAAATGGAAAATTTTTAAAGAAAATGTACTTTTGATGAAAAGGTACTTATGCTTAGGCTAACGTACTTTTTAGGATAATGTATTTTTTTTCTGGAAAAATACTTTTTTAACAAAAGGCACTTTTATATAACTTTTATAAAAAATTAAATATATAAATATGTATATATTAATACGTGAAGGTAATTTTTAATTCCCTTTTTAAGCAAGATGCGGGCAAGGAGAAGTGTAAAAATTGGCATAGCTATAGTTTATATGGAGGAGAAGCTGAAAATGATAAAATTTAAGTTTAATATGTCTTAAAAATATATTAAATTACATGAAGTAAAATATTTATAATAATTCGTTACACCCTGTTAATGAGAATGATTTAAATTATATATCAGATGCTCTGTGTTGAATTGTGAATTGCTAAACTTGATTAACATATCTTTAGGCTCATTTAAATATTCATAAATTTTTTATATATAGATTAAAAGAACATTGGATGACAAAAATTGATTAAAAAAATAAAATTTCCTAGAATTTGCACTCGAATTTCGAGTGCTGGGTTTATATTAATTTATATTAATTTATATTAATCAGCATATGACAGTGAGGCTAATATGGGCGTTATTATTTACATTAAGAATATATTGCTACCAACTTTTCTTTCATTATAGCTGAGCAACGAAACAGAAAAAGCAATATCAAATACAAAATCTTAAAAAAGATATAGATTTTTGGATTAGTCGTGTACTACCAAAAAAATATATTTACGCCAACTTAATGGACCTAAAATATGTATTTTTCAATTTGCGTATACTTAATATTAATATAAAAATTTTGTTGAACAAAAATCATACGCCATCCAATACAATGTTAAACATAAATATTTGCAGAAATGAAAAATGACTTAATTTCCAATTTATTTGAAGAACAAACATAAATTCTGTAGCGATTAACTTTTTCTTGACTGCTTTCTTTTTAAAAATCATTTGTGGTTTTGCATAATTAATTATTAAAATACGCAAGAAAAAAAGAAAAAGGTATTACTTGTGTTAATGTTTCTTTTTTAGAATTAAAAAGTGAATTAATTTTTGTTCTGTCATCATTTCTGTTATGGCTGAAAAATCCTAAAAGTAATCAATTTGGAATTTTGTTTTATTATAAATTTAATACTCTTACTCAACTACATACGTATATTGTTCAGTATTGCCTGTAAAGCAAACAATTTATTTGTCTTCGATGTATACGAAAAGCGACTAAATTCAACAGGCAGAAGATTTAAAAATCACTTGTGTTTGTCATGGCATTTGAGTGACAAAAAATTTGTTATTGAGAAATAAGATCTATATGGATTTAGTGTAGAGAAAAATATATTAATCAAATTGTTGACTTTTAATTAGATGTAAAATATTTGGTAGAATGTGGTGAATTGGAAATGTTTATGTATTAAAAAAATGTTTCTAGAAATTACATCAAATGATTGATATGATCTGCAAAAATTCAAATTTAAGATGAAATACTAAAAATACTAAATATCTACATCAAAATGTTAAGCAACTCCTTGTTTCTATTGAAGAGAATCTAATAAGAAAGTTGGTAATAAATTTATAAAAAAAATCAAAAATATAGAACTTCTTTTTGGTGTGAGTTTTCTTGAAATGAAAAAAATATATTAATTTAAAAAAAGTATTGTGAAGTAACTAATTATACCCTCCACTCCAGTGTGCAGAGGGTATAGAGTATATAAGTTTGTCATTCCGTTTGTAATAATTAGAAAAAAAAATCTGGACCCCATAAAATATATATATTTGTGATCCTTATAACAAGCGGAGTTGATATAGCGATGTCCGTCTGTCCGTCTGTGGAAATCACGATGACGGCTTCAATCGGGCAACTAGGTTGATCATTGGTACAAAAAATGATTCATTGACATCTGGTCGCGAGAATTAAACGATGGAGTAAAAAAAGTCTTGAAGAAATATGATTTGACTATGTTGTTCTTGTCACGATAACGTTCTCAATAGGACAGCTAGGGCGCCTGTTGTTAGTGAGAATGATGAGAAGGTTTCTGTTTCTTAAATCGTGACAACAGGTTTCATAGGTGCCGAGAAATCATTGAAAAGGTAAAAAAATATGACGTTTTCCTATATTGTTATTCTAAATTTTGTATTTTGTCACATCTGTATTTGTTGTTTTTATGGTCGTTGTGGTAATAATATAAAAATTTACCCATATCAGCATTTTATGGTGTAATATTTAAGTTAGTTAATTAATAAAAGAAACTATATAAAATCAATATCAATATTCTGCGATTTTTATAAGATCACAGAATATTACAAATTGATACATACAGACTACTGATGCAAATAGCAAAATACTATAAATAACATTCATATATTCTGTATATGTATATCGATAATAAGCGCATATTAAAAATAATATAAATATTTTATTTTATTTATACAAAATACTACAATTTTTAGGGTTGCAAAAAATAGTATGATTTTTAGGGTTCTACTTTTAGTACATACTTGCATTCAAAAGTAGTAGTGAAACCATAAAATTCTACCCTGTAAAAAATTGCTGTTTAAAAAAAAATTTTTTTCTCAGATGATAATAATATAATATATGTGTCAATAATATTTAATTATAATACATTTTTAAAATTTATTATTTAATGTTTGGCGCAGGCAAACGCCATTTCCGGTACTTAATGCACGAGTTATTCCACATTAGGAATAATCGCGGAGCTCAGCTCAATCAAAGTGCAATGATTAAGCCTCGCCCTGGGAAACATGTGTTCATGCTTCCCTTTGCACAAACGCTATTCCCAACTACCAAAAATTGTAGGCACGACCTTTCCACATCAGGAATAGTCGCGGGCTCAACTCAATCAAAGTGCAGTGATTAAGCTTCGCCCTGGGAAACATGTATTCATTCAGTTCTTAGCACAAACCGAACTTCTTATGACACATTAAAAATAAACTAATTGAGAAGTACAATTCATCATTACGCTGTATTATAATACTATTTTCTTATTTTACTACTAGCTAGTAAACAAAGTGATCGTATCATTGTGAACGAAATAGAATTGAAATTGTGTGTAGATTTGTTTTACTTAAAAAACTGTTTCTACAGATAGTGACTAAAATCCCAGTAAACATTTTATGCAATAAGTGATCATGGTGAGTCTTTTTTGACTCCTCTGTGCTATTAAAACAGTAATATATAAATATTACTTTACTCCCGAATCTTCTTGAGAACCTTTTTTATCCAATTTTCTGATTAATTTCGACTTATTTTTGAGTCATATTTAATGTAATTTTTCTATAAATCACTTTTTAAGCGTAAGCAAAAATCATTTCTTAGTCATTTTCTAATACCGCATGTGATTAATCAGTTTTTAATCTCAAAAGTGCTCGAAGAAGACACAGTAAGATGATTTTTGTTAAAACAATCCTCGAAATGACTACACGGATATAGTATATTTTTGTTTACACACACATATACATAATGGCACCAGTAAGCCGAATTCTCTCATGAAACACATAGACGACAGCGGCTACACGACTACAGCCTGTCAAAAATAAAATACACACGTTTATATGAAAACGATTATTTTGACACCAACACAGCTACACGACTACATGACCACTTTTGCTGCTGTAGTCAACTTAGGCGGCTAATTTCTATTTTTGTTGCCTACAAAATAAAAATAGTGGTGACAATATAACAAAATATGTAAAAGATATTAGTGCTATGAAATATTTTATTTTGTAGAAAAAATTAATCGCAAAATGAAATGCTATAATAATTCTATTAATAAGTAAATTTATTTATTTATTTTTACGTTATAATAATGCATTATAAATAAGTAATATATTTAAGACAATTTTATATAGAATCATACATGTTTTTCTATTTTAATAAAGTAAAAAAAAAATATAATTGGCACTACTGAAATAAAAGTGCTTTTGTATAAAAACAGCTGTTTATATTGTTGTATATGTTGCTGTCGTTTTCAAAAAAATTAAGTAGTTGACTACACGACTACAATTGCAGCCGACAGCATTTGTATCCGTGTGTTTGTGTAGCCTCTGTCGTCTATGTGTTTCATGCATAACTAACAATTTCATTTAGTCTTATGAAAACTTTTGAACAAAGCAGATATACGTCGCATTGTTTTCTGAAATCTTACATTGTTTTTTAGCAGGTACCAGTGATGCCAGGAGATTTTTACAGAAATCTCTACGCTAATGACAAAAAATCCCTTTTTTTTGTATCCCACTTTTTTTTCCTCTACATTTTTCCCTAAACTACTTTTTTAAATTTTTCAAAAAAAAAATTTATTTTTAATTTGTTAATTTTCAATTTCAATAATGCAAAAATAACATAAAAACGAAGAAAAATATCATAAAAAGTAAGATAAGAATATCATTAGAATTACATAAAAACAACATATAAAACCAACAGATATTATAAAAAAAATATTTTTACTATTCTGTGTAATTCATCTTTTATATGGCTAGATGTGCATTTAAAATTTACACAATTAATTAAAATGGCTTGCAAATGGGATCTTATAACGTAAACAGAATTTTGGTTGTTGGTTTTAAAAGATATACTTTTAAGACATTGGTTATTAGGTTGTATACTTAGATCTGATTTATCGCAATTTAATATTTTTTCACAAGCCTTGCATCTGTGTTTAAAGTCATCATCTTTGACCTGTTCCATCCCATTAGCTTCTCTCTCTCAACTAACTTGAGTAAAACCTATGTTCTCTGTATTTCTTTGATGTGTTTTCAGCATCATCGAAAAACGAATCGGACATTTTTCTAAAATCAATTATGTTTACATTTACAAACTTAATATAATCGAAGAGATCTACAAAGATGGCGTGTACTTATGTACTTGTACTTGTGTACTTATGTACACAAAACAAGTAAACTGCACAAAAGTGTTTTTTACTTGTCATTCTTATTAAAGAAGCCACGTATTTACTTTCTCCATATTATAGAGTTATTACCAGATTTAAAAAAGATATATATTTTTAATTTTAAAGTTTAAAATTGAAATATATATATTATTAAGTTGTTAAAAAAAAATTTCAAAAAATCGCTACAATTCGATAAAAGTAAGAAATCTTTTGCATTAAACACATACATAGACGCAAATCCATTTATCGATGCGTTACAAATGGAATGACATACTGATGTAATAAGATCGAGAAAATAAAACTGATTAATGCTAGTGCTTTTAATATATAAGACATGGTCAAGTATTCCGAAAAAGATCCGAAATTTTAAAATATATTTTGTTTACTATCTTCTATTGACTTTAAAATTGTTAAACGTAAATGCTGAAAATTCGCAGTATTTGTTGTAATAAATTACTAAATTGATCAAATTGTTTACATTTTCAAATATTTTATCTAAATTTGTTACAAATAGTGCAAGAAAATCTAGGTGGAGGGTATCAAAGATTCGGCATAGCCGAATTTAACACTCTTATTTGTTTTTGTGTAGATTTAGTCAGATAAATATGTTATTTTTATTTTAGTTTATTGGTGAAATTTTTCCAAAGAAAAACGGCTAAGTTGGTTACAATTTAAATGCAAACAAATTATTTTTGTAATTTTTATTTGTGTCAACACGCAAGAATAGCTTATATTGATATAAGAACAATTCGCGGTAATTCATTATTATTAAAATTCTCCTTAAGGCGGATATATGCGTTCCAAAAAGTATCAAAGTACAAAGCAACTATACAGATACTTTCTCCCAAGCCTTTTTTCGTTGGATCCGGAAGTTCCGCTTTGCTTTAAAACTAAAATCATTGTTTCTGTTTTGCTTGAAATTGGGAAATTCCCGGTTGACGCGTTGTTTTCTTGCTAAATTTGAAAACTTTATTTAAATGAAAAAATTTAAAGAGCAAGTGATTTGATTTATTTCTCATCAAAACAATAATATTTCAACAACCTTTTAATTGAAATTATAAAACAGAACACAAAATAATAATAATTTAGAGATTTTAATAATTGTGATTTTAATGATTTAATGAATAATGTTATAGCTGTAGTTGAGTATATAACAAAACCGTGCTTAAAACATTTGCTAATTTGCTAAAATTTTCAAATTATTTTCACCCGAAGTATTATTTTGTTAGTTCTTCTAAATAGCAATTTTTAACTCAATCAATTTTTAATTAATATTGCATTTTTTAATAAGTATGGCAAAAAAAGATTTTGAAGAAGTTCCGTTGTATTTAGTTTGTGAAAGAAATTTTGGCGTTTGGGCCCCAGGCTATATCGAAAAAAAATTTTGTAAGTGGTACAAATAGTTCCAAGAAGGAAATCAAAGATTTGGTACTGAAAAATCGTTAATTGATAATAAATCTCGGTTGGTTCCAAAAATCCGACTTATATTACTAATACTTTCTGACAACCTTGGGAAATGATAATTACATAATTACATGTGTTTAGGTTTAGATTTACGATTTCAACTCCAGCATTACAGATTATTTAAGCGTATATCGTGAAAGAGGTAAATTGGGCACAGTTTTCTTCGATTATTGTGGTGTGGTTAATTATGATTTCCTTCCGCTGGGCCAAACAGTCAAAAAAGTAATTCAATTTAGTATTATGCGTCATTTTCGTGAAGCAAATACATGAAAATTTGTTCGTGCGATTTTATAAAATTTGCGATTTATTTCTTTTTTTTTTGTATTGAAAAAAATCTATTAGTTGCCGTGATTTTTTATTTAAAATTGTAAAATTGTTAGTTATTATTACTATTATTATTACTGTTATTATGTTATATATTATTTTGTATATCCACACCAGTGTGCTGAGTGTATATAAAATATTGTCATTCAATTTGTAATAAATAAAAAAATCTAGACCCCAAAACAAAAATAATATATATTCATGATCCTTATAACAAGCGGAATTGTTTTAGCGATGTCCGTCTGTCCGTTTGTGGAAAGTACGATCACACCCATAGTGGGTTAGGTGAGTCGATCATTTTTGATGGAAATGATTGCATGACATTCCGAGCACGTTGCTGTGTAAAATCTTTGAAATCGGTTCAATCGGTCCTGAGTTATCGAATAAAAAAATACAAAGTTTTACAAAATATGATATTTCTATAATTGTAAATTTTGTTCCATGTGAAATTGTTGTTGGTTTTTGTAGTCGTTGTTTTTGCAAGATGTGCGCCATATTAGTTAAGACCAATAATGCCACATTTTTTTAATTTAATTCCGAAATAAATGCGAAAAATCTCCATTATCAAAAAAAATTATGATATTTGTATATAGTTATTAAAAGAAAAAATATTTATAATTAATAAACTGGTCTAAAAATTAAAAACAAAATGACTGCAGAAATGAAGCATGTTTTTTAACTAACCTCGGTGCGTTGAACTCGAACCTCGCATAAAAATTGGGCTATCACGTCTTGTTCATTTTCTATCGCATGCTGGCAATACTGTAAAACAAACAATACTGACACCACAATTTCACAATTATTAATGTGACAGAAGCACACATTCATTCTAAATCTTCATAATATTAGAGTTTAAGCATGTCAGAGAGATCGTGTGTTACTGATTCACGCTATTTTTGCTTTGTGTGTGGTGAATATTTGTTTGGAAAAAAAGGATATGCAAAATCAGAATCATTAAAATATGCATATTTATATTTTTTGGGTTTTGCTGTCAGAAACTTGGACAAACCGTGGACACCAACAATGTTTTGCTATAATAGTTGCAGAACTATTTTATACAAGTGATCAAATAGCAAGAAGATCTATTTCGATTTTTCAATTCCAGTACTTTGGAAAAAGTCAAGTAACCACCAAACCGATTGTTATTTCTGTTTAACAAAAGTTGCAGGATTCAATATGAAAAATCGAAAAAATATTACTTACGCGAATGTCCCATCAGTTTCCAAGCCACTTCAATGTACACCAAATGATCCATTACCAGTCATTCCCAGCAGTGAGTCTGAAACATTTTTCATCAGCAGTGATAGTTTGTATGAGGCTGATGATGAACGCCATTTAGTGACTCAAGCTGAGCTAAATGATCTAATTTGGGAAGCAAGACATTTAACGAAGCAAGACGCAGAATTACTAGCTTCACGCATGGCGCAGTGGAAACATCTTGCAGTTGGGACAAAAGTAACAATCTGTAGAGATAGAAGCTTGGAATTGCCTCCATATTTTGGAAAGAAACACTCTATTCCATACTGTACTGATGTTGATGGTTTCAAGAAGTGAACCAGACATATGACAAAGCTGAATGGAGATTACTAATTCATGCAGAATTAGAGAGATTACTAATTCATGGCTCTAAGTACAGTTTAAAGGCTCTTCTTTTGCATAATGGGAATGAAAAACCATTTCATAGGCTCACATAAAATTGGGCCTTTTTAAGAACTTTGTCAAGGCTCTAGACAAAGATGGTGCATAACTAAATATTATTTTTTTTCCTAAAATTTCAAATGCTAAAATCAAAGAAGGCATATTTGTTGGCCCTCAAATCAGGAAGCTATTGAGTGATGACATTTTTCACAATATTTATTGGAGAAAGAATATGCAGCCTGAAAATCTTTCAAGAGCATCGTGGACGGTTTTCTTGGAAACAATAAGAATGAAAACTGCAGACAAATTGTTGCTGAATGATTGAAAAATGTTCACGAATTAGGTGCACGAATGTCACTCAAAATGCATTTTCTTCATTTGCATTTAGATTTTTTTTCACAAAACCTAGGTGCGGTGAACGATAAATAAGGGGAGCGTGCTCACCAATATTTAATGAAAATTTAAAGAAATTATCAAGGATTTTGGGAGGAAAACATGCTGGGAGACTATTGCTGTACTTTAATAGGTGGAACCGAACCAACAAAATAAAAACGACGTTCAAATAACGCCACTCACTTTTGAAAATTCATTGATTTTTAAATAAACTAATGATTTTTTATGTTAAAAACGAATAAAACATTTTTTTGTGTCTCGCAAACCTGACGTAATAGAGCAAAACCAATTACAGATTGGAATTCAGCTCACCAAATTACCTTAGGAAAGATATTTGGTTGCTCCAGTTCAAAACCTTGTTGGATAGTGTTACCAAATATACTTGAATATCAAAAGAAAAAAAAAACAACTGAGAGAATTATAGTCAGTCCAGACCGACTATATGATGCCCCATACCACGCGTTTAGAGCCCCTATTTCTTAGGTCCAACTAATTATATATAGAAAATAAGCATAACAAAATTTGAGTGGCATTGTCATTAATTTTTTTTATCTGCAGATATGAAAGAGTTCATATCGGGTGCTATATTTATATGGGAACTAGGTCGAAAAATGGACCGTTCCTGACCATATTTGATAAAGTCACTTATATTTTGAAAAAATATGTACAAAATAAATTTTAGAAAAATCTTTTTTTTTACTGATAGATTAAAGTGACGATCGGGGAGCAGCTTTATTTGGTCATACTAAAAATTGTCCCATAGGGTTTATTTTTGGATTACTGTTTAGTGGATGTAACAAACATACATATACCCAATTTGACTGAGATCTATATTATAATTTGGATATTATGACCATTTAAGTCTATCTCATATAGGTCATTTGTATGGGGACTAGGTCTGAACATGAACCGTATTTAGCCAATTTCTATTTCAGGGTTCATCCTATGGCCGGTAGAAAATTATGTGCTAAATTTCATGAAAATATATTCATATTTGCGAGCTGTAGTTTGATTACAAGGTTTGCATGGACACACAGACAGACAGACGGGCAGAAATTGCTAAATCGACTGAGAAAGTGATTCTGAATCGAATGGTGTTATTAAAGATGGGTCTAGGTCAAATACTTTTGGTAACCATAACCACATAGTTGTATACATAATATTAATAGGCTAGGTGATTTTCTGTTACCGATGTTTTGTTCTACCGTTTTATTCTGATTTTGACCAAACGTATATTATTTGAAAGGTATTTCTTTTTAGCCATTTTCCAGAATTACAGATTTTTAAATTTTGTCCTTTATTTTGAGTAAATTGCATTTAAAGTTGCTACTAACACATACATAAAATTATACATAGGCTATGTGTGTTTTATTAAAATTGTAATGTGTTTGTTAATGAGTTTGTTATCCTCATTCACAATAATAATAAACCAAAAAGTGTTGGTTTGTAAATTGGCTGAGTTGAGAAATTAAGTTGCCTAGAAATTGCACTCGAATTTCGAGCGCTGGTATCTGCTAGTAGGCTATAATTACTAAAATTAAATTGATCGAACGTGTACAATACTTTTTGATTTAATCCTTAACCTATGTATTATACAGTCCGACAAAAATAGACTACCGCAATTCGTGGTTGAAAATTCCAAAAATAATATAAAAATAAGGAGTAAAAGTCGTACTTGAATTTAAGGTTTTTTTTTATAAACAAGGAAATTCAGAAATTAGAAGAAATAAAGCTCTACCAAGCATTTTAAAAAAGCATTAATAAAATATTTTTATAAAACTTTATTTTGAATAATTTGTCGGATTTGAGATCCACAGAGAACCTGTGAATCAGCAAAGCATAAAATGAGCTTGAATGTCTCAAATCGTTCAATAAACGAAAATTAAAATTCGATTCCAAAATTTGGGAGCGTTACTAAATTTTTGAAAACAGCTTTGTACACAACCTGGGAAGGTAAGCCGATACAAGGTATCGTTTCATTTTTGTTTTGCAAATTTGGTGTTATTCTGTGTGTTAAAATTAAAACAGAATTTCTTCTTCTTCCTTCATTATAACCAATACCAGGGTGTAATGAGTTTGTGCTGATATTCGTAACTACCGAAAATATTTAACCTATACCTATATTTTATTAAGCCGACCGGCTCAGAATTGATTTAGCGATGTCCGTCCTTTCATAACTCTGTCCGTCTGTCCATCCGTCCATCTGTCCGTCTGTCCGTCTGCATATAATCAAACTGCAGGTCGAAAATATGAATATATTTTGATAGAATTTAATATCTAAACTTACATAGGCTATAGGACGAAAACTGTTGAAATTTTTAAAAATTGGTCCATGTTCAGGCCTAGTCGCCATACAAATGGTCCCCCTGAAATTAACTTAAATTACATTAAAATACATATTATCATATAGATCTCACACAAAATTTGTTTGTGTGTGTGTTTATTACACGCATTAATCAGTAGTCCAAAAAAAAAGTTATATGCAAATTCTTAGTTATAGCCCCCCTATTAAGGTGCTTTCCAATCTTCACTTAAATCTATCAAGAAACAAAAATATGACACAGATTTTTGTAAAATTTTATTTGTTTATTATTTTGCACAAAATAAATGACTTTACCCAACTATGGTTGAGTTTGGTCCATTTTTCGACTTAGTCCCCATATAAAAATATCATGCGATATGAATTTTGTCTTATATATGACAAAAAAATTACTAGCACTGCCACTCAAATTTAGTTTATGTTTATTTTCTAAATCCATTTAGTTGGACCACAGAACCTTGTCTAAACGCAGAGCTACAATCATTTTCTTCCTTGATTTTTTATTTGTTAAAGTTTTCCTATAATTCTTTTGCCTGCCCAATTTTTAATACTTTTTTACATGGCGAACTGATGCATCCTAAAAGGGTTTGAAAAATATTTTGAAGAAATATAATAAAAAGGCCAACATCAAATTAATATTAAGAATCCTTTTGCTGTTGAACAAATAACTGTAATAAGTTTTTTAATTAAATACAGAGGATTTTGAAACAAACAAAAGAATTTACCAACATTTTTAGCTGTAATGCAGGTAATGGAACATTACTAATATTTGTATAATATTTGCTTTGATTTTTTTTATTATAAATTACCATTGTACTTTGTACATGTTCAAGAAAGAGTCCACATTTTATTTGATGATGTTCTTAATGATCCCATAGTTATTCAGTGAAGTGTAACATTAACTGTTAAAATTTCAAATGACTTTTTAAATATAAAAAACCATGTCGTCTTATTGTTTTCACTGAGAGCTTTTTTGTGCTAAATATAATTTCTAACTCTGTTTGCATTTAATTTTTGCAAACTAGTTGACTTTTTCTATACAAGTAATGCACAAATTAAACACAGTTAGTTGTCACCATTGCGAGCAGTTGTTTAAAAAGTTTTTTTTCTTTTTGCATGAACATGTTTACAAATGTTTTTTAATTAAAAAGCAACGTTGTCACCGAGTTACTCTGGATGCACTTAACTTTTTAAAGGACAAGAAGTAGCTAAATATTACTTATGGCAATGTTACCAACTGCAGAATATGTTGCACGATTTAATGGGAGCTTAGCAGCTATCTAGGAAACGATATTAAATTTAATAGCTGAATTTAAATGAGGCCGTACTACGGTAGACTTTCTAAGAAGAATTTTTATTGTCGCCAATTTTAAAATCACTTATCTCATATCATCTCAAATTAAAGATCTATTTCAACTATTTTATTGCGTTGATTTAAAATATATTTTATCTGACTTAGGTTAAACTCTAAGATTTTTTAGTATTTTTTCGAAATTCATTTGCGTATAACTCTTTTGCTTTCAAAGATATTGATATTGGTGAAGTTCCAGAAAATAAGTTTTAACCCTCAAAAGATATCAAAAAAGTTAAAATTTTCACACAGATTTGAACACAGGTTGAACTTTCTCTTAAATAATATCCTCATTATATCTACGACAAGGTTCCGTCTGAGTGAACTAGAGCAATTTGTTCGAATCAACGTGTGGTACCAACATTGTGTTGTTAGTTATAGAAATTGAAAATATTAAACAAAAAATTTTTTTAACTTTAAATCTGCACTAGAATTCAAAAAATACTTAAAATATATTTGCCCCAAAATTTTAATTTGCATCACTGTTACATAGAATTGAGCCCCACCACATTCATTAAATAAATAAATAAATAAAAATTTAAGATAAAAACGTTGGGTTTTTATTATTTTTTATGCAATGTTTCAGCTATAAATCTACGTAGCTAGATAAAATAAAATAAAATAAAATTAAATTCATTTAAATAATATAAAATAAAATAAATTAAAATAAAATAAAATAAAATAAAATAAAATAAAATAAAATAAAATAAAATAAAATAAAATAAAATAAAATAAAATAAAATAAAATAAAATAAAATAAAATAAAATAATATAAAATAAAATAAAAAAGAATAAAATAAAATAAAATAAAATAAAATAAAATAAAATAAAATAAAATGTAATAAAATAAATTAAAATAAAATAAAATAAAATAAAATAAAATAAAATAAATTAAAATAAAATAAAACAAAATGAAATAAAATAATATAAAAAATAAAATAAAATAAAGTAAAATAAAATAAAATAAAATAAATTAAAGTGAACGAAAAGAAAATAAAATAAAATAAAACAAAATAAAATAAAATAAAATAAAATAAAATAAAATAAATTAAAATAAAATAAAATAATATAAAATAAAATAAAAAAGAATAAAATAAAATAAAATAAAATAAAATGTAATAAAATAAATTAAAATAAAATTAAATAAAATTAAATAAAATAAAATAAAATAAAATAAAATAAAATAAATTAAAATAAAATAAAACAAAATGAAATAAAATAATATAAAAAATAAAATAAAATAAAGTAAAATAAAATAAAATAAAATAAATTAAAGTGAACGAAAAGAAAATAAAATAAAATAAAACAAAATAAAATAAAATAAAATAAAATAATATAAAATAAAATACAGTAAAATAAATTCATGTAAAATAAATAAAATAAAATAAAATAAAATCAAATAAAATACATTAAAATAAAATAAAAAAAAACTAAAATAAAATAAAACAAAATAAAATAAAACGAAAGAAAATAAAATAAAATTAAATTAAATAAAATAGAATAAAATACAATAAAATAATATAAAATAAAATAAAATAAAATAAAATAAAATAAAATAATATAAAATAAAATAAAATAAAATAAAATAAATTAAAATAAAATAAAATAAAATAAAATAAAATAAAATAAAATAAAACAAAATAAAATAAAATAAAATAAAATAAAATAAAATAAAATAAAATAAAATAAAATAAAATAAAATAACATAAAATAAAATAAAATAATAAAATAATAAAAAATAAAATAAAATAAAATATAATAAAATATAATATAATAAAATAAAATAAATTAAATTCAAATCAAAAATTAAATAAAATACGACAAAAATAGAATGGAGTCAAGTAAGATAATACAAAATAAAATTAAATAAATAGAATAAAATAAAATAAAATAAAATAAAATAAAATAAAATGAAATAAAATAAAATAAAATAAAATAAAATAAAATAAGTTCAAGTATGAGTGTATGTGAAGGTTCATGGTTCAAACCTCATGGCCGCCCTAAGTAGAAAAATTTTCATATAGAAACAATCTATTCAATTAAAACATAACAATTATCACAATATTCAATAAATCGCTGGTGAAGGCTGAAATGCCAGAAACCGGTCCGATTAAGAATACAGTGCAGGTATGAATTTTTGAATTACATATATGCTTTCTTCTTCTTTACCACGCACCATTTAAACAAAATTAAAATTTGCATATTAATTACAGTAGTAATTGCAATATGTCTGAAAAATGACTATAAATCTAACAAATAAAATAAAATAAAATAAAATAAAATAAAATAAAATAAAATAAAATAAAATAAAATAAAATAAAATAATATAAA
Source organism: Cordilura impudica (assembly GCA_963682025.1). Classification (NCBI taxonomy): domain Eukaryota; kingdom Metazoa; phylum Arthropoda; class Insecta; order Diptera; family Scathophagidae; genus Cordilura; species Cordilura impudica. Next base: position 29,904,997 of record OY821521.1, read on the forward strand.
ATAAAATAAAATAAAATAAAATAAAATAAAATAAAATAAAATAAAATAAAATAAAATAAAATAAAATATAATAAAATAAAATAAATAGAATAAAATCAAATCAAATAAAATGAAATAAAATAAAATAAAATAAAATAAAATAAAATAAATAAAATACAATG
>OY821521.1:29917657-29920157 GCA_963682025.1 Cordilura impudica
TAAAACAAAATAATATAAAACGAAAGAAAATAAAATAAAATAAAATTAAATAAAATAGAATAAAATACAATAAAATAATATAAAATAAAATAAAATAAAGTAAAATAAAATAAAATAATATAAAATAAAATAAAATAAAATAAAATAAAATAAAATAAAATAAATTAAAATAAAATAAAATAAAATAAAATAAAATAAAATAAAATAGCATAAAATAAAATAAAATAATAAAGTAATAAAAAATAAAATAAAATAAAATATAAGAAAATATAATATAATAAAATAAAATAAATTAAATTCAAATCAAAAATTAAATAAAATACGATAAAAATAGAATGGAGTCAAGTAAGATAATACAAAATAAAATGAAATAAATAGAATAAAATAAAATAAAATAAAATAAATAGAATAAAATCAAATCAAATAAAATGAAATAAAATAAAATCAAATCAAATAAAATGAAATAGAATAAAATAAATAAAATACAATGAATTAAAATAAAGTGAAATAAAATAAAATAAAATAAAACAAAATAAAATAAAATAAAATAAATTAAAATAAAATAAAATGAAATGAAATGAAATGAAATGAAATGAAATGAAATGAAATGAAATGAAATGAAATGAAATGAAATGAAATAAAAAAAATTAAAATAAAATTAAATAAAATTAAATAAAATAAAATAAAATAAAATAAAATAAAATAAAATAAAAAATAAAAAAAATAAGATAAAATAAAATAAATTAAATAGAATAAAATAAAATAAAATATAATAAAATAAAATAAAATAAAATAAAATAAAATAAAATAAAATAAAATAAAATAAAATAAAATAAAATACAGTAAAATAAATTAAAATAAAATAAAATAAAATAAAATAAAATGAAATAAAACAAAATTTATTAAAATAAAATAAAACAAAATAAAATAAAATAAAATAAATAAAACAGAATAAAATACAGTAAAATAAAATAAAATAAAATAAAATAAAATAAAATAAAATAAAATATAATAAAATAAAATAAATAGAATAAAATCAAATCAAATAAAATGAAATAAAATAAAATAAATAAAATACAATGAATTAAAATAAAATGAAATAAAATAAAATAAAATAAAATAAATTAAAATAAAATAAAATAAAATAAAATGAAATGTAATGAAATGAAATGAAATGAAATAAAATAAATTAAAATAAAATAAAATAAAATAAAATAAAATAAGATAAAATATAATAAAATAAAATAAATAGAATAAAATCAAATCAAATAAAATGAAATAAAATAAAATAAAATCAAATCAAATAAAATGAAATAGAATAAAATAAATAAAATACAATGAATTAAAATAAAGTGAAATAAAATAAAATAAAATAAAATAAAACAAAATAAAATAAAATAAAATAAATTAAAATAAAATAAAATGAAATGAAATGAAATGAAATGAAATGAAATGAAATGAAATGAAATGAAATGAAATGAAATGAAATGAAATGAAATAAAAAAAATTAAAATAAAATTAAATAAAATTAAATAAAATTAAATAAAATAAAATAAAATAAAATAAAATAAAATAAAATAAAATAAAAAATAAAAAAAATAAGATAAAATAAAATAAATTAAATAGAATAAAATAAAATAAAATATAACAAAATAAAATAAAATAAAATAAAATAAAATAAAATAAAATAAAATAAAATAAAATAAAATAAAATAAAATACAGTAAAATAAATTGAAATAAAATAAAATAAAATAAAATAAAATAAAATAAAATGAAATAAAACAAAATTTATTAAAATAAAATAAAACAAAATAAAATAAAATAAATAAAACAGAATAAAATACAGTAAAATAAATTGAAATAAAATAAAATCAAATAAAATAAAATTTAATAAAATAAAATAAAATAAAATAAAATAAAATAAAATAACATAAAATAAAATAAAATAAAATAAAATAAAATAAAATAAAATAAAATAAAATAAAATAAAATAAAATAACATAAAATAAAATAAAATAAAATAAAATAAAAGGAAATAAAATAAAATAAAACTAAATAAAAGAAAATAAATAAAATAAAATAAAATACAGTAAAATAAATTAAAAAAAAATAAAATAAAATAAAATAATATAAAACAAAATTTATTAAAATAAAATAAAATAAAATAAAATAAAATAAAATAAAATAAAATAAAATAAAATAAAATAAAATAAAACAAAATAAAATAAAATAAATAAAACAGAATAAATTACAGTAAAATAATTTGAAATAAAATAAAATAAAATCAAATAAAATTTAATAAAATAAAATGAAATAAAATAAAATAAAATAAAATAAAATAAATTAAAATAAAATAAAATAAGATAAAATAAAATAAATTAAATAGAATAAAATAAAATAAAATAAAATAAAATAAAATAAAATAAAATAAAACAAAATAAAAGAAAATAAATAAAATAAAATAAAAAAAAATACAGTAAAATAAATTCAAAAAAAAAT
>OY821521.1:29925157-30215157 GCA_963682025.1 Cordilura impudica
GTTTTCGCAATATAAACTTTTTATCCTAATATAATTTTTTTTATTATTATTATAAAAATTGGTTGCTTTAACCTAAACTTTTTTATTTATTTTATTTTCTCGATATCAATTTCTAATTATTATTCTTAATTTTTATTTCATATTGAGTTTTTTAAAAATTTTTTTAAGCCGCAGTAGTTCCTTCTTTGAAAGCGATGCAAAAATTTGTTCCATAAGAAGACTTTACTTTTATTTTTTGCTGGGTTATAACAATTTTATCTTATTATTTTAATGCATTTTTTCATTTTTCATTTCTGTTGTTGATATTTGTTAAATGCTGTACAAAAATATACAATTTATATCTTTTTCGACGATTCTAGAGAATTATGCATTTATATTATTTTTTTTTGTTTAAAAATATATTAAAATTTTGCCAAAATTCAATACATGGCTGGTTATTTGTCTTTTGCTGGCTCTGCTCTTTTTTATGGTACGATTATTTTACAGATGGCATTATTTACAATTTACACAGATTGGCAGATTTAACATTAGCAAAATTAAAAATATTTTAATTTAATATGTAAACTACGCAAAATATTTATTAAATAAAACTTTTGTACGTTTAAATGTAAGTCGATGTGTTTATTTATAAGTAAGATATAGGGCAATTTAAAAGGTCTATTGTTTAAATAAATTATTTATACTGTGTAATTCTGTAATTAATCAAATAGTTGTCATCCTTTTACATACCATGAGTTTATAAGATATTATTTTTTTGTTTTTGTTGTCTATAAATATTATACAAATTATATATTTCATGTTTAAATTCCCTTGTTATATAATTAGCAATGTATTTGATATTTACAATCATTCACAATTGTATTTAATAGGGTAGTTTGTCATTGGGTATGGAAGGATAGAAATGTTTTATGTTTTTATGTACTGTAAACGGAAACAAAACCGTTTTTTGTGATGGAAGTTTATTATTAAAAACAAGAAAAGCAATAAAATATTTAAATAATGATTTGCGCGTTATCGTTCAAATTAATTGAAATGTCTTCTTTCTATTTCTTAATATCATTATTTAAAGGTTCTCTTTCATGATTTTGTACTGAAACTCTCGACAAACTCTTCTCTGTGGGCGAAGACTGCTACATCTAAAGCTGTATATAGATTTCACTAGTTATTATTACAAATAAACAAAAAAAAAATTTTTTTTCAACATTTATAACATTAATAGGCTAGGCGATTTCTTGTGACCGATGTTTTGTTCTACCGTTTTATCCCGATTTTGGCCAAACGTATATTATTTGAAAGGTATTTCTTTTTACCCGTTTTGCAGATTTACAGATCTATAAATTTTGTCCTTTATTTTGAGTAAATTACATTTAAAGTTACTACTAAAACATACACAAAATTATACATATGCTATGTGTGTTTTATTACATTTGTTAATGTGTTTGTTATCTTCATTCACAATAATAATAATCCATAAAAGTGTTGGTTTGTGAATTGGCGAAGTTGAGAAATAATGCTGCCTAGCAATTGCACTCGAATTTCGAGCGCTGGAATCTGCTAGTTTCTATAAATAATCTAACTCATAAAAACAAAGTTTTTATCAAAACTCTTTGTTTCCCTATGCATATGAGTTTTGAATATCTCCGTGACTGTGCGTGACTATGTGTGACTATCTTAAAATTAATCTATGGCCAAAGTTTCAGATCCATCAGATGAGGGGAAGTGGGGTTTTAATCTCTCAGTGACTGTGCATGACTATACGTGACTATGCAAGTCTATCGACCAAGTTTCAATTTTATCGTATAAGTGGAAATGGGTTTTAAATCACTCCGTGACTGTGCGTGACTATGCGTGACTGCGCCTGACTATGTCGAAGTTGACCTTTCTTTACAGCAAGTATATCGAACAAGTTTCAGATCGATCGGATGAGGTGTAAATGACATTCAGATCACTCCGTGACTAACTCAAAGTTAATCCTTTTTCACAGAAGTGTATGAACCAAGTTTGAGATCGATCGGATGAGGGGAAATGACATTTAGATCACTCCGTGACGAGTATATGGACCATTGAATCATATAAAGCTAATTCCCGATCTTCCCTTTAGGATATCAAAATACATAAATAGTGCATAAATGTGTTTCATATTTCTTTCTATATATAGGTTTATGAGAAAATTAAGTGACTTTTCTTATGATCGGTCCACTTTATAATTGGTCAACTTTTCGACCTAGTACCTATATAAAAATAACATGAGATATGAAATTTTTTATATGTGCAGGCCACAAATTAATAATTAATTATGTCTATTTAAATTTATCCACCTACTGCCAGAGCAAAGTTTGACCCAAGACATTCTCATGAAATGCACAGTATACCGTATTGTATAGTCGGTTTAGACCAATTATAATTTTCTTACTTGTTTTAACTTTAAAGTATTCTCATTATTCAGAAAAGTCTCAAAAGTTTTAACTTTTCATAGCAAAAAAAAAAAAAAGAATTCGCACATGAAAATGAAATTTCTTTCGAGGTATGTTTCATAAAGCAATGAATCCCTTTTCACTTAGCAGATTTGATAATGCGTAAAGAAATGTTCATAAAGAATTTTTTAAATAATCGTATAATTAACGTATGAGTTTAGCAGGTTTATTAGTGTTATTTTCTCCCATGCAAATAATATATAATTTAAATACAAGTACAAGTAGTTGAGTGAACATATAATTAGCATTGTTATGAAAATATTTTATGTATAAGTTTTCAACAATTGCATTGACACACCTAGAAAAGGCCTAAATTAAAAGGGCTCTAAAAACATGAAAGAAAGCTAAAGAAATAATAAGATTTTTGAAATTTCATAAATATTTTTAGGACTGTATGTTATACAGCTACTGTAAAATCAATTTGTAGTGGCTGTGTCATCCGATTCATAACTGACAGCCTTTTAAAGTGAATGACAAACTTTTATATACAGATTTCCAAAAATAGTTTAAATAAAATAAAGAATCTTGATTAAGTATTTCGATATGAAAAAGGTAAAATAAAAGAATTTAGTTAATTACTTTTTGGAACATTTTCGGGGTTATTGTCTGGCGGAGGGTGAGGGGGGGTGAGAAATTTCCAAGTCAGCGTAAAAGTACTAGGCCAGCATAGTAAAATCTCCAAAGGGTTAGGCGTTCTTAGGCCAAACTTGTTTTGTATGGCCTTTTATATTTTTTCCTTATCTTGATGTTTGTTAGCTTAGTTTTTTAGCTATAGCTCTAGAACGATTAATGAATTTTCATTTCATTATCCTTCAAAAAAGGCTTACATAATATTTTTTAATTAATATAAACTTACATGTAAAAAATCAAATTGCATTAATTTTTTCGAATGAATTCTGAAAAAAAAATTTAAAATTTTTCTCTTTCTTCCTTCAATAACTGGCCAAAAAGAATGATAACAAAAAAACAAACACGTTTTTGTGTGAAAAAATGTCTCTCTACCCAGAATAGCTGTTCCACAGTGTTATTTATGTGAGGCCGTTTTTTTCTTAGTTTTTTCTAGGGCGCCAATTTGTCTGAATAAGTCTCTGTTCTCTCAACTACTATTTAAACCATGAGCAATGGTTATAACAAACAAACAAAGTTAGAACTTGCAACAATTGCAACACCATCATATAAGTAGTCATTTGTTTTGTGCAAATATGTCTAAGCTGGGCCGACGTTATTTTTTACTGCAACAATTAACATTCGCTGTTGTTGGCATCGATCCCAGAGCCGAGCATGACCAGCCTATAATCAAGCGACCAATTTTGACTTATGGTCTAATGAGCTGTTGCTTTTCTCTTTCATTGGCCATGTTACATTTTGCTTATTTGAATATAAATGATTTTCTTATAGTTACCAGTTTATTGTCCGTCATATTTCAAGCGTTATTGGCCATATGGAAAATGATAATATTCCTCAGCAAACGTAATGACATTGTGAAATTTCGAAGGAAAATACATGCGTTGAACTTAAAAGGTATAACTTTAAAGTAGTTTTGATTACAACAATTTTGTATACGAATTGGAGTTCCTCATTTTTTTTTATTTCCAGCTGAGCCAGATGAATTATCAATTGTGAGATCGGAAAACGCCAAAGATATTTTTGTATGTTCAGTTTATTGTACCTGTACTTTGAGTACCACAACATTTGCTGTAATACAACCGCTTTTATATGCTCTTTATGTTTATTTTAAGAGTGGCGTTTTGGATTTACGCCCACCGTATAAAGGATCGTAAGTTAAACAAATGTTTATTTTTTGAATATTTTAGACACTATCTCGAGTTACAAATGACCCATCTGATTACTAGAGTAAAAAACGTTGAATTTTGGTTGGGAACACAAAATCGATTATATCTCGAAATCTAGGCTTCGTTAGAAAAATTGTTGAAATTTTGCTCCCAGCTATGGTGGCCCAATATAAATTGGACGGTAACTATTTTTACAAGTGCCACATTGGAAAACGTTAAATTTTGGCAAGCCTTTTATAATTGCTTATATCTCGCAAAATTTAACATCGTGAGCAAATTGCTACGCCATATTTTTAGGATTGACGGGCAACAGAAAATCACTTATATCTCGAAATCTAAGTGTGATGAACAAAATGATTCAAATTTAACTCCCAAGTATGATACTTCATATAATTTGAAATTTTAAAGCTTTACCTCCTCTTTGAAACATACCATCCCAACTGTGGACTAACTATTTATACCCTATACCACTATGTGGTTTGGGTATAATGACTTTGTGCTGCTGTTTGTAACAACCAAAAATATTTGACCTAGACCCATCTTTAATTATACCGATCGAATCAGAATCACTTTCTGAGTTGATTTAACAATGTCCGTCCGTCCGTCCGTCCGTCTGTGTGTCCATGTAAAGCTTGTAATCAAACTGCAGGTCGCAAATATGAATATATTTTGGCGAAATTTGGTATGTAAGCTTTTATGGGTCATGGAATGAACGCTATTGAAATTGGTGAGAATCGGTCCATGTTCAGACCTAGCCCCCATACAAATTACCCATATGAAATCGACATAAATTGCCATAAGATCCAAATTGTCATATAGATCTTACTCAAATTGGGTTTGTATGCGTTCATTACATCCACTAATGAGTAGTCCAAAAATGATCCCTTTGACCCCATATAGAGCTGCTTCCCGATCTTCACTTAAATCTATTTAAAAACAAAAATATTGCACTGATTCTTCTCAAATTTTGTTTGTACATATTTTTGCAAAATACAAGAGACTTTACCAAACATGATCAGGATCGGTCCATTTTTGGACCTAGTCCCTTTATAGATATAGCATCCGATATGAACTTTTTCATATCTGCGGCCAAAAAAAATTAATAAAAATCCCACTCAAATTTGGTTTTTGCTTATTTTCAATGTCCAGTTAGTTGGGCCTAAGAGATAGGGTTTCTAAACGCATGGTATAGGGTATCGTATAGTCGGTCTAGACCGACTATAATTTTCTTACTTGTTTTAATGTTGAGTTTTGGCAGGGAACATAAAATCGTTTATATCTCGAAATCTAGGCATCATTAGAAAAATGATAGCCCATATAATTTGGATGGTAACTATTTTTAGGGTTGCCAGATTGGAAAACATTAATCACTTATATCTCGAAAACTTAAAATCGTGAGCAAATTGCTTGATATGCCATATTAATTTTTACGCATCTAAGTTTGATGAACAAAATGATTGAAATTCAACTCCCAACTATGATAATCCATATAATTCATCCCAACTGTGGACTAACTATTTTTAAGGTGGCTAGATTAAAAAATGTTGAATTTTGGCAGGGAACATAGAATATATCTCGAAATCTAGGTATAGTTAGCAAAATAGTTGAAATATCATTGGTTCAATAGAGAGGCTCTTCTATAATATTAGTAGGCTAGGCCATTCCTTGTTACCGATGTTTTGTTCTACCATTTTATCCCGATTTTGACCAAACGTATATTATTTGCAAGGTATTTCTTTTTAGCTGTTCCCCAGATTTCAAGATTTTTAAATTTTTTCCCTTATTTTGAGTAAGTTGCATTTAAAGTTGCTACTAACACATACATAAAATTGTACATATGCTAAGTGTGTGTTTATTAAATTTATTAATGTATTTGTTAATGATTTTCTTATCTTCATTCACAATAATAATAAACCCAAAAAGTGCTGGTTTGTGAATTGGCTAAGTTGAGCAATAAAGTTGCCTAGAAATTGCACTCGAATTTCGAGCGCTGGAATCTGCTAGTTTTTATTAATGGCAAAAAGATAATATGGCGATTTTAACAATGTCTGATTTTATTGAACAATGAAGTTTTATTAAATTTTTGCTACAAAAAAATAAGAATATTCCAGAACATTGTCAGTGAGCAGCCCAAGGCGAACAAACATGAAAATGGATTACAAACTATACCAATAAAGCAGAGAAAGCACCCCAGATGAGAAAGAACAAGCTGAGGAACAATAGCTTTATTGAAACTTCAATAAATTTTTTTTAAGAAAATTCGGGCTTCAACCGCGTCAAATCTCGATTGGTTGCAAAAACCCTAAATTTTTTTCTGAAACTAATTTTTCTGAAACTAATTTTTCGTGAAACGAGACTCGGAACAATCAACTGTTTAAGCGAATATCGTACAAAAGATGAAGCAAGGCCGAACACATCACTCCAATGTCTTTCAAAAATCAAGGTTTTCTAAAACAACTATCCTCCATTATTGTGGTTTGGGGCTTTATGTATGCCTTCCGTCGAGCCAAACTATTAACAAGTAATATTATTTGAGTGTTGTGGGTCGTTTGCTTGAAGCTATTCTGTAAAACTTAAAATATAACTCCAGAGTTACCGCTTTGAATTGAGAGAGGATGTAAAATACGAGTCGCTGCGTGTTGTAATGAACATTCAAGAAATCGACTTTACGATTTTTCGAGGCATAAATTTCGATGTAATAACTTTCTGACTCATTAAATGTCCATCAGCCCATCTGTCCGTCCATCCGTCTGTCCGCCCGTCCGTCAGCCTGTCTTTTCGTCTATCTGTCTGTCCGTTTGTCCATCTATCTTTCCGTCTGTCCGTCCACGTAAATCTTGTGAAATTTGTGAAAATCGATCCCCATACAAATTACCCTTATGATATAAGTTAGCATGGAATTCATATTATCATATAGATCGAGGTAAAATTTGATTCGAGTATGTGTGTTACACCTGGTAATCAGCAATCCAATAATAAACCCTATATAACAATTTCTAGTCATAGCTCCCATATAAAGCCATCAATCACTTGAATCTTTCAAAAAAACAAAAAATATCGCACCGTTTTTTTTTCTCAAATTTGTCCATTTTTGCGACCTAGTTCCGAAATTAATATAGGATCCGCTATGAACTTTAAGATATGTGATGGCAATAATATTAACTAGCCGACCGCAGCACTCGAAATTCGAGGAAATTTTATTTTTTTCACTCAATATTTTTTTAATCTATATGGTCGTTTCATGTCAAGTGACACAACTTTTAAAACCGATATCTTCCGATAGAAGTTGAATTTGCACCAAGGTTAGTCCTATTGGATAGAAGGTTAGGCACAATTTTTCAACAAGTTCGGTCAAGAACTCTCTGAGTTAGAGGGGGGGGGTCAAAATTTGACATTTTGGCCAAGCAGGTGTTTCTGTCAACCATGTAACTTTTCATCTATTGTTTTTAGCAAAATTTGTCCCAAAGAGTTTAGAGAGCTATTTCTTCAATCTTTCGGAAAAAAAAATTTTTTTTTTCACTTTTTTTTTTTAAAAAACCTCCTTTTTTTTTGCTAAAAGTCATGGGTTCTCAAGTTTAACAATCCTGTACACATTTCTTCCACAAAATCATCCACATTTAAAATGATTGTTTTCAATGTGCATCTGTCAGTCTGAATCCAAGAATCAAATTTGACCTCCTCTATATATTCTCGATCTAAAGAGTTGATTAAATTCACTTTGATGAATGTGGTCTCCGGGCAATTTGAACATTCACTAAGTTGCAGGAAGTTGTTGCATTAGGACACTTAGTCAATTTATGGCAATCGCGGTAATCGTGTAAATCTTCTGGCGAATCAACTGTTAAGTACTTTAAGTTAATTTCCTTTAACATCAGTTTAAGCAACAGCTGAACCTAGTAACGTCAAAAAAAGATTGGCAAAAAGCACCAAATAAAGGCGATAAATAAGCTGGATGAAAGACTGGGTATTTAAAAAAAAATAGTTATGATATAAATGTGATTAAGTTTAAATTTTAATAAATTATTTGTCTTTTTTTTTTAAATATTATTATTATTATTATTATTTTTATTTATTTATTTATTCAGGTTTAACATTAAAATAAAATAATTTTAATGCTAAAAAATAATATATAGCTATAGCTACTAGGCCTTAAGCTAATATAACGTATCTATAGAACTAATGTAACTTATAAATTCTTAAATAAATCTAAGTAAGGAGAAAAAAAAAATATTTTTATTTTAAATGAGATGATATAACTTAGTTTCTTTTAAAAATGTTATGATATTTTTGATGGAATCATAGGATGGAGAGGAGAGGGCTAGGATGGGGTCAGTGTTTTCAAAAATTCGTATTCTTTCTTGTCCATAAAGTGGACATTCGGATAGAATATGTTTAACACTCAATATTGTGGTGGGATTGCAGTTGCATATGGGTGGGTCTTTTTTAGTTATTAAATGTTCGTGAGTTAGTATAGTATGTCCTAGTCGCAGTCTTAGGAATTTTATAAGATTAAGTCTACTAACTTCGCTGTTTGACGCCATCCAATGTTGGATGCTATTCTTAGATGGATTTGAATATTTATACCAGTCGTTCGTACTATTCCAATTGTTATGGTGTTTCTGGATGTATTTTTTTTTTAGGTTACTTCTTAAATCATTCAAATTGAGATTCTCAGTTTTAATGAGAGGATATTTGAAACTTTGTTTGGCGAAGGAATCTGCGCATTCATTACCGCATTCATTATTATTATTATTATTATTATTATTATTATTATTACTATTATAATATATTAATTTAATAATTACTAGCAGATTCCAACCGCCGAAATTCGAGTGCAACTTCTAGGAAATTTTATTTTTTCATTAAATAAAGACCCTAAGAGTATGCTAATCAATTAAAGCCAATTCAAAAATCAACGCAAAAAACAAACTCATTATTATTACAAGCACATTAACAAATTTAATAAGCACAAACATAGCATTGTATAATTTTATGTATGTGTTAGTAGCAAAATTTAAAAATCTGTAAATTTGCAAACCGGCTAAAAAGATATTCCTTTCAAATAATATACGTTCAGTCGAAATCGGGATAAAACGGTAGAACAAAACATCGGTCACAAGAAATCGCCTAGCCTATTAATATTATAGATTTCAAATATATAAAACGAATTATTTTTCAACATTTCTATAGAAAAAAGGGGATTTTTGCTGAGGTTAACATATTGCGGGCATTACAGTAGCGAAGGTATGAAATTTTAGTTAGATATGTGACATACCGTCGGAAAGGTTGATTTGTTTAGTTTCTGAGCATATGTTTTATTTTTAAGGTTTTAGAAACACTTACACACTAATAGGAAAAAATTCAAATTCGTGGATAAGCTAAAAATTGAAATACCGTTGTCTTGGGTTACAAAACATTTCATAGATATTCACTCGCATCGCACTAAGCGTCCAAAAAACTCTTCTCCAAAAACATAAGCTTTCTTTTGTATATAAAGAGGGCGTTTTTTGAAAAAAATTTTGATTCTGCAAAAAAAAGTAAAAATTTTTTTTTTATTTGTTTTAAAAGTAAAAGTAAAAACTTTTTTTATTTTTTTTAAATCCTTTTTTACGACAAATTTGGGACAAATTTTGCTGAGAGCAATAGGTAAAAAGTTACATTGGCCGAAATGTGAAATTTTGACAAGATCTTTACCGATCTTGTTGAAAAATTGTGTCTAAGCTACTATCTAATAGGACTAACCTTGGTGCAAATTTCATCCCGATCGGAAGACATCGGTTTCAAAAGTTGGGTCGCTTGACATGAAGTGCCCCTTATATAAAAAATATATGTGAAATTCATTAAACTGTTCATTTTAAATAAAATTCATTAAATATCATTATAAATATTTGCTGGACACACAGAAGATATATAAATAAATTTGTCAATAAATAATTTTATAAGAGCCACACACAGCATTATATATTTTTTTATTTGAATATTATGCCGTTTTCTTTTCTGACAAAAAATGTCGCACTTTATTTGCACTCTTTTCGAAAAGCGTATTTTTTTATATATTCTGAATTAAGAGCAAACTTATCTTATACATCAATCGAAAGGTCTCAAAGTGCTGTGTTCATAAAATGCAAAAAAATTTGATTATTATCCTCTTTGAACTCATAGGGGTAAAATATTCAGTAAAGGGGACCAATGGGGAAATATTCTCACACTAGGACCTGAAAGAAGACACTGACTGCAATTTTTTGCGATTTACGAGATATCGACTTTGAGACCTTTCGATTGAGGTATAAGAAAAAGTTGCTCTTAATTCAGAATATATTAAAAAATATACTTTTCGAAAAAAGTGCAAATAAAATGCAACATTTTTTGTCGGAAAAGAAAACGGTATTAAATGTGTGTATATGTTAGTAGCAATTTTAAATGATTATTACTGCAAAAAAAAGTAACAGATGGTGCACATTGGTATATTTTTTTTTAAAATCGGTTGGTAACTGGTGGTTTAGGAGAGGTCACAAAAAATCGCCTTGCCTATTAATATTATTTTCTACATTGTATTAGTTGGACATACGAACTTTTCTCTAAATGCATGGTATAGGGTATTTTATAGGCCATCTAAAGGGACTATAATTTTCTTACTTTTTTTCTAATTTTTTTTTCCTCAAATTCGGTTTATTTCAGTTATTGAGAAAAATGCGTGCTTTTACTATATACGATTCATAAAAATTTTAAATAAATTTGCTTCAGCCTTATTTTCTATATGCAATTATGACCTATCTGATCTTATCTTATCTTTTTTTTTGTTTGCTTTTATTTTCAGTTACTTAGTGGACTATTCCCAGCTCCGCGGTTATGTCTTAGTTTATTTCTGGAATTTTTTTGGTCTTTATTTTATTGCTTTTAACTCATTGGCCGTCGACACATTGTTTTCGTGGTTGGTATGCAATATTTTAGCACAATTTCGCATACTTAATCATCGTTTGCATAAAGCCGCAACGATAATTGCATCGGCTGATGTCGATAGCAAGCGGAAATTGCAATTGATTATATCGTGCATACAATACCATCGTAGAACTCTAGAATTGGCTGCGAAGTTAAATAATGTTTTTGGTGAAATCATTTTTATTAAATTCATTATCTCCTGCTCTGAAATCTGCTGTTTGGCATTTCGTTTAACTCGTTCGTTTGATTCAATGGAAATTCTAATACTCGACGGTTTATTTTTAAGTGCGGTAGCAGTACAATTGATTTTGTATTGTTACAACGGTCAGAGGATTAAGGACGAAGTAAGTAGTAACAACCCCAGGCTAAGTTTATTTGTATATTAAAATTATTTTGTATTGTCATGGAAAACGTTTTAGAAATATTTTTTAAAATTATTATTCTTCATTTCACTATCGAACACATATTTTGTGAAAGTTTAAATGTCTGTTTTATTTTGTAGAGCACGGAAGTGGCCTCTGAGATTTATACTTTATTTGGATGGCATGATTTGTCAATACCGCATAGCAAAATGCTTATGCTATCGATGATGCGCTCACAGCAATCTAGTCACTTGGAAGGAGTGTTCTTTACAGTGGACTTGAGTTTATTTTTATGGGTATGGTTTGTACAGCAATAACAACAACAACGATTAACGCTAATATACACGAACGCTACTAAAGTATTAATTACTAACATTTTTAAAGAAAAAAAAAAAATTAAATTTTTTATAATTTAAAAAAATGCTAATTTCAACATTTTGATCACAGATTCTTTTAAATTTAAAAATATAAGGATTAGTGGGAAGTTGTTGAGATGGCAATAGGTTGGGCAGATTGAGTTTCTCATTCCGTTCATAATAACTAAAAATCTGAAGAATGAAATGAGAAACCATTAATGGTTCTTGAGTTAAAGCTAAAAAACTAAGCAAACAAACATCTAGATAAGGAAAAATATAAAAAGTCCATGAAAAAAGTTTGAAAGCCCCTGAGAACCCCCGTAACTGTAGGAGGTTTTACTATATTTGCCTAGTATTTTCACTCTGACTTTAAATTTCTCACCCCCCAGAGTGTTGTCGGCAACTGTAATAACATGAAAAGCTCACCCAACAGTGGTTATAATATTGAGTTTAAGGGTATAAAAGATTTGGTACATCTGAATTAAATCCTCTTTTTTTTAAACTAACATTGGTCCCCGCAACCACCAAGCATTCTTGGTGCTTCTACAGGTTGTTAAATAAATTTTTTTCGAAATGTTTTGTTGGACATTTGTATTTGCAGTATTTTCATTCACTTCTTCAAATTGATAACAACCAATGTCAACAGTTGGGTCCTTCAGATCTTCAGCTACACAAAAAAAAACTAACCAATCACAACTCCCCACTACCCCCTACATTATATTATTAAATAAATTTTATTTTTGTTGCTTTTTTGAATATATTTGTATTTTCGATACTAAATTATTTTTTGCATATAATTTTCTCTGTCTATTTTTTAAGGTTTTCAAAACTGCTGGTTCTTTAATAACGGCTCTTAGTACTTTGGAGCAAAATCAAGATTAATTTAAAAAATTACAAAAAATAAATTATATAAACATAACTAGTAGATATCCGAATTTAAAATTAAAAATATTAACAAACTATATCTCAGTAAAATTTAATTAATCGAAGTCGAGAAAATCAATGTTTTTCACTAGCACAAACCCATAATTTAAGTCACACCACCAAGCGGCAAATTGCCTGAATAAAATCATATGTTTTAGAAATTGTGCGTTTACATATTTTACTTTATACAAATTTTATGGAGTTTTTTTGAAATATTTTTTCTTTAATATCTGAATTAATCCTAAATCATAATAATTCAGGTTTTTGAAAGTATAAGGAAATTCTAAGTATTTCTATTTGAAATTCTATTATTGGTATTTTGAAGTGTTGCGAAAATTATTTTGAAATCGCTTTTATTAAATGAAAAAAATGGAATTTTTGTACTTCTACATAATTTGTTATAATTTATTCATAGATTTTCTTCAACGATATCAATGCAGGGATTTTCGAGAAAACATATTTCCTCAATTTCTGGTAACTGATGATTTGTTCCACAGTTTTCTCCCGATTTTGACCAAACGTATCTTATTTGAAAGTTATTTCTTTTTAGCTATCCACCAAATTTACAGATCTTTAAATTTTTGCATTTTTTTTTCGAGTTATGCTCATTTAAAGTTGCTACTAAGACATACATAAAGTTATACAATGCTATGTGTGTGGGTGCAGAATTAATAAAAATCTTTAAAAGTTGTAATATTTTTATTTCAATGACTGCAGTTTGTTCTGTCTGCTGGTATCTGCCAGTGGGAATTTGCTTTTATTTTCAACATGTAACTGGCAACTGGCGCCTAAAATCTAAATGTTCTTATTTGTTTTGTAAAATCATGTTAACAAGAGTTTAGCACATTTGAGCATTTGCTCTAGTTGTAAGTTAATATTAATAATAAATGAGTTTTATTTTAGTTATTGAAAAATTTAATTTTATTTTTTTCTGATTATTTTATGTTCAGTACTTGGGTCTTTGAAAGATTACACAGTGATACAAAACAACATGTAAGTCCGATCACAGGGGAGATGTGTAAACATCTAGTAACTAAAGATTTTTTATGGAACTTTTTTAAAATCAAACAGAAAGCGTCATCTATTTATCACTTATAGCAATCAACTGCAGGGGCTCTGCTAATATAAAAATATTTATTGTTATTTACTATTTCAATCGGTTAATTTTTATTTTTCGTTTTTTATTTTCAATTTTTTCATATTTCATTTTTCTTTTTTCATTTCTTATTTTCAATTTTTTATTACTCATTTTTAATTTTTTATTTTTATTTTTTATTTTTAAATATGAAATTAAATATTTGAGCTCGAGGTCTGATTTTGACAAAAGTTATTTATTAAATCCAATATTTCGATATTCTTTGAATATCATCTTCAGGGATTGTCTACAAATTTAAATTATTAGAACAATAAAATGTATAAGTATTTATAACATCATTAAATATTAAAAGATATAAAACAACATATATAAAAACAACAATTCTTACACAATCTGTTTACATTAACATACAAACTTACTTTAAATCATAAACAACAAACTTAAATCTATTGTTCCACCTTCGTCATATAATATTGCACTGAATTTAAAAATATAATTATTGCACTCTCATCTTTTTGTTCACCAAATGTCTATAACATTGAGCGCATTTCTCAGTGTCTGCTTTAAAATTCATTCTCTTATTAGATGGTATGTCTATGTCAGTATGGTATGGTCAGTGTCTGCTTTAAAATTCATTCTCTTATTAGATGGTATGTCTATAATATTAAGCATCTCTAATATGTAACGGCGTTTATAATTTTGCTCACTTTGAAGCACTCTTACATTGTCAAAGTCTGGAGTGTGTTTTTCTTTAACACAGTGGGTTGTCAATGCTGTTTTTGGTGTAAAATTGCTGAGTTTGAATTTTTGATCAGATTTGTGTCCTGACAGTCTTGTTTTTAACTTGTTTTTTGTTGTTCCAATATAAACCTTCTCACATTTATCATCCTTGTTACCTGTACAGGGGATCTTGTAAATAACATTTGATTTATCCATATTCTCTATTTTATCATCTTTAAATAAATTTATTTTTAATTTTTAATTTTTTGGTTTTAATTTTTAATTTTTTATTTCTCATTTTTCATTTTTTATTTTTCGTTTTTTATTTTTTATTTTTCATTTTTAATTTTCCGTTTTTCATATTTCATTTTCTTTTTTTAATTTTTTAATTTTTTATTTTTCATTTTTCATATTTTGTTTCTTTTTAATTTTTTATTTCTCATTTTTAATTTTGAATTTTTTATTATTAATTTTTTATTCTTCATTTTTCATTTTTTATTTTTTATTTTTTATTTTTCATTTATCATTTTTTATTTTAATTTTTTATTTTTCATTTTTCATCTTTTATTTTTAATTTTTAATTTTTTGTTTTTAATTTTTAATTTTTTGTTTCTCAATTTTCATTTTTTATTTCTCATTTTTCATTTTTTATTTTTCATTTTTAATTTTTCATTTTTAATTTTTTATTTTTCATTTTTAATTGTTCGTTTTTCATTTTTCATTTTCTTTTTTCATTTTTATTTTTCATTTTTAATTTTTCATTTTTTAATTTTCTTTTTAATTTTTTATTTCTCATTTTTATTTTTCATTTTTTATTTTTCATTTTTATTTTTCTGTTTTCGTTTTTTTTTCATTTGAAATTTTTTATTTTTCATTTCTCATTTTTCAGTTTTAATTTTCTCTTTTTCATTTTCCATTTTTTATTTTTCTTTTTTCGTTTTTTATTTCTCAGTTTTCATTTTTTATTTTTAATTTTTATTTTTCGTCTTTTATTTTTCATTTTCTTTTTTTTAATTTTTTATTTTTCATTTTTTATTTTTCTGTTGTCGTTTTTTATTTCTCATTTTTAATTTTTTATTTTTCATTTTGAATTTTTATTTTTCATTTTCCCTTTTTCCTTTTTTTATTTTTTATTTTTCATTTTTCATTTTCTTTTTTTCATTTTTATTTTTTGTTCTTTTTTTCTTTCTCATTTTTCATTTTTTTTTTAGTTTTTTATTTTTCATTTTTAATTTTTCGTTTTTCATTTTTCATTTTTTTTCTCATTTTATTTCTCATTTTTTATTTTTCATTTTTCATTAATTTTCTTTTTTCAATTTTTTATTTTTCTTTTTTCGTTTTTTATTTCATTCTTAATTTTTCGTTTTTCATTTTTCATTTTCTTTTTTTAATGTTTTATTTTTCTTTTTTAATTTTTTATTTTTTATTTCTCATTTTAGATTCTTTATTTCTTATTTTTCATTTTTCATATTTCATTTTTTATTTTTTATCTTTCATTTTTTATTTTTAATTTTTCGTTTTTTAATTTTAATTTTTTATTTTGCATTTTTATTTTTCGTTTTTCATTTTTTATTTTTCATGTTTTATTTCTCATTTTTCATTTTTCATTTTTCGTTTTTCACTTTTAATTTTTTATTTTTAATTTTGTTTTTTAATTTTTATATTTTTTTCATTTTTAATTTTTTTTTCATTTTTTATTTTTCATTTATCAATTTTTATTTTTTATTATTCATTTTCTTTTTTTCATTTTTTATTTTTAATTTTTTATTTTTCTTTTTTCGTTTTTATTTCATATTTAATTTTTCGTTTTTCGTTTTTCATTTTCTTTTTTTCATTTTTTATTTTTATTTTTTAATTTTTTATTTCTCATTTTTAATTTTTTATTTCTTATTTTTCATTTTTCATGTTTCATTTTTTATTTTTTATCTTTCATTTTTTATTTTTCATTTTTCGTTTTTTATATTTAATTTTTTATTTTCCATTTTTATTTTTCGTTTTTCATTTTTCATTTTTTATTTTTTATTTTTCATTTCGTTTATTTTTAATTTCTAGGTTTTTATTTTTCTTTTTTACTTTTTCATGTTTTATTTCTCATTTTTCAGTTTTCATTTTTCATTTTTCGTTTTTCATTTTTAATTTTTAATTCTTCATTTTTAATTTTATATTTTTTATTTTTTATATTTTTTAATTTTTTATTCTTCCTTTTTTCATTTTTTATTTTTCATTTTTCAGTTTTTATTTTTCATTTTTCATTTTCAAACAGGTTATTACATATCATAATTTTTTCACCAATACAAATTTAGCCCCCTGTGCGTATAGATGTTTTCACATCAAATAGAATGAAAGAGAAATACTTGGGATTCATACTTTTTTTCTAGTTGGTCTTGTCGAGTACAACAAGACTCTGCCCTTATAATTTGCGAAACACCTCCAAAATCTTGTGTTACGGGTAAAAAAACCGGGTTTTTGACCCTTTAATTATGTTGCCTCTATTGAATCCTTTTAAATATTTTTAAGACTTTCAATGGTAAATGTAAATAATTTTGCAGTTTTTTTTTGTGGAAACGGATTTACAACTAATAACCTTTCTGTATGCGGAAACAGATGGTAATTGATTAACGAAGAGATAAGTTAAAAATTGTGGAATTTTAAAACGGCCCTCATATGGTTTCGTCATTTGTAAAACTACATAGTTCTGTGTCATTGCAGGCATACTTTTTTATTTCCGTTTTTGGTGCTCTCCCTTTTTTCACAGAATCCCTTTCGACACTTCCGCGTATTAGTGTTTTATTGTATTGTATGCCATTCAGTTTGATTTCTATCATTTATGAGTTAAATATGGCCACATGGACAAAAAAGATTTCCATACAAAGATTGTGGCCGAAGTTATCACTAATCTAATATCCGTTAAACAAATACACGTAATCACAGTTGCCCTCATAACCAATTGAAAACCGTAGTTATAAGAAAATGCAAACTAACAAACTCATTTGCAAAAGATAAAATTGCAATTTCCTTACAGATCAAAAACAAACTAACACATGTTTTTCCCATCAGATATTCAATATGCTCAACACAAACACATTGCCATGTAAGTAGTTGTATGTGCATGTGTAAGTGTTTATGTTTTACAGTAGTAAGCAAGTAAAGCTTCTAGTTCTTTCGATTTGTTGGATGGAGGGTTTATTGAATAAAAACAAAACCTTTGCTTTACTTTTGTCTTAGTAACATTCTTCATACATAGAGCCATACGCAAAGTACAATTTTCCTTGAAGTGTTGGTATTGTCCAACAATTATACTAACAATTTATCTATTACAGTTTCCATAATAGCAAGTGTTGGGGAAACAATAAAATTCTTACATCTGCAACCTTAACTGTAAATTAATACTTTAAATATTTTGCACCAAGTCAAATCTGGCAGTATACGAATGAATTAAATTCTGTAAATTTATTCAAGACTATCAGTTAAACTTTGAGATGTTCTTAAATTATGCCAGCAAAAAGGAGAATCCAAAATTGTGAAATATATTCTTAGCTAGTGTTTGGGGTCGCTGGAAAGTTTGATCATCACTACTGAATTTTACTTGGCATTAGGATGTCATGACAAATGTAATTTTTGGATGTGTAAACAGCACGCGCAGGGGGGTAAATTTCTATTTCACAACACAATCACAAAAATAGCGCAACATGTCAGCCGTAAGTAAAAATCGGTGTGACTTATGATTGTATTGGTGAAAAAATTAGCATATGTAATAACCTGTTTGAAAAAAAAAAAAATGAAAAATTAAAAATAAGAAATGAAAAATAAAAAATTAAAAAAAGAAAAAATGAAAAATGAAAAACGAAAAATTAAAAATAAAAAATGAAAAATATAAAATAAAAAATAAAAAATTAAAAATGAAAAATAAATAAAGAAAAATAAATAATATAAAAAATGGAAAATGAAAAATTAAAAATGTAAAATAAAAATGAAAAATAAAAACTGAAAAATTAAAAATGAAAAATGAAAAAGAAAAAATGAAAAATACAAAATGAAAACTAAACATGAAAAATGAAAAATAAAAAATGAAAAATGAAAAGTAAAAAATCAAAAAGAGAAAATGAAAAATAAAAAATGAAAAATAAAATATGAAAAATTAAAAATAAAAATGAAAAATTAAAAATAAATAATGAAAAATGAATAATTAAAAATAAAAAATGAAAAGTGAAAAATGAAAAAATGGAAAATGAAAAATTAAAAATGTAAAATAAAAATGAAAAATAAAAACTGAAAAATTAAAAATGAAAAATGAAAAATACAAAATGAAAACTAAACATGAAAAATGAAAAATAAAAAATGAAAAATGAAAAGTAAAAAATCAAAAAGAGAAAATGAAAAATAAAAAATGAAAAATAAAATATGAAAAATTAAAAATAAAAATGAAAAATTAAAAATAAATAATGAAAAATGAATAATTAAAAATAAAAAATGAAAAGTGAATAATAAAAAAAAAAAAAAAAAAAATGAAAAATTAAAAATAAAAAATGAAAAATAAAAAATGCAAAAAATAAAAAATGTAAAAGTAAAATGAAAAATAAGAAAAGAAAAATTAAAAATAAAAATGAAAAATGAAAAATAAAAAAATGAAAAATAAAAAATATAAAATGAAAAATAAAAAATAAAAAATGAAAAATGAAAAATAAAAAATAAAAAATGGTAAATGAAAAATAAATAATGAAAAATGAGTAATGAAAAATAAAAAATGAGAAATGAAAAACGAAAAACAAAAAAATAAAAAATGAAAAATAAAAAATGAAAAATAAAATGTGAAAAATGAAAAATAAATAATGAAACATAAATAATGAAAAATAAAAAATATAAAATTTTAAATAAAAATAAAAATGAAAACTGAAAATAAAAACGGAAAATTGAAAATAAAAATAAAAAATGAAAAATGAAGTTTTAAAAATAAAAAATTAAAAATGAAAAATAAAAATGGAAAATTAAAAATAAAAATGGAAAATGAAGAATTAAAAATGCAAAATAAAATATGAAAAATTAAAAATAAAAATGGAAAATTAAAAATAAATAATAAAATAAAAAATAAAAAATAAAAAATAAAAAATAAAAAATAAAAAATAAAAAATAAAAAATAAAAAATGAAAAATAAAAAATAAAAAATGAAAAATGAAAAATGAAAAATGAAAAATAAAAAATAAAAAATGGTAAATGAAAAATAAATAATGAAAAATGAATAATGAAAAATAAAAAATGAGGAATGAAAAACGAAAAACGAAAAATTAAAAATGTAAAATAAAAATGAAAAATAAAAATTGAAAAATAAAAAATGAAAAAGAAAATGTAAAAAATGAAAAATAAATAATGAAACATAAATAATGAAAAATAAAAAATAAAAAATTTTAAATAAAAATAAAAATGAAAACTGAAAATAAAAACGGAAAATTAAAAATAAAAAATTAAAAATGAAAAATAAAAAATGAAAAATAAAAAATGATAAAAAGAAAAATGAAAAATAAAAAATTAAAAATGAAAGACGAAAAATTAAAAATGTAAAATAAAATGAAAAATAAAAAATGAAAAATTAAAAATGAAAAATGAAAAATGAAAAATGAAAAATAAAAAATGAAAAATGAAAAATAAATAATGAAAAATAAAAAATGGAAAATGAAAGACGAAAAATTAAAAATGTAAAATAAAATGAAAAATAAAAAATGAAAAATTAAAAATGAAAAATGAAAAATGAAAAATAAAAAATGAAAAATGAAAAATAAATAATGAAAAATAAAAAATGGAAAATGAAAGACGAAAAATTAAAAATTTAAAATAAAATGAAAAATAAAAAACGAAAAATTAAAAATGAAAAATTAAAAAGAAAAAATAAAAAATGAAAAATAAAAAATGAAAGCTAAACTTGAGAAATGAAAAATAAAAAATGAAAAATGAAAAATAAAAAATCAAAAAGAAAAAATGAAAAATAAATAATGAAAAATTAAAAATAAAAATGGAAAATTAAAAATAAAAACAGAAATAAAAAATGAAAAATGAAGAATTAAAAATAAAAAATTAAAAATAAAAAATGAAAAATGAAAAGTGAATAATAAAAAAATGAAAAATGAAAAATAAATAAATGAAATATGAAATATAAAAAATGAAAATTAAAAAATGCAAAAAATAAAAAATAAAAAATTTAAAAGTAAAATGAAAAATAAAAAAGAAAAATGAAAAATAAAAATGAAAAATGAAAAATAAAAAAATGAAAAATTAAATATAAAAAATGAAAAATAAAAAATGCAAAAAATAAAAAGAAAAATGAAATATGAAAATTAAAATTTAAAAATAAAAATAAATAAAAAATTAAAAATGAAAAATAAAAAATAAAAAATGAAAAATAAAAAATTAAAAATGGTAAATGAAAAATAAATAATGAAAAATAAAAAATCAGAAATGAAAAATGAAAAATTAAAAATGTAAAATAAAAATGAAAAATAAAAAATGAAAAATAAGAAATGAAAAATAAAAAATGAAAAATAAAAAATAAAAAATGAAAAATAAAAAATAAAATGTGAAAAATAAATAATGAAAAATAAAATATAAAAAATAATAAATAAAAATAAAATATGAAAACTGAAAAATGAAAAATAAAAATGGAAAATTAAAAATAAAAATAAAAAATGAAAAATGAAAAATGAAGAATTAAAAATAAAAAATTAAAAATAAAAATTGAAAATTAAAAATAAAAATAAAAATAAAAAATGAAAAATGAAGAATTAAAAATGAAAAATAAAAATGAAAAATAAAAAAGAAACATGAAAATTAAAAATGAAAAATGAAAAGTGAAAAATAAAAAATAAAAAATGAAAAACAAAAAATTAAAAAAGAAAAATAAAAAATGGAAAATGCAAAAAAAAAAAAAATGAAAAATAAATAATCTAACCCATAAAAAAAAAGTTTTTATTAAAACTCTTTCTTTCCTTATGCATATGAGTTTTGAATATCTCCGTGACTATGCGTGACTGTATGTGACTCTCTCAAAATTAATCTTTGGCCACAACAAGTTTATGAACAAAGTTTCAGATCAATCGGATGAGGGTAAGTGAGGTTTTAATCTCTCCGTGGCTATGCGTGACTGTGCGCGAAGTTAATCTTTTTTCACAGCATGTCTATCGACCAAGTGTCAGATCGACCGTATAAGGGAAAAGGGTTTTAAAGCACTTCTTGACTGTGCGTCACTATGCTTGACTATGTCGAAGTTAATCTTTCTTTACAGCAAGTATATCGAGCAAGTTTCAGATTGATT
The DNA here is from genome assembly GCA_963682025.1 of Cordilura impudica. Classification (NCBI taxonomy): domain Eukaryota; kingdom Metazoa; phylum Arthropoda; class Insecta; order Diptera; family Scathophagidae; genus Cordilura; species Cordilura impudica. The sequence continues at coordinate 29,947,122 of OY821521.1, forward strand.
GGCTGAGGGGAAATCCGTTTTAAAGCTCCCCGTGACTTTGCGAGACCATGCGTGTCTAAGTCATGCTTAATCTTTTTTCACAGCATGTATGTGGAACAAGTTTCAGAGCGATCGGATGAGGCGAAATGACATTTAGATCATTCCGTGACTGCGCGTGACTATGCGTCAGTGTGCGTGACTACCCCAAAATTAATCTGTAGTAACAACAAGACTATGGGCCAAGTTTCAGATCAATTGGATAAGGTGGAATGGGGTTGCACCACGACAGACAGACAGAGAGTATGAGTGAAAAGAAAGAGTTTAATAAAAAAACATTTAACAGGAATTAGATCTCACCATACACCGACTCTCACCAGGTTCAAGTTTTCTTCAAAATAAGTTCATATTTGCGACCTGTAGTTTGATTACAAATTTTACATCGAGACACATGTGGACAGATGGATAGACGGACGGACTGCCATCTCTAAATCGACACAGGTCAAATATTTTTGATAGCAACAAACAACAGCACAAACGCATTACAGCTGGTCCACTTGTAGGGTATAATTTGTTGTGAGTTAGCGATGAAGCAGACTTTTTGAGAAAGCATCTTGTAATCATCTGGAAAAATTGGCAAATCTGTTCGGAACCTCAAAAATCAGTAAAAAAAATGATAAATCTGTACCTGTGGTAACACTGGTTGTTATTTATCAAATTATCAATAACATTTAGAGGAATGGTCGATCATTTTAAAATGATATTTCTGTCCGATTAAATGTTGATAAGATATTAAAATTTCATCATTTTAACTTTAAAGAATTTTTCTAACAACACAAAACGCCTCAAAGAATCCAAAGAGGAGGAAATCTTTTCTTTTCATTCCAACTAAAAACTTGTTAAGATTGTTATTTGTTATGGCAAGGGTTTCTAAGAACGTGTTAACTCTAAGTTAGTCCATAACAAAACCATAATTTTGGCCATATTGTGGTAACAAGTCATAAATGAAATGAAACTGCAACTCATTTGTGCGCACACAGACTCTGCTTCAGAAATACTGCCAAAAAGTTACGTTCAAATTGCTAACAAATGAAAATTTTTGTACGTGCGGCTAGTTAAACTCTGTGGTTCTTGAATGGCACACTATGGTTGAAAAGTATTTAAGTAAGGGACGATTATATGCATTTTCTCCAGAAGTATAATTATTTCTATGATTTTAATCAATACGAGCCCAGTTTATTTAAAAATACTGCTTACTTTTCTACCATAATATTTATATTTCCAAACAAAAGTTTTAAAATTTCTCTTGCTGTGTTTTAGAGCAGCAATATGTTGAGGTTTAAGTATCGTTAAACATATTGTATGTGTTGACCGAACTGATTTTAGCTGGATATTTAGCTCCGTATAATATTAAAGATATTTTTTTAAAATAAAAATATTAATTTTACTCGTATATATGGAGAATTTTTCGACCATACAATATTTTTTTTTTGCAGCTCCTGATATACATATACATTTTTTTAATTCTTTTTCATGTGCTTTATAACAAAAGTATAAAGTTTATGGTTTAGTGAAAATTGTATGAATGAAAAAAATTCGCAATTTAAACATGAGATGAGATAATTTTGCTAAATGAATTAATTATTCCAATAAATATATTTTCTCTTAACAAAGTGCACTTGCATCATCGTGAACATATTACTAATAAAGTATCTGCCTCCCAGCTATGTTAAGTAACTCATTCACTGCGTCCAAATGCATAAAATTGCTAAAATTAAAAAAAGCACGAATTTTGCAAGCTCAAATTACTACAAATATTCCACTTGTATTTTTGGTTATAAAAAGACCCTTTAAGCTATTTCATATCCGTTTCCTATTTCAAAAGTTATTTTGTTTATAATGGCAACTGTTGTTACTTCCAGGCTTGGCTTTGGCGGCGTTTTTCAATTTCACATTTCATGTAAAAACCATAGAATGATCGAAAAATAGGGTATAATGGCATAGATTTTGTTTGTGTTATTATTATTGTTATATATGTGAAATTTTATAAATTGATATTTATGAATAAACTTCTAGATAATTTTTTATTGATTCATTAACTATATAAGTAGACCCAAACGGAAGAATTAGAAAAATTTGTTATTAAGGAAGCTTATATCTGTGGTCGCAAGCGATAACCGCCTAAGTCGACTTAAGAACCATTTGAGTTATGTATGCTGTCGTATTCCACTAACAATGCTTTATATTTACGTGAAATCCCCATTTTTCTAACACTGTTATTTAAAAAGTTATTAATGAAAACATACTGACCTAAGTCGTTATAAAGCCCCATTAATTTATATAAAAAGCAATTTTTCTCGAAAGCATGATTTTCGAGTTAGGCTATTTTTGCTTGTGACCACAGATATGGCTAACCAAAATTATGTCTTAACATAAATATCATATTTGATTTCTTAATCAAAATATTTATATTAAAATCATATTGGACGCCTTAAGAACAGCATAATTTACAAAGCTAACAATGGTCAATAATATTATCGAAAGATTCAAAAGTTTTATATATCATATTCCAGTAAAAAAAATCACTTTTTCAGTAGAATTTACAAAAATTGCTACAGAATATATTACTATCAAATGTAAACCATATCAAGCCTAAATTGGAAATATTAAAAAAATTTTGGTTAGCTGAAACGTGGCCCATTTAAAAAAGAAGTGTGTTAAAACGCATGACCAAAAAGGACCAGTACAAGTGTATTTGAGACAGACGCGGGTTCAGACCTCATGGCCGCCCTAAGTAGAAAAATTTCATATAGAAACAATCTATTCAATTATAATATAACAATTATCACATGTTCAATAAAAATCACTGATAAAGGCTGAAATTCCAGAAGTTAGTCTGATAAAAATGTACAGTGTACACTAGGGTGGCCCTTAATAAAAAAAGTGTTCAAACTCAAGGTCTTAACCCCCAGAAATATGCGAATAGCAAAAAAAACTGAGAAATATAAAGTTTTGGGTCAATCAAAAAAATTTAGAGGTGGCTCAACGCGCTTGAAAATTTCAAGTGTGTTTTAAATGGGGGAAAATATGACTTTCTTTCAGATTTTACGAAAATTTTGTTCTATTATTAAATTTTTCCAACAAATTGTTATATAATTTGGGATCAGTATTATTATCTTTCGAAAAAAGCTATAAGTCTTCAAAATCGAATAAAAACTCGCCAAGAAATAGCAAATGCCCCAGACCACTTTTGTACCAAAAAAAAACGAGGTCACTAAATTTGATGGCATTTTTTTCAACTTCAAGAAATTAATTAAAGCCAATATTTTATTTCAGTTTCTATACCTGTTAATACTCAGACATAAAGTATTGTTTTATTACTACCTTGTTGACCTATTAAGCTTTGAGACCGAAAATGGAAAATTTTTTAGATAAAATCTTGAAAACTCCTTTTTAAAATTTTGAAAAATTTTCTTAAACAAAATTTAAAATAATGGTTCTAGCTCTTTAAAGTCTTGTTAAATGGATATTAGAGATTAACTGTGTGAATTTTTAGGTAAATGCCTATGCCAGAATTTTTTTTTGGCAAGGATTTAATTTTTGCGGATTTCGAGAAAAATGGGATTTTTGTAAAATATTCTGTAAATGTACTATTTCTAAATACTTTGCATAAAAAATTCATCACTTGTCTACTTTTAAATGTTATATTTTATCTCAATAGCCTAGGGTTTCGGAAAAAAGTAATATGACCCCACTAACCCTTTTGGCTTTGGGGTCACATATGGCCCCAAGTTAATAAAATTTAGTCAAAAAATTCAAATATTTTGTAAGTGCTGCTGAATTTTAAGATGCGATGCTTCAAATATAATAACTAAATGTGTAGAACTTCCGTTCCTAAAATTTGGGATAAATTCGAAAATGTTAACCCATTATTTGCCAGGGCCAGCTTTGGATTTTAAGATATTTTTAAATAAAAATTTTGGAAACCGAGTTTTGCTATTAAACTCGATGAAACCACTATTTCGAATTTAAGAAAAATAATTCGGTTCATTTTTACTTATTTAACCCTTCAGTGTTCGTGGGATCAAAATAATCCATTGTGATAAATCTTTGGTGCAATTATCTTCTTATTGCCCGCGAATATGAATTAAAATAAGAAGACCCACAAAAATGACCCAAAGCTAATTAAAGACATTTTGTTCAAAGGAATATGAAATATAAAATTAATATAATAATATAAAATTAAAGAAAAACAATACTTATTGTAAGTCGTTAGTGATTACAGAAAATAATCTGAATCGCAAGGTATTCAAACTCTCGGTCCTACCCCCTAGAAATATGCGAATATTAAAAAAACTGAGAAATAAAAAGTTTTGGGTCAATCAAAAAAAATTTAGAGGTGACTCAACGCGACTGAAAATTTCAAGTGTGTTTATATGGGGAAAATATTGCATTTTCAGATTTTCCGAAAAATTCGTTCTATAGTTTAATTTTTTCGACAAGTTGTTATTTGAAACGATATCAGTATTAAATTATCTTTCCAAGAAGCTATAAAACTTCAAAATATTTTACGAAAACTTAGCCTTTTGTGCTCCTAGGGTTAAAATGATCAAAAATTTAGCAGTATTTGCAAAATATTTGAATTTTTTGACTTAATCGCCTTATACTAGCTTGGGGTCATTTGGGGCGCCAAGTGCAAATGGGTTAATGACGTCAAATTATAAAATCATCATAGTCATCAAATCATAAAAATCGGTAAAATATAGCACAATTTTATTTCCCAACCCATAGTAAGGGTTTTATCTATTTGAATAGAACAATTAATCTATATATTAATATGTGATGGTAAATTTTTAGTTCCCTTTTTAAGCAATGTGCTGGCATGGAGGAGTATGAAAATTGGCACAATTATAGTTCATATTGAGGAGAAGCTTAGAATGATAAAATTTATGTTTAATCTGTATTAAAAATATATTAAATAAAATAAAATAAAATAAAACAAAAAAAAAAATAAAATAAAATAATATAAAATAAAATAAAATAAAATAAAATAAAATAAAATAAAATAAAATAAAACAAAATAAAATAAAATGAAATAAAATAAAATAAAATAAAATAAAATAAAATAAAATAAAATAAAATAAAATAAAATAAAATAAAATAAAATAATATAAAATAAAATAAAATAAAATAAAATAAAATAAAATAAAATAAAATAAAAAAAAATAAAATAAAATAAAATATTTTTAATAATTCGTTACAACCTGTTAATGCGAATGATTTAAATTATATATCAGAAGCTCTGTGTTGAATTGTGAATTGCTAAAATTGATTAACAAACCTTTAGGCTCATTTAAATATTAATATTTCTTTATATATATAGATCGGAAGACAAAAATTTAATGAAAAAAATATCTCCTAGGATTTACATCGAATTTCGAGTACTGGGCTATACTAGTTAATTTAAATATGCCAAAATTCATAGTTTGGCCTCGGCAAGGAATGGGTTAGCGTTGTTCGATTTATTCCAAATTTTTAGCATGGTAGACTTGCTCACTTGGTTATGTTATTTTGGGCGTTGCATCTAAAAATTAAACAGCACTTACAAAATATTTGATTTCTTTAAATAAATTGTCTTTCATTAGCTTGGGGTCATATGCGACCTCATGTCAAAAAGGGTTAATAGGGTCATATTATTTTTTTCAGAAACAATAGACTATTATGAAAAAATTTTACATTTAAAAGTAGAAAACTGATAAATTTTTGATACAAAGAATTTAGAAAGAGTACATTTACTGAATTATTCACAAAAAACTAATTTTTCTCGAAATCCGCAAAAAAAAATAATTTATAAAAAAAATTCTGGCAGAGGAATTTATTTAAAAATTTAGAAGGTCAGTCTCTAATATACATTAAACAAAACTCTAAAGTGCCAGATCCATTTTTTGAAATTTTCTTTAAGAAAATTTTTTAAAACTTAAAAAGCAGTTTTCAAAACTTTATCAAAAAATTTTTCCATTTTTGGTCTCATTTCGCAATAGGTTAACAACGTGTTAATAAAACAATACTTCATAGCTGAGAACTTATAGGTATAGAGACAAAAATAATAATCAATTTTTTAAAGTTGAAAAAATTTTCATCACATTTCATGACCTAGAGTTTTTTTTGGCACAAGAGTGTCAGTTCTTGGCGATTTCTTCGATTTTGAAGTTATATAGCTTTTTGAAAGGATAATTTAGTACTTATGTCGGCTCATATATCAACTTGTCGAAAAATTAACCTATAGGACGGAATTTTCGTAAAGTCTGAACAAAGTCATATTTTTCCCATATAAACACACTTGAAATTTTCAGTCGCGTTGAGACACATCTAAATTTTTTTTGATTGACCCAAAATTTTGTATTTCTCAGTTTTTTCTAGTGGGTGAGACCAAGAGTTTGAACACTTTTTTTATTAAGGGCCACCCTAGTGTACACACAGAAAAATAATTCACCAACCGAATTGTTCTAAAAACTTAACAACTGAATTTTCGATTGCATCAACAGAAATTTTATAGCAACTAACCATTTTCTATTGTGATAAAATATTTACTGTTGAGACAATAGCATTGTAATTGCAAGCAACTCAAAATGAGGTTATTATCTTTTGCGCAATTCGTTTGGCAACATATTTGGTAGCTACAACGAATGTGTTTTCTGTGCGTAGTTATGAATTTTAGAAATATATGCTTTCTTCTTCTCTATCATGCACCATTGAAAACAAAAATCAAAAATTGCATATTAAATACAATATCTATAATATTAATAGGCTAGGCGATTTCTTGTGACCGATGTTTTGTTCTACCGTTTTATTCCGATTTTAACCAAATGTATATTATTTGAAAGGTATTTGTTTTTAGCTGTTTTGCAGATTTACAATTTTTTAAATTTTTTCCTTTATTTTGAGTAAACGGCATTTAAAGTTCCTACTAACACATACATAAAATTGCACATATCCATGTGTGTTTTATTAAATTTGTTCATGTATTTCTTGATGAGTTTGTTATCTCATTCACAATAATAAAAACCATTAAAGTGTTGGTTTGTGAATTGGCTAAGGTTAAAAAAAGCTTCCTAGAAATTGCGCTCGAATTTCGAGCGCTGGAATCTGCTAATTAATTGAAATATGACTGTAAATGACGTTATGTGTGTTTTATTAAATTTGTTCATGTATTTCTTAATGAGTTTGTTATCTTCATTCACAATAATAAAAACCATAAAAGTGTTGGTTTGTGAATTGGCTAAGGTTAAAAAAAGCTTCCTAAAAATTGCACTCGAATTTCGAGCGCTGAAATCTGCTAATTTATTGAAATATGTCTGTAAATGGCGTCAAAATCTAACAAGCTATTGAAAATTCGCTTCACAGCAACATCTCTAATATATGGAAAAAATACAATATGTGGAATGTGCAAACCATACATCACATATAGCAACTTTTACAAAACTGAGAATAGTGGAAATTAGAAGTATAAATGCTTATATATTCAAAAAATTCAAATATAACGATTTTTTGTTTGAACAGATTTGTATCTTCTGAGATTAATACGAAGTAAAAGCTGTACGATATGAAAACTGATTCTTAACCACGCTGCTCGTAGGCCTGACTTTAGGTGAGTGTGTTAAAGCGCACGATCAAAAAGTGCAAGTACTAGTGCATATGAGATAGATGCAGGTTCAAACCTCACAGCCGGCCTAAGTATAAACATTTCATATAGAAACAATCTATTCAATTATAACATAACAATTATCACCAATATTCCAAAAAAAATCACTGATGAAAGCTGAAATGCTAAAACTGGTCCGATTGCGAGTTGTGACTGTATAATATACAATACAGTATTAAAAAATATTCAAAGAGGTGCAAAATTTCAACCAATGTAAGCTATCGTTTTTCAATATGCCTAATAAGATTCGATTGATTTAAAATTAAATTCAAATTTGTTTGTTTTTTTTATTAAAAAATGCGTATTTATTCGAGTGATTTTTGCAATTATTAGTTTATATGAGTGTTTTTTTTTAATTTTTGAACATGTGAGAAAATTATAGTCGGTTTGGACCGACTATACGATACCTATACCATGCGTTTAGAGATCCTATCTCATAGGTCCAACCAATTAGATATAGCAAATAAGCATAAACCAAATTTCAGTGGCATTGTTGTTTTTCGTTTTACCTTCGGATGTGAAAAATTACATATCGGAAGCTATATTTCTAAAGAGACTAGGTTGAAAAATGTACCGATCCCGACCATATATGATAAGGTCACTCATTTTTTGCAAAAAAACATATAAAACCAAAATAGGGAAAAATCTGTGCAATATTTTTGTATTTGAGAGATTTCAGTGAAGATCGGGAATCAGCTTCATATGGGGACTATGACTAACAATTGTCCTATAGAGTTTATTTTGGGATTACTGATTAACGGATATAATAAACATACACAAACACAATTTGATCGAGATCCGTATGATAATTGGGATCATATGGCAACTTAAGTCAATATCATAGGGGTCATCTGTATGGGGACTAGGTCTGAACATGCATCGCCTGTCAACGATTACAGTAGCATTCATAATATGGCCGATGGAAGCATATACATCAAATTTCATCGAAATACATATATTCATATTTGAGACCTGTAGTTTGATTGTAAAGTTTAGATGGAGACACAGATGGACGGACAGACGGACAATGCTAACTCGACTCAGAAAGTGGTTCTGAGTCGATTGCTATAATTAAAGATGGGTCTAAGTCAAATATTTTTCGTAGTTACAAACATAAGAAGTCATTATACCCTGATATAGTGATATAGGCTCAATAAACGTTGTTCGGTCAAGCAGTCAGATCCAGAGAGGAAGCATAAAGGCATTGACTTGAAAATAAAAATTCCGTCACTGAACTGCTACGAAAAAAGGCGAGCAACGAATGTGCCAAAACACTAAGGGGCGAAAAGTTTCTTCACGATCAGCATCTTCGTGCTAAAGTTTTTTCAGCTCCTCGGGGCAGCAGGAGCTTTTGGTCATTTGTTAAAAGAGTAAAGCATAATGCTAGTTCTGCTATCCCTACTCTTATAATGAATGACCAAATATTCACTGACCCCGTTGATGAGGCAAAAATTCATTTTTCCGGATAGTCCGAACTTGAAAAGGTATTTGTACTATGCCTAAAAAATTCTTCCAAGCTCGTGCAGTTTAATCGGTTCTTTCGGATCTTTCTATACCGGCACTGGTGGTAAAACACTGCTCTTCGACATTAGCTAATCCACAGGCCAATCTCTTCAGTCTTTCGTACCGTGCAGGAGTCTTTCCCTCTTGCTGGAAGGTTGCCAATATGCAACCAATCCCTAAAAAGTGTGATGCTAATAACCCTGAAAACTACCGTCCAACTGCAATCTGCTCTGCGCTCTCAAATGTGATGAAGAGCATAATCAATTTCCATTTTGTGAACTACGTAGAAGCCAATTCACTTCTTAATGATCGACAGTATGGCTTCCGTAGAAATCGTTCTACTTTCAAAGCGTTGAAGTCGATCCATTCACAATTTTTGGTGAAAGTACAGTGGGTGCTCTAGATATTTCCAAGGCATTCGATCGCGTGTGGCACGATGCATTGATATCAAAGCTTATTGCACTTGGTATTGGTAATTACTTCTCTCGATTTATATGGAGTTTTTTCAGAGACCGAACAATACGCGTTGTTACTGATGGGGTCTCATCTAATGAGTTTCATCTTAATTTAGGGGTACCCGAAGGTTACGTTCTTTCTGTTTCTCTTTTGTTATTTTTCTGAACGACCTTCTTGGTCAAACTTTTAATTCTTTATACTTTTTTTCAGATGAAAGCAGCCTTTGTCATTCATTTTTCTTTAATTGTAGGCCAAGCCTCTTGGAGGTTGGGCGCAAAAGGCGGACAATTAATGACACACTCAATCAAGACCTGTTAACAATCTCCGAGTGGGGTAAAGCGAATAGGCTTGATTTTAATGCGTTGAAGACTCAATGCTGTATGCTGATCCATAGGGATATGATTATTGGGCATGGCACCTCCTTTAAAAAAATATGAAGTACTATGAAAGTAACAGTCTTGAAATTTTTGACAAGTACATTACCAACTAGCAGATTCCAGCCCTCGAAATTCGTGTGCAAATTCTAGAAAATTTTATTTCTTTATTAAATAAAGACCCTAAAGGTATGCTAATCAAATATAGGCAATTCTGAAATCAACACAAAAAAACAAACTAATTTTTATTACAAACACATTAACAAGTTTAATAAACACATACATATCATTCTATAATTTTATGTATGTCTTAGTAACAACTTTAAATGCAGTTTACTCAAAATAAAGGAAAACATTTAAAAATCTGTTAATCTGCAAATCGGCTAAAAAGAAATACCTTTCAAAAAATATACGTTTTGTCAAACTTGGGATAAAACGGTAGAACAAAACATCGGTCACAAGAATTCGCCTAGCCTATTAATATTATAGATGTGAGTAAACCGGTTATAATATTTTTAATTCACTCTCAAACCCGTGGTATTTGCCTGATTTTGATTGAACGTGAAAAGCCCCAAATTTAATTGTAAAAGTTGTATTCAGCATAAAAAATCATCGAATGAAGTGAAGTCGATTTCGTTTTTAGGAGCCGAGCGTGATAAAAAATATGATCAATGCCAATGAATTTAACAAATTAGCATCTAATGCCATATCTCGAAACTCATGGTACAGGGTATTGTAACGTCGCAAAATACAACGTACATATCGAATACGTACTACAATTACCCATACTTAATCGTTCATACACATTAACAACACGAATACTAACTGAACCTATACCAACCACATTACACTTAAACACCATCTTTTTGATTCTCATTCAGTCAATATATTAGTTTAGATAAGTAAACAAGGTTGGTATAGGCAAAGGCAGTCAAGTTGGGTTAATGACAAGACTCTGAGTCAAGTCGAGTTAATGACAAGACTCTGGGTTAAGTCTAGTTGGTGACAAGACTCTATGTCGGAACAATCTGCCACCACGTAGATATATCCAAGGACATATTTTGTACTGACGATCGACCTCGGTCGTCATCAATAACTTTTACTCCAGCAATTTTTGTTGAATGCTTCCGCTACTCCAGCAACTTCTGTTGACTGCTCTCGATACTCCAGCAACTTATGTTGACTGCTCCCGCTACTCCAGCAACTTATGTTGACTGCTCTCGCTACTCCAGCAACTTCTGTTGACTGCTCCCGCTACTCCAGCAACTTCTGTTGACTGCTTTCGCTACTCCAGCAACCTTCGGTTGACTGCTCTCGCTACTCCAGCAACTTATGTTGACTGATCCCGCTACTCCAGCAACTTCTGTTGACTGCTCCCGCCACTCCAGCAACCTTCGGTTGACTGCTCTTGCTAATTCTTCTCTTCTGCTTCCAGGTCGGCGATTGCCATCAACCTACGTTGCCATTACAGCCGACCCTTGCCGAGCTGCCAAATCAGCCGACAACTAAGCGAAGCAACCGAGCTACCATCACAACCGATCTGTACCGAGCAGCCAAACCAGCCGACCACTAAGCGAAGCAACCGAGCTACCATCACAACCGATCTGTGCCGAGCAGCTAAACCAGCCGACAACTACACGAAACATCCGATCTACTGATAACCCCGACTACCACCGATTAAGTAGTCGACCTACCGATGCAGCCGATCTGTGCTGATTAAATAACCGAATCACCACTACAACCGATTGCTACCAGCTAAGTAGCCGATCTACCGATACAACTGACGGCTACCGATTATATAACCGACTCACAACAACCGATCTACCGATACAACCGACGTGTACCGATTGAATAACCGAATTAGCAATACAACCGAATACCACCGATTAAGTAGTCGACCTACCGATGCAGCCGATCTATGCTGATTAAAAAACCGATTCACAACTACAACCGATTGCTACCAGCAGCCGATCTACCGATACAACCGACGGCTGCCGATTAAGTGATCAATTCACCAACACAACCGATTGCCGCCGATTACGCAGCCGACTTACCGATACAATCAACTACAGCCGAAATTGTCGATCTACGGATAAACAACCATTTCGACCACCGATAAGAAGCCTAGAGGGTCCGAATAAGAGACGAAGAGCCATTCGCCAGTGTGTCATTATTTACGATATATATATACATATATCAATTTCGCAATAAAATTTAGTTTGTTATATTCAATCCTAGAGAAGGAAAAACAACTGTCTTATTATTTAAGGTTTTGAGGGTCCTTGAATAGACCCTGGACGCGACTAGCTACCCCAGCCGCAAGACAAAACACTCGTTACAGTATCTTACTTGTTTTCTATGTCCATGTCAAATCACCCGGCATGGTCGGAGCTAACAAGTCAGGTGTTCTGGGTAGCGTCGTCCGAAGGCTCTTTACGCATCTTGCTTTACAGCAGCACAATCTCATATTCAGGGGCGGGAAAAAGGGTGCAGAAAACGAATTTTGGTGTTTTCGTAGACAACGCAAAAAATAGAGCATGTTTGTACAAGCCTTTGACTTGGCTGAAAGATCTTCAATCATGTGATACCAAAATCGTGCATAGTTACTGTGAAGTTAATATGAAAAGACATATTCTAACAACATTTTTTCGCCTCCCCGAGATATGGTCAGATATCAATATATACGGGTGCCATATTTTTCATTCTCTATAATATATCTTAGTTTCAGAGTGAGCCTTGTTAGACCTTTTCCCGAAATTCATGTTATAGACTATTATAAAGTCGTCGTAGACCGCCTACAATATTCTTACTTGTTTTTTGGAATAAAATATTTATGATTGAGCTTTAAAAAAATTATCAGACAGTTGTGGTTGGGCTTGCGATATGTGCTTGTTCTCTGATATATATATTTTTTTTGCATACAATTTCCCATAAGAGAAAGAGGAAATTTAAATTGTTGTTAATAACTCTTTATTAAATCACTTCGTATTTTTCAGGAATTTGAACCAAAGTTACCGCAATGATTTTTATGTTCGGTTGCAGCAAATATATGTGTGCTTGAACATAAATCTAAAAGCCCAATGGCTGTACAGATAATTGTTTGATTCAGTGGTTGCAACAACCGACTGGCATCATACTTTTTCTATAAGTTATTCAATGTTCACTAGCATGTGCAGATATTAGTTTGGTAAACTTTCATTATATATAAGTTAACTGATAATTTGTAGTATTTCAGTTAAAACAATTTATTTTTTTTTTATTGTAAAACTAAAATTTAGTAGTTGGAGGCATTTAATTGCACTGGTACATATCCACATAATTATAATCTGGATATCATGCAGCTGCATATTACTTAATAATTTACTAATTAACGAGCAAGTATTTTGCTCATGAGAAATAAAACATCTGAAAATGTGTATCAATAAAAGTGGGTACATAGATCTGTATTTCGAAAACTTATGCACAATAGCTTGTCCCGTAAAACTTTCTGAGTCAATTTAGCAATGTCCGTCCGTCTGTCTGTCTGTCTGTCCGTCCGTCCGCAAGTGTGTCCATATAAACTTTGTAATCAAACTACAAGTATCAAATATGAATCTATTTAGAATATAAGTTTTGATCGGTGCATGTTCAGACCTAGACTCCTGGCAGGTAATCCCTTTCTAGTTATGCCATATCTTGCCAAGGGTAGGCATTGATACAACTGCTACTTTATGTTTTTCTACGCTAGATAGCGTTGTCCAAATGACAAGTGTATGATACATACATACATACATATAATATTATAGTTATTGGGTAAGCTTTTTAATTGTTTTGTTAATTATTTTCTTTACCTTAATCGATTTATGTATAAAATTAATTAAAATTCTTTTTCCACCACAACCAAAAATGCTCAATTAAGCCATTTAAATCTACCAATAATTTTTTAGCCTGAACAGAATTGTTGACGTGGTTTAAATTGTATTATTTTTGAAATTATTTCATATCAATTGAAACACCGTTAAATGATAAATAAAATCCATCATGATGTTGTAACTGTTGAAATGGATAAATAATTGATTTATTAATTGAATTTACATTTTTCCGTTGCTTTTTTTGTACTTTTATTCACATGGTGAATGCGGATATTTATAGAATATTTTTTGTTTGTATTTGTTTTAGGGGTTACCATAAAAATTTCAGGTTTAGAAAATATATCAAAAAACAAATCTCCACAAAAATTCAATACCTAATTTATATAAGAGCATTTTTAAAAAACTATCTTACAACAACTGAATTAACATTTATTCTGGTACATTTAAATAAATTATTGAATTTCTAAATTACACTGTGGTCATTGTCTGCGGGGTGAGAAAATTCAAGTCCAGGTGAAAATACTAGGTCAGTAAGGTAAAACCTCTATAGGCTTGGGCGACTTCTGGCCTTTTATATCTCGACATTTGTTTGCTTAATCTATATATATAAAATTGAATGTGTGTTTGTTTATTTGTTTGTTTGTGTGTACCTTATAGGAGACCAAACCTCTGGACCGATCTTCCTGAAATTTTCACAGCATTTAACTGGGACTCTGGCATGATTAATAGGGTACTTTTTTTTCGACCACGCCCACTTTTACGCCCACTTTTTTAAAATTATGTAATTGCTCCCAGTAGTTTTTAACAGATTTACTTCAAATTGTATACACATTATACTCCAGGCGAGGTAGAAATAAACATTTCTTATGCCACGCCACCTTTCACGCCCCTTTTCACGCCAAATTTTGTTTGAAAGTTTTAAACTTTTTGTTCTCTGTACAAATTTTTTCCTTCCAACGGATTTTTTTTTATTTGTAGTATATTGCTCTTAATACTGTTAACGTCGCCATATAACTATGAACCACGCCCACTTCACCGCCCCCTTTTTTTAATTCAGATACTTACTTATACCACTAACAATGTTTGCTATACAAAATACTTTTTTTGTAATATGTATTTACCTAAAGTTTTATACACGTTTTATCTACAGGTAAGGTAGCCAAACATTTTTTTTATTACCAAATCCCCCTTTTTCGCCCCATTTTACCTTAAATTATAATTATTAATGTGCTTTCAATCTGTATATATAAAATCGTTGGTGCATTTGTTTGTAACGAATGATCTCCGGAACTATAAGAGCTGTCGAGGTAAGATTTGCACCATAGGTTTGGTTCGAGCTCTTCTGTGTTTCCTTTTAGTTTTAACCCTCTAGCTGGCGTTGGGGTCAAGTTATAAACAAAATTCTTATTTTCAGCGCGATTTGACTGCAATTCAGAATGTGTGTATGCTTCGTTATAGGAAATTTTTGTATGTGTAAATGGACCCGATAGGTGGCGCTGGGGTAAAGTTATTTGGAATATTCTTATTTACGGTGCGATTTTAATGAAACTAAGAATGTACATATATGTATGTTAGATGATGCCAAACATTTTTCTATTGGTCCCGGTAGCTGGCGCTGTCGTTCGAAAAATAATGAGTTGTCAAATTTATATAAATTTTATTAGTTACAAAATTCACAAACGTTTTTATATATAAATATTCTAACCAAAAAGGAATGAAAAATCCGCTACATTATTGCATGGTGGTAGTACAGCTCATTCAGCACTCAAATCACCGTTAAACATACAAACAAATGAGAATGCCGTCTGTAATATCAAAAAACATTCCAGTATGGCAAAAGTTCTGCAAAAATGCATTATTATTATTTGGGATGAATGTACCATGGCTCACAAACATTCCTTAGAAGCATTACATAGAACTTTAAAAGATTTTAAAGGCAATGAAAGACTTTTTGGTGGAGCTCTCATTTTATTATCTGGAGATCTTCGTCAAACATTGCCACTCATACCAAAATCAACCTATGCTGACGAAATAAATGCCTGCTGAAAATCATCAACATTATGGAGTAACGTTCAAACTATAAAATTAACAACAAACATACGAGTACGATTACAAAATGATCCAATGGCTGACCAATTTTCAAAACAACTACTTGATCTTGGCAATGGTAAAATCAATATTAACCCAACCAGTCAAACTATTAAAATATCCACAAGATTTTTGTCAATTTCTATCGTCAAACGATGAATTAATTGAAAATGTATTCCCCGACTTTCAAAATCAATATCGTAACCATGATTGGTTAAGTGAAAGAGCTAGTTTCCCCGCAAAAATGTCAATGTCGATGACGATAATATTAATGTTGTTATTCAGGACATGATTCATTGTGAAACGTTTTCATTGAAATCTCTGGATAGTGTTGTTGAAAAAAATGAAGCAGTCAATTATCCAATAGAATTTTTTAATTCACTGGATGGGCCCGGTCTACCGCCACATTTATTAAAATTAAAAGTTGGTTCTCCAATAATTTTGCTACGTAACCTCCGAGACTACGTAATGTAACGAGGTTAATTGTTGAGAGAATAATGCCCAATGTTATTGAAGCCACAATTCTCAAAGGCAAATTTAAAGGAGAACATGTTTTGCTGCCAAGAATACCTATGATTCCTACCGACACACCGATAACATTCAAAAGATTGCAATTTCCGATCAGATTGGGCTTTGCCATGATCATTAATAAATCTCAAGGATAATCAATGCAAATATGTGGTTTGGACTTCGAAAACAGTTGTTTTTCCCACGAACAACTATATGTGACATGTTCCCGTGTTGGAAAGCCAGAAAATTTATTAATTTACTGTGAGAATAATGAAAGTAAAAATATTATTCACTCATTTGCATTACTATAATAGAAATATATTGGTCATTCTTATATGTTACAATAAATATTTATTTTCATTTTCATAAAAAAACATGGTTTTTCTTTAACAGTTTTCAATTAATATTAACAAATGCACAAACATGTTTTTTATATAGGTGTATACAGATTCTAACTAAAATAAAAAAATTCATTGAGGGCAAAACAACGTTTGCCGGGTCCAGCTAGTTCTTAATATATAACTCAAGAGCCATTAATGATTTATGATTTCAGCAAAACAATAACTCTGGAATAACTCTATCGAACGATATATTCAAAAAATTTTAATTTCTCCCCTTATTTTGAATAACATAACATATTCAGAGCGTATGATTCTTATATATAAGTAGAATAGAAGATATGCATACTAGGGTGATACAATTTTTATTATTTTACATTACAAAAATAGTCTAATATAAACAATCTGTGATACTAATTGTTAGGTTAAACTGTGATTTTTTAAAATTGTAATTATTTATTAAATTTATTAAAATTTTGTGTTGTGATGTCCAGTTTTTTATACAAATTTAATACTTGACAATGTAATAAAATAAAATCAAATAAATAAAGTTCACACTCCAGAAGAAGTTGAAATACCGTCAACGAAACGTCGAGTGAAAAGGATGTAATAATTTGAATTTTGTTTATTATCATCTTAATATTTAGCCCGAAAAAAATAAAAAAAAAATCTCACAAGTAATATTGGTCACAAAATAAATCTTAATAAAACCCCTTAAATTCGAAGAATAATTCCATTCAGATGACATTAGAAACATCAAATTTAAAAAAAAATGGAAAAAAGTTCCCCCTTTTTAATTTTTCTGAAATCTTTTCAATGCAAATCTTGCTAAGAAGAAGTCATTCAATCACTTTTAAACCACCATAACCAGCAATAGTGTAAAGCCAACAGGTCTATTTCGACGAAGAATCTACCTTCCTCTTCTAAACAGAAAAGGGATCCAAGCATTCCATCTGTTGAAAAGCTCTCCAATCACACAAGGATGCCGAAAAACCGCCAATTCTTGTAAACTTCACTTTTCTGTTCAATAGCGAGAAACGGCGACTGGATCGAATCAAAAATATGATTACGGATATAGAATTGCTCTGGAGGGAAACTCTAGACTTTCTACTTTTATCCCGCGCAATCATCAGAAAGAAACTCAATCGTCTGATTGCTTTAAATGACAAAAACAAAAAGAAACCGTCTGACAAATTAGCTGCAACACTTTCTCAGTTATTTGATGACACCAACGTGAATGGGAGTGGAGGTAAAGTTGGTTATTCAACGATCAGACAAGCCCCTTTGGAATCAATCCACCCAAGAAAATGAATCCGACTATCAATATCTCAAGCTCAAACCAGTAGTTCTCAATGGCAACGCCAACTTGATATTGTCTCTGAATCTGCCTCCGATTCTTCACCCAAGTCTCCAAGCTCTTCTTCCACGTCATATTCTTCTGAATGCAAACCGAAATATAAAAGAACAAGCTCCACAACAGGGGTTTACTAGTAGTGGAAAACATTTCTACACATAGAGCACATAACGTGTTTGCAACAATTGCCAAGTCATTCGGGTGTCTGGAAACGAATTATCCCAGAAGGACAGCAAATGAAATGCAAAATTTTTGAAAAACTTCAAAGCAAAGATCCCTATTATCTTCAGTTTGATGGTAAAAGGGTCCAAGGGGAAGAGTATCAAGTAGTTCTGCTGAAACCGAAATCAAACTCGGTATTATGAAATGTGAGAGTGGTTCTGCCGCGGCCATTCACAAAGAACAGCATGCGACTTCATCTGCTATGAATGGGGCAAATGCTTGGTTCCAGTCGCAACACTACAACGAAGCGTCCTTCAATGAACTGTTAACCCCACTCACGAAGACAAAATGCAGGAAGGCAATTAAGTGTTTGAAGACGCACTGGTCGGTCGAGGAGTCATTAGTTGACATTCCCAGATCTAACCAAAATGCTGAACGTGCTGTAAAACTGATGGAGGGACTACATGCGTACTCGAAAAAAATAGAATTTTTGAATCTAAAGTTCATAGGAAACAAGTAAGAAAGTTATAGTCGGTCTAGACCGACTATATGATACCCTATACCGTGGTTTAGAGACCCTATCTCTTCGGTCCAACTAATTGGATATAGAAAATAAGCAAAAACCAAATTTGAGTGGCATTGTTATTAATTTTTTTTGGCTGCAGATATGAAAAAGTTCATATCGGATGCTATATCCATATGGCGACTAGGCCCAAGAATGGACCGATCCTGACTATGTTTGGTAAAGTTCTTTGTATTTTGCAAAAATATATACAAACAAAATTTGAGAAGAATCAGTACAATATTTTTGTTTTTTGATAGATTTAAGTGAAGATCGGGAAGCAGCTCCATGTGGGGCCTATGACTAAGAGTTGTCCCATAGGGATCATTTTTGGACTACTCATTAATTGATGTAATAAATACATACAAACCCAATTTGAGTAAGATCTATATGATAATTTGGATCCTATGGCAATTTATGTCGATTTCATAGGGGTCATTTGTATGGGGGCTAGGTCTGAACATAGACTGATTCCCACCAATTTCAACAGCGTTCATCCTATGGCTGATAGAAGATTATATAGCAAATCTCATCAGAATACATTCATATTTGCGACCTGCAGTTTGATTACAAAGTTTACATGGACACACAGACGGACGGACGGACATCGTTAAATCGAGTCAGATTGTGGTATAGGGTATAAATATAGAGACTTTATAATTTTACATCGACATGCACGCTAATACTTGAGACGGTAATAGAAAATGGTCATCTGTATACTATGAACTTGCACGTGAGATGTATAAACAAAGCTTTTTTCGATTATAAACAGGATAAACTTCCCAATCAACTCTTCAAAATCCTTACTAGACGGCAAATTCTATAAGTAAATATTTTGAGTAGAAAAGGAGCTGTTTTTGTTATCCTCATGGACAGAGCAAAATCTCAATAAAACACAAAGGGCTGAAAATTGAATTAATTTATTATATGCACTTAAAAATAGCTATAACCAAGACCTTCTAATAAAAGCAGCTGAAACATGCAAAATATATAGAAAACTTGACCCAGTGGCAGGAATAAGATAGATGATACTCGTAGACGAGTTCCGGTTAGAAGACATAACGTGGATCTTCAAGGCAAGAAGTGATCTTATTAAACTTAATGGTAATAATTATCATTTGACTAACTCAAACTTATGCTCACTTTGTAATTTGAAAGAAAAAGTAGACATAGAACATTTTATAAGTCATTGCAATATTCTGAAAGAGTTTAGAATTTTACATTTCGGAAAATCTGTACTTAGTGAAATTGAAATAATAAATATTTTAGATTGGCAGGACAGTAGGCTGCCAATCGGTATCGGTTTTAAATAGCGGAATTTAATCTCTAAATAGATAAATTCTTAATATAATTCTTTTTAAAATTACTAGCAGATTCCAGCGCTCGAAATTCGAGTACAAATTCTAGGCAACTTTTTTTCAACTTAGCCAATTCACAAACCAATAATTTTTCAGTTTATTATTATTGCGAATGAAGAAAACAAACTTACAAACACATTAACAAATTTAATAAACACACACATAGCATATGTATAATTTTATGTATGTGTTAGTAGCAACTTTAAACGTAATTTACTCAAAATAAAGGCAAAAATTTAAAAATCTGTAAGTATGGTGAACAGTTAAAAAGAAATACCTTTCAAAAAATATATGATTAGTCAAAATTGGGAAAAAAACGGTAGAACAAAACATCGGTCACAAGAAATCGCCTGGCCTATTTATATTATAGGTATACATATATTGTTAAATTTAAAACGCAAAAATAAAGATTATTATTAATATTAATTCAAATATACGTGGATCATTTTATACCCTCCAACCACTGTACAAAGGCGAATGTATAGGTTTGTCATTTCGTTTGTAATGCATTGAAATAAATTCCGGAGACTTCAAAATCATATAATCTCTTGATCCTTATTATAATTAAAATTGATTTAGCGATGACCGGCTGTCCGTCTGCCCGTTTGTCCGTTTGTCTGTGGAAATCACTATTACGCCCTCTGTAACTAAGCTAGGCTCTTTGTTTTCCATAAAATCCGCTACTAAAATCATCCAAATCAGACCAAAAGATCAGGAGATTTGAATGAGAAAGTGAAAAATTCCTAATAAACTAAAAATTTTCAATGTATTTGGTGTTTTTCTTAAGATATGTGTCTATAATAATAATAGGCTATGCGATTTCTTGTTACCGATTTTTTGTTCTACCATTTTATCCCGCTTTCGACTAAACGTATATTATTTGAAAGGTAATTCTTTTTAGCTGTCCTCAGATTTATAGATTTAAAATTTTTTCCTTTATTTTGAGTAAATTGCATTTAAAGTTGCTACTAACACACACATAAAATTATACATATGCTATGTGTCTTTTATTAAATGTTTTAAGGTGTTGGTTTGTGAATTGGCTAAGTTGAAAGTTGCCTAGAAATTGCACTCGAATTTCGAGCGCTGGAATCAGCTAGAATGTTGTAATTCTTCTTATTGTTGTAGTCATTGTAATTGTAGCTTCATAAGACTGTGTGTATGGTTATACTGCACGTGTCATGTTACTATTTTTTTTATCGTTATCACGATATAATAAAAAACATGGCCTATATAAGAGAAAAACCTATAATCCATGATATGTACTTTTTTTTCTATAAAAGTGTCTTTCTTTTAAAAATACCGGCTCTAGGAAATATCTCCCAATGAAAAATCGTAAAAAAATGTAAATGCCCCAGTGAAAATTGACCCGACAAAAAAGAAAAAAAGCCCAAAAATATGAAATTTTGCCCAAAAAATATGAAAAAAGGCAAAAAAAATATCGCAAAAAAAAATTAATAAAACAAAATATTGCCCAAAAATATGATAAATGGCCCAAAAATATCGAAAGTATTAAAAAAAAAAAAAGAAAAAACAGAACGGCCAAATATTAAGCATATAAAAATTCACTCAAAAGCAGGGACGTAACAGTTATAAGAGAAATAACGGAAAAGTCTTATTTAACC
Source organism: Cordilura impudica (assembly GCA_963682025.1). Classification (NCBI taxonomy): domain Eukaryota; kingdom Metazoa; phylum Arthropoda; class Insecta; order Diptera; family Scathophagidae; genus Cordilura; species Cordilura impudica. The sequence goes on from OY821521.1 coordinate 29,968,981, forward strand.
ATTAACATTGATGAATTAAAATATTTGTTATAATTAACAATTGTCGTAAGGTATATAGTATTTTGGTTACCGTAACCAATTGAAGTGAGAAATATTTTTTTTTGGTTATGAATAACTACATATACTATATATACTATATATATAACTATATACCAATAAATATATGTATACCAATAACCATTATCGAAAGTAATTTTTTTTGGTTCAAGGAATTAAAATATCCTTGGTAACAAAATGGACAGTTTTGTAAGAATTGTTTATTAATTTTACAAATAATATATTTTTTAATGGAAAAGTGGATTAATAATTTAATTTTAGGTAGTTTAATTAAAGTTTAAATAGTATAATAATAATAGTATAATAATAATGGTAGTATATAATAGTATAATAACCAAAAAAAAAATATTTCTCACTTCAATTGGTTACGGTAACCAAAATACTGTATATCTTACGATAATTGTTAAAATTTCCCTAAAACAAATAATTCGAATTTAAGCATAACCTTTTCTTAAAAAAAAATAACAATTATATTCCGTGCCTGTGCAAAAGTCAATTAAAATTATTCAAAATTAAATATTTATTTATATAGAAGTTAATTTTTCATCATGGGAAAAAAACCAATAAAATTATATAATAAATTGGTTTTGCTTATGCCATTTATTCATATAGATACTTAGGGCCATATGCAAAAAAATTAAAGTGTACTTCAAGTATACTTTATTGTATGGTTTTCATACGAAATTTGTTTATAAAGTCTACTTGAAGTACACTTTAACTGTTTTGCATACGGCCCTTAGTATACAGTTACACAAAATAACTGAAGAGTGTCTTGTGAAATTGCTTGAAAATATGGACAGTGCAAAGAGCTCAATCATTTCGCTAAACTGGTTCCTTGCCTTTTTTAAACGCCACGGGTGAAAAATTGTAACAAAAAGTTGTGCGATTTTATTATTGAAAGTTACTCATATTTAAAAACGAAAAAAGTTGGGTCATTCCTCAGTTTTTCATTTGAGGGATAGGTAATTTTTTTTTGGCCATTTTCAATTTTTATTGGGTGATTTTTAATTTAATTTCTTCAAAAACTAAATTTTCTTAAAAATTTCCTTTTTTCAAAAGAGAATTTTTTTAAAAAAGTTTTTTAAAAAAGATCTCTTTTTTTTAAAAATCACATTTTTTTAAAAAAGCATAATTTTTTTCAAATTACCCTCTTTTTAAAAAGTTCCCTTTTTTATAAAAAAATACTATTTTTTAAAAAAGTACCCTTAAAAAAATTTTTTTATTTACCCTTTAAAAAAATGCTCAGATTTAAAATGGTGCCATATTTTGAAAAACCACATTTTTTTTAAGTAACCTTTTTATACCCTCCACACCTCAGTGGCAGAGGGTATATATAGGTTTGTCATTCCGTTTGTAACGCATCGAAATTAATTCTTGAGACCCCAAAAATATATATTTTCTTGATCCTTATAACAAGGGAAATTGATTTACCGATGACCGTCTGTCCGTCTGTCCGTCTGTCTGTGGAAATCAAGATCACGCCATCAATATCTAAGCTCGACCGCTCGTTTTTGTATAAAATCGTTTACTAACATCCCAAAGGAGTTGCTATTTAAAATCGTCAAAATCGGTCAAAGGGTTCGCGAGCTATGAATGAAACTTTGAAAAAACTCTTGAAAAAATAAAAATTTTCAGTGTGTTTGTTGTTTTTCTTAAAATATGTTGTAATTCTTCGTATTCTTGAAGTCATTGCAGTTGTGTGTATATTAATACTGCACGTATTACATTGGCCTAAGCAAGTTTTACCACATATTTTTTATCATTAAAATTAAATATTAAAAATTAAAAATTAATAAAAATAAAAATTGGAAAATGGAAAATGAAAATTGAAAAATGGAAAATGGAGAATGAAAAATTAAAAATGAAAAATGACAAATGGAAAATGAAAAATGAAAAAATGGAAAATGGAATATGGAAAATAAAAAATGAAAAATAAAAAAGGAAAATTAAAAATTAAAATTGAAAAATGGAAAATGGAAAACGGAAAACGCAAAATTAAAAACGGAAAATGGAAAATGAAAAATGAATATTGGAAAATGGAAAATGATAAATAGAAAATGGAAAATGGAAAATGAAAAACGAAAATGAAAAATGGAAAGTGAAAAATGAAAAATGAAAAATGGAAAGTGGAATATGGAAAATGAAAATATAAAAATTAAAAATGGAAAATGAAAAATGAAAAATGGAAAACGGAAAATGAAAAATGGAAAATGAAAATTGAAAAATGAAAATTGAAAAATGGAAAATGATAAAAAAAATGAAAAATGAAAATGGAAAATTGAAAATGAAAAAGGTGAAGGGTATCAAAGATTCGGCCCAGCCGAACTTAACACTCTTACTTGTTTTAAAGTACCCTTTTACAATTTTTTTTTAAATCACCTCTTTTTGAGAAGTACCATATTTTGTTAAATTGACCTTTTTTAAAAACGCAATCTGTTTTTTAAAAAACCACCCTTTTTTTTGAAAAAATACTCTTAAAAATTATTTTTTTTTTGAAAAAGTTCTTATTTTTAAAGTAAAAAGGGTTACTTTAAAAAAGTACCCTCATTTTTAAAAAAGTACCCTCATTAAAAAAGTAATTTTTTTTTAAAGTTTCCTTTGCAAAAACTTACCTTTTTTATTAAAAAATACATCTTTAAAAAGGTACCTGTTCCTAAAAATACTTATTTCGAAAAGTACATTTTCTTAAAAAAAAAAATAGTTATATTTTCTAAAAAAAATAATTTTTTTTTAAACATGTATCATAAAAAATTACCTTTTTAACATATTTTTTTTTAATTATTACCATTTAAAAATTAAAAAAAAAATTTTTTTAAATTTCCTTTGTTTTGGAAGAAACATTTTTTTATATGTATCACTCTTACTTGTTTAGTCTTTTCTTTTACATGGCTATTTTAAAACAAAATATTTATTTAAGTCTTGGCTAAAATTTTGCTGAAGAATGAAACGAGATATCATCAATGATTCTTGAGTTATAGCTGAAAAACTAAGCAAATAAACATCAAGATAAGGAAAAATATAAAAGTTCATAAAAAAAGTTGACCTGAAAACGTCAAAAGCTTCGGAGGTTTTACTACACTGACCTAGTACTTTCTCCCTAATTTGGAATTTCTCTCCCCCCAACTGGCTGTTGTACTGCGTTATCTATAATATTAATAGGCTAGGCGATTTCTTGTGACTGATGCTTTGTTCTACCGTTTTATCCCTATTTTGATCAAACGTACATTATTTGAAAGGTATTTCTTTTTAGCCGTTTTGCAGATTTACAGATTCTTAAATTTTTTCCTTTATTTTGAGTAAACTGCATTTAAATTTGCTACTAACACATACATAAAATTATACAATGCTATGTGTGTGTTTTTAAATTTGTTAATGTGTTTGTAATAAAAATGAGTTTGTTTTTTGTGTTGATTTGTAAATTGGCTATAATTGATTAGCATACTTTTAGGGTCTTTGTTTAATGAAAAAATAAAATTTTCTAGAATTTGCGCCCGAATTTCGAGGGCTGGAATCTGCTAGTTAATAATTAAATAGCTCTATTAAATGTAACATTTGCCTTATCTTTCATTTGCATCTGAACCGCCCCAATTGAGAATTCCCCTGTAGCCTTAACTAGAAACCATATTACAATTATATCAACATTTCGGTCGACAATAAAAACTAAATAATTCCACACATGTCATGGTTTTTCTTTAAAATTATCTCTCTTGTGTGTGTGTGTGTGTGTATTTTTGCCCTAGCATAATGCACTCAATGTCAGTCATTCCTATTTCATATGTATAAAAGTATTATTTGCTTTGAATCATAAAGTCATGACATTTTGAGGGTTTTATGTCAGAAGCCATAAAAGTTTATGAATAACGACATTAATGTTAGCAGTTGACATTTGTGCATTCGTGCCCCGTCAACATGAGAATTCTATTATAAAGATATGACAATATAATGTATATGAAAGAATGAAAATAGTGATACTCGTAGGTTTAATGTGATGGCCTCAGGAGATGAATTGTGAACGCATTAGAAATAAAAATAATTGTATGAATGCCGAAATGAAATTAAAAAATAAACTAAACTATTATATAAATTGTTTAGGTAATACGATTGGTTTGGAGAGATCAGAGTAAACATGTGGTCTATGATGATTTGCAACAGTATACTTTTAGCAATAACCGCTATTGAGCTGGGCTGTATTGAGAACACCTTTATTTTCATTAAAGATTTTTCGTAGTTCTTCTAAAGAAATAAAATACAGTTTAAGCTAAAGTTACAAAGAATTATTTAACGGTATATAAAACATATCTGAGATATAGTATTGCTAATTGCTAGAGCTATACTAGAATCCTACTATTCTCTTCCAAAAATTGTAGACGATTTTTGTCATCCGATTTGTTATTTGGACAGCCATTAAACTTTTGTAGTTTTTCATAAATGGATTCAGTTTTACCATATGAAGAGAATGATTGAATAATTGAATTTGGAAAATATAAATATTGATGTATATAAAGCGGAATTAATCCGAATGTTTTTGGAGAGTCTGAAAAATTTTAGGTAGTTATAAAATATAGAAGTGTTTTTGTTGAAATACATCCACGTTATCCAAAAAGTGTTCACTTTGATGAAAAAATCTCAATTAAGCGCGAGCATAACATTTGAGCAGGAGAAAGCTGTCCGCTGCTTGATGTCGGGATTGATGATAACAATGTACAAAATTCTTCGGCCCGTTGCACAGAGTAATAATTTACCTTTATATTCTTATTCTATTTAAATTTAAAGTTAATTGCTTTCCTTTTCTAACCAGTATTTATTATAATTTGTTATTTATAATATTAATAGGCAAGGCGATTTTTTGTGACATAATTTACACCTTCAATCATCAATCGATTTTGACAAAAAATATACCATTTGAAAGGTATTTCTTTGCAGATGTTCACCATATTTACAGATGTGCACCATCTGGTACATTTTTTTGGGAGCAAAATTCATTTAAAGTTACTACTAAGACATACGTAAAACACATATTTAAGCTTCAAATAAAAAACTATACATTCTGTGTGTGTGTTTATTGAATTTGTGTTAATTGGCTTAAGCCTCTTATAAAATTATGAATAAAAAAATAAAATTTCCTACAATTTGCACTCGAATTTTGAGGGCTGAGCTTTGCTAGTTTTTATAAAAATAGTGATGTTTTTTTTCGAAAGAAAGAATTCATTCATATCTGAGAAATGTATTACACTGTATAACATTAGAAAATGTACCAAACCGGACAATAAAGAACTGATTCTTTTTTCTAGCATAGAGAATTTTTGTTTCTGTCAAAAAAAGCAATTTTATTTTTGGTGCGATGTGTTACCAAATTGCGAAACTTAAAAGCGGTGATGGTTTAATTGTAGCACTGAATCTACGAGTACCGTCCAATTGCACTGCGTATATCAAAATGTTATCATTTGATCAAATTCTACTACAAAATAAAAACAGCTACTCACTCATTTGTTTAGAGCTAAAACTAAAAAGTTCAATCTAAAAAGAACTATTCAGATTTTAACCACGTCCTGGGAAAAAATAAGGCAATATGCAATATGCCTTTGCAAACTAAAATTCGAGAAGAGATCACACAGATTGCAACCATTGCCGCATATATAGCTGTGCGGAACATAAGTTCATAGAGGTTGGCAAAGAAAAAAAAACTGGATTCAAGAGGAATTTCCCATTGAAAGTAATGAGGAGCAAATAGAAAGCGAAGCAGAGGATTCATATGAAAGTGGTCATGAAGAAAACAAAATTTAAATATACAGTGGTATCGATTGACATGCATCGATTAACATATGCTTGCAATAGGCTTTGGAAAATGACAAGCCGACAACAGCACTGCATGTACTGCGTGTCTAAAAGTGCGTTCAGACTACGCAAATATTTGACCAAATAAACGTAACCCCTAATTTTATGAAAGTTTTATTCAATCTTACATGATATATAAAAGACAAAATTAAGTTATGTTTTATTACATTAGTAATATTTAATATATTTAACTATATTCTATATCATATATTGTATAACTTAATGAAAATTATACAAGGAAAATTATACATTATTTAGGGGTTACGTTTATTTGGTCAAATATTTGCGTAGTCTGAACGCACCTTAAGTCGTTATTTTAAAAATAATTTGGCAGAAAATTTTGATATCTTCAAAATTTTTAAAAATAATTAAAATGTAAAATTTTCACTAATTTCTCCATGCGATTTTTAAAAGGTTTTGTTTGTAATTGTTACACTCTATATTTTAAGTGAAATTTTGGATTCGACAGCTCTCGGTTTTAAACAGGTGCGATTACCGAGCGTGTCCTGTATAAATATTTTTAAATATTTTTATTTTGATTTAAAATTGTTTTACTTTTTCCTTTTAGAATTTTTAAAACTAATGTGTTTATGTGTTTACGTTACTAAAAAAAGCAAAAAGCGAATAAATTTATTAAAAGCAATATGTAGACGTTTTGTATTAAAATTGCATTTATTCATTTATCAAACTACTTACAAAGATGTAAAATGCTAAATGTTAAAATCAATAAATTTATTCGTTCATATATTAATCATGGCTTTGTATTTTTGCTTCATTAACACCAGAAAGAGAGAGCAATGAAGTTATTAGAGATATCCATCTGTATCCGATTACTAATAATGAGATTTCCCTTGCACATCCTTGTTTTTGCTTGTAATGAATTATACCAATTATACACACAAATCAAATTATGAAGTGTGTGTATGTGTGTGTGTGTGTAAAAATCAATTAGATAAATCTGTTGATTAAGTCCATTGATTGAATTTACAAAGCAGTAAAGAGAAACTTTTAATACCACATAAACTTGCAATTGAATTATAAAAAAAAAAAATCATGTGAATCCGATCACAGGGAAGATTTGTAAATATTTAGTAATTAAATTTTTTTATGGCACTTTTTTAAAATCAAACAGTAGGCGTCATTTCTGTATCACTTATAGCAATCAATAGCAGGTGCTCTGCTAATATAAAAATATTTATTTTTATTTATTATTTCAACCGGTCAATTTTTAATTGTTCGTTTTTTACTTTTTCTTTTTATTTTTCATTCTTCATTTTTTATTTTTCATTTTTAATTTTTTATTTTTATTTTTCATTTTCATTTTTCTTTTTCATTTTTAATTTTTTATTCTTAATTTTTAATTTTTAATATCGTATTTTTCATTTTTAATCTTTCATTTTTTATTTTTTATTTTTCATTTTTTATTTTTTATTTTTCATTTTTTATTTTCATTTTTCATTTTTTATTCTTAATTTGTAATTTTTTATTTTTTGTTTTTCATTTTTAATCTTTCATTTTTTATTTATTATTTTTCATTTTTTATTTTTTATTTTTCATTTTTTATTTTTAATTTTTTATTCTTTATTTTTAATTTTTTATTTTTTGTTTTTTATTTTTAATTTTTCATTGTTCAGTTTTCATTATTTATTTTTCATTATTTATTCTTAATTTTGTATTTTTCATTTTTCATTTTTAATTTTTATTTTTATTTTTTTATTTTTTATTTTTTTATTTTTTTTATTTTTTATTTTTTATTTTTTACTTTTCATTTTTAATTTTTAATCTTAAATTTTTTATTTTTCATTTTTTATTTTTTATTTTTCATTTTTAATTTTGTATTTTTATTTTATTTATTTATTTATTTATTTGGTTTCCTGCACAACAAGACTAAGAGTCTTATAATTAAAGTACAGGATCGGTATAATGTGACACAGTATTTAATGAAAATATAGCATAGTTTATAATTTGTATAAAAATAAGTTAACAAAAATTATTTTACATACATATATTCAAAACAAAGCAAAGTTTAAACAATATTTAAATGGTATTGAAAAATTGGAAAACTTGTTTCCTAAAATGTCCTGCGTTGCTTAAATATTGTAATGTTGGCGGTAGCAAGTTCCAAAGACGTATGCAGTGTATATAGAGCTGCCATTCAGAGACCAAACTTTTATGTCTTATTTGAATTATAGACTTATTTCTTCTTGAATTAGAAAAGGATATTCGATTAAAAAGATATGTAGGCTCACGTGTAAATATAATCTTATGCATCAGTATCAATGATCATATAGAATAAAACGTAGTTGTTAATTTCCTAGAGCTAATAGAATCAAAGCTAGCAAATAGTTCGCATCCGTACAACAAAGTTGGAATTAGATAGGTTTTTGCAAGTAGAATTCGTGCATGGACTGGTGTAAGATGTTGAGTTTTCCACAGTGATCGAAGCATTGAGCGACATTTATATGATCAGACCAGGTGAGAGTTTTATTGAAAATAATTCCAAGATTTTTGGTTTTTTGTATAATTTCAATTATTTGACGGTTAAGCATAATATCTCGTATAACAAGGGAAGGCACTGATCTTCGAGTAATAACGATGTATTTAGACTTTTAAGGATTGAGACATAGGCCATTTGCCAGAGCCCATAAGTAAATTCGATTAAGATCCACATTTAGGTTCGCAACACAGTTATTTAGTTCATCGAAACGACTACAAACATAAAGTTGCACATCATCAGCATACATATGAACTTTACAATACGAAAGTTGCCTAGGCAAATCATTTATATATATAGGGAAAAAAAGTGGTCCTAGAATCGAAACTTGCGGAACGCCCTTTTTTACTGGAAGCACATTTGATATTTCATTATTGGCGTTAACGTATTGTTGTCGATTTTCTAAATAAGACGATATAAGACGAGTTGCGGAAGGAGAGAAACCAAAAAAAGTTCTTAACTTCATGCAGAGTATTTCATGATTCAAAATATCAAATGCCTTCGAATGATCTAAGAACACTAGAAATGCAATGTTACCACTATCAATATACCCACGAATATCTTCAGACACATCAATGAGTGCAGTTATGCAGCTATGTTTAGGACGATAGCCTGATTGTATGTCTGAGAGTAGGCCCATATTCTTGATATGCTTTCCAATTTGCTGATGCAATAACCTTTCAAGCACTTTAGACAAGTATGGTAGGATAGCAATGGGACGATATTCTTTATTTGATTTAAGAATAGGTAAAATTTTAGAATTTTTCCAACTTTGAGGAAATACGCTTTTTGTGATAATAGTGTTAAAAATATGGGTAATTTGAGGTAGCAGTTGAGGGATAATTTCCTTTAAGAATCTGGGATGTATGTTATCAGAACCAACAGCATTAGATTTCACAGCTTGGCATGTAGAGAGTACTTCCAGTTGGTTTACGCATTGAAAACAAAAAGCATTTTCCGATAAAGTTGAACTAATATCAGTATTGCGGGTATAATATCCATCGTTTATGGGGATGTCAGGGATATTTGTAAAAGATTCGTTAAGCGAATCAACATTTATGTCAGAATTGACATTTTCCTTAGATTTGCCGACACCAATATTTTAAATTTTTTATTTTTCATATTTTATTTTTTATTATTTATTTTTTATTTTTTATTTTTTTATTTTTTTATTTTACATTACTTATTTTTAATTTTTACTTTTAATTTTTAATTTTTGATCTTTCATTTTTTATTTTTCAAATTTGATTTTTCATTTATAATTTTTTATTTTTAATTTTTTATTTTTCTTGTTTTATTTTTGATTTTTAATTTTTTATTTTTATTTTTTATTTTTTATTAATTATTTTTTATTTTTAATTTTTACTTTTAATTTTTAATTTTTGATCTTTAATTTTTATTTTATTATTCATTTTTTATTTTTCAATTTTCGTTTTTCATTTTTAATTTGTTATTTTTCAATTTTGATGTTTTATTTTTCATTTTTTGTTTTTCATTTTTATTTTTCATTTTTTATTTTTATTTTTCGTTTTTCATTTTTTTTTAATTTTTTATTTTGAATTTTTTATTTTTCATTTTTTATTTAAAATTTTTCATTTTTTTATTTTTATTTTTCGTTTTTATTTTTCTTTTTTGTTTTTCATTTTTTATTTTTTATTCTTAATTTTTAATTTTGTATTTTTCATTTTTAATATTTTATTTATCATTTTTTATATTTTATTTTTCACGTTTTATTTTTTATTTTTCATTTTTTATTTTATTTTTCATTTTTTATTTTTTATTTTTTATTTTTAATTTTTAATATTAAATTTTTTATTTTTTATTTTTCATTTTTTAGTTTATTTTTCATTTTTTATTTTTTATTGTTTACTTTTTATTTTTCATGTTCTATTTTTCATTTTTCATTTTTTATTTTTATTCTTTATTCTTTATTGTTTATTTTTTATTTTTTAATTTTTATTTTTTATTTTTTATTTTTTATTTTTTATTTTTATTTTTTATTTCCTATTTTTTATTTTTTATTTTTCATTGTTTATTTTTAATTTTTTATTTTTCTTTTTTTATTTTTTATTTTTTTTTTATGTTTCATTTATATTTTTTATTGTTCGTTTTTCGTTTTCTTCTTAATTTTTTATTTTTCATTTTTAATTTTTTATTTTGCATGTTTTATTCTTCTTTTTTTTATATTTAATTTTTCATTTTTTATTATTCATTTTTTATTTTTTATTTTTCATTTTACCTTTTTCGTTTTCATTTTTCAGTTTTCATTTTACATTTTTCGTTTTTAGTTTTTCAGTTTTCAGTTTTCATTTATTATTTTTATTTTTTTTTCATTTTTGTTTTTTATTTTTCAATTTTCATTTTTCATTCTTCTTTTCTCATTTTTTATTTTTCATCTTCAAACAGGTTATTACATATCATAATTTTTTCACCAACACAATCATAAGTCACACCGATTTTGTCTTGCCTCGGCAGGGAATGGGTTAACGTTGTTCGATTTATTCCAACTTTTTAGCAGTGGAAGACTTGCATTTTGGTTATTACATTTTAAGCGTTACATCTAAAAACTCAACAGCACTGACAAGATATTTAATTTTTTTAATAAATTGTCCTTCATTAACTTGGGGTCATATGCGAACTCAAGTCGAAAAGGGTCAATGGGGTAATATTAGTTTTTTCAGAAACCCTAGACTAGTAAGATAAAATATAACACTTAAAAGTAGAATACTGATAAATTTTTGATACAAAGTTTTTAGAAGGAGTATATTTACTGAATATTTCACAAAAAATAATTTTTCTCGAAATCCGCAAAAAAATTATTTGTAAAAAAATTCTGGCTAGGAATTTACTTAAAAATTCACACTGTTAATCTCTTATCTATATTTATCTAAACTTTAAAATGCTAGATTAATTTTTTAAAATTTTGTTTAAGAAAATTTTTTAAAACTTAAAAAAGGAGATTTCAAAGATTTATCAAAAAATTTGTCCATTTAGGTCTCATTTCGCAATAGGGTAACAACGTGGTAATAAAATAATACTTCATATCTGAGTACATATAGGATATAGAGTGTTCATCACATTTCATGACCAAGATTTTTTTGGCACAAAAGTGGTCTGGGGCATTTGTTATTTCTTGACGAGTTTTTATTCGATTTTGAAGTTATATAGCTTTTTGCAAAGATATTTTAGTACTCATATCGATTCATGTAACAATTTGTCGAAGAAAATAATCTATAGATCGCAATTTTCGTAAAATCTTGAAAAACGTCATATTTTCCCCATATAAACACACTTGAAATTTTCAGTCGCGTTGAGGCACCTCAAAATTTTTTTTTATTAACCCAAAACTTTGTATTTTTTTTTTGCTATTTGCATATTTCTAGAGGGTGAGACCGGGAGTTTGAACATTTTTTTTTATTAAGGGCCACCCTAATATATATACTCAAAAATTATTGAACAGAAATAACTTTGTTCTATGCCATTTTATTACACCGCAGGTCCAGTTTTTTTAAAATTTAATTAATTAATTTAATTTAACTTAATCTCTTCGTATACCATTAACAATTTAATTTTTGCTTAAATTAAATTTCTTGGTAATATATAGAAATACATATATCTACTGTCCTTAAATTTATACAACTTGGGTTTTAATTTCTGATTTTGAAATCTCATTATAAATTATCTCATCTTTATGTTAAGCTGTGTAGAAATTAATTTAACGAAATTCTTTTCAAAAGCTCACAAGCAAGTTGTCACTGGAAGGAGTTCATTGTTTGACAATCAATTAAATTGTTTTCTATTTTATTTGCTAGGTTGGGGCGATTCTTTTTATAGCTGTAACGACAAGAAGATGTTTGCCAACAAACAAATTAAAATATAAAGCAGATAAAAGAAGGGATAAGGATAATTATGCAAACAAAAAACATTAAAACGTTAACTTGAAAACGGTAAAAAAGAAACCAAAAGAATGTATATTGAAAACAAAACCGCAATATCAATATGCGATTAAGAGCTATTGTTAAGAGATAACTCTGCAAATTGCAATTGACGTAAAAGAAGGAAAAATTTCAAAAGTTCTGGGATAAAAATATTAAAAGATTTTGTTGTTAATTGTTGTTTGGAGATGTTGATTTCAGAAAATTTATGAATTTCTATTAAATTATTAAATATTTCGAGCTACAAACTCATATTTTCTTGTTGCTAAGATTTTTTATTGCAATGCTTATCATGTTGAAAACTTACCGGTTAGCTACGTTTACAAAAGTATTCTAAACATGTAAGCTTTTGAACTTGTATTAAGAGATTAATTTATGTTTGGTATAATGGATAACTGGCAGTGATACCAACCATTTGCAATATCGATATTCTCTAAATCGGTATATGGTTTTATAGGAACTTTTATAGAATTTTTTTTTTTTTGTACGACATATATATAGTTCAATAGCCACCAAAAAGACGTAATCTCCAAAACCAAATTTTTGAAAGTGAAGGATTTAATATTTGACATAGACCCCTTCTTCTTCTTATACAGATCGATTAAGAATGACTCTCTGAGTTAATTTAACGATATCCATTAAATAAACCTCGACGATATTTTATTTATCGATGCATGTTCAGCCATAGCCCATATACAAATAACTCTAAAGTTCGACCTAAATTGCCTTGAGATAAATATATGCGTATTCGTTGCACACATTACTCAGTAGCCCAAAATTTAACAATGTCAAACCAAAAATATTGTATCAAATTTCTCAAAGAAAAATATTGACTTTAATTAATACGGTAACGATCGGTCCATCTTGCGACTTAGTTCGCACTTAAAATAGCCGATATGCACGTTGAGAATTTACAGATACTAGCAGATTCCAGCGCTCGAAATTCGAGTGCAATTTCTAGGCAACTTTATTTTTTAACTTAGCCAATTCACAAACCAACACTTTTTTGGTTTATTATTATTGTGAATGAAAATAACAAACTCATTAACAAACACATTAAAAAATTTAATAAACAGACACATGGCATGTCGCACCTGTACCTCTAAAGTGAGTCAACTCAAAATTTACAAATTTTCAGTAAAGACAAAAAACGGTTTTTTTTAATATTTATATGTAACAGTAGGTGTTTTTGCGATTTTTTCAGTAATCATCAGAAATAACAAGTTTTTTGGGTGCAACTCAAAATATGTCTTTTTAGTGGATTCTAAAGAAGCTACTCATATAGCACAAAGAGGGTTGCAACTGTATTGTTTTTGCGAAAGACTAGAAAAACCGATGTAAGATTTTTACAGTGTATGGATATGATCATCATTGTGTATCGTTTTCTTGTAAAAACTGAAAATTGAAAAATTTTGAGTTGACTCACTTTAGAGGTACAGGTGCGATATATACTTTATGAGATCGCAAATACATTTTCCGATGTATTACAAACGTAGCGACAAAGCTATATATATCCTCTGCACAATGCTGTTGAGGGTATACAAATGGTTAGAAAATAATAGAGAACTTATCTATAATATTAATAGGCTAGGTGATTTCTTGTGACCGATGTTTTGTTCTAGCGTTTTATCCCATTTTTGATCAAACGTATATTATTTGAAAGGTATTTCTTTTTAACTGTTTTTCAGATTTACAGATTTTTAAATTTGAGTAAATTGCATTTCATTTTGAGTAAATTGCATTTAAATTTGCTACTAACACGTATATAAAATTATACATATGCTATGTGTGTGTTTATTAAATTTGTTAATGTGTTGTTAATGAGTTTATTATCTTCATTCCCAATAATAATAAACCAAAAAAGTGTTGGTTTGTGAATTGGCTAAGTTAAAAAATAAAGTTGCCTAGAAATTGCACTCGAATTTCGAGCGCTGGAATCTGCTAGTTTTAATTAAAGCAATGCAAATAAAATACTGCTTATAAAAGTATAGCAAAATTTTGCGTTTATCTGAAGATTTTAATGGCCATCCTAAAATTGTTAGTTTCATTTCACGTTTGGTCGTAAATCTGGTAGTAAACTGCCAAAAGGCGCCATGTTGTTAATTTTCAACAAGAGAAAAATCTTCTATCAAATAAATAAATATTAAAAATACTCCACTTTTTCACGCTTTTTCACGACTACATCTTTTCCTTTAAATAAACAGAATATTTGAAACACACGCATAAAACTTCTAGTTACTAATGTAGGTTAGGGGTAAACAGAAATCGACAGTTCAGATCAATGGGCGTGGTAGCTCCCATACAAAGTAAATATATAATGTCATATAACTGGAGAACTATAAAATGGAAAGCCTTATAGCTTTGTACGAGCCCATCAGATACTAATTTGAGTAGTCAGATATAAATATGCTTAGTAGGATTTGTGGGCGTGGCACCTCCTATGGAAAATAATGTGAAGTATTTTAAATACCTATGTAAGTAGTCGTGGAAAATGTGGGCGAAATCGCCAAAACCAAAAATAGCCAAAATCAAAAATCGTCAAAATCAAAAAAGGTTAAAATCAAAAATCGCCAAATTAAAAACCGTCAAAATTAAAAAGCGCTAAAATAAAAAATTGCCAAATGATATTCTAAATTCAGGGCCAATCGTTAAGTGTTGCCATATTCAAGTTGGATAATCTATATTTTTCTCATGGGTAGCATATGTAGAGCAGATAACACTGTGACAGAAAAAAAAATTGCTTGTGCAGGCATTTATTCCATATTTTTTATTAAAAGTTTAATAACTCAGTTAGTTTTTACCAGATCTGAATTTTACTCATAAATAACCATACTTTTTTATTATGAATACATAAATTATATGTCCCTAAATAACAAAATGTGTAAAAACATCTCCAAAGTTGAAAAATAGAGAATATTTTGAAACCAAATGAGTTTGCTGAAGAAATACGCACAGATGTGATAATACTACTTACATATCATGTTCATATTTTCAAAAGGTCTTAGTTCCCTCTTTCTAAGTCTGCTTAGAAATTCCAAATCGGTTTATATTCAACAAAGTTACTGGTTTATATGTGAAAAAGGGCCGAAAATCGGTTTTTCACACGCAAATATAGGGTCTTGTTGAACTCGACAAGACCTATCAGAAAAATATGTCGCACTCCAGGTATTTCAGTTTCATTCTTTTTTGTATCACTATGTAATAATTGCACCGAATATAAAAATAACAAGTAAGAAAATTATAGTCGGTCTAGACCGACTATATGATACCCTATACCTTGGTTTAGAGACCCTATCTCTTCGGTCCAACTAATTGGATATAAAAAATAAGCATAAATCAAATTTGAGTGAGAGTGAGTGAGATCGGGAGGCTGCTCTATATGGGGCCTATGACTAAGAATTGTCCTATAGGGATTATTTTTGGCCTACTAATTAATGGATTTATTAAACACATACAAACCCAATTTGACTGAGATATATACGATAATTTGGATCTTATGGCAATTTATGTCGATTTCATAGGGGTCATTTGTATGGGGACTGGATCTGAACATGAACCGAATTTCACCAATTTCAACAGCGTTCATCTTACGGCCGATAAAAGTTTCACATGGATATAAGTTTCACATGGATACACAGACGGACAGACGGACGGACGGGCACCGCTAAATCGACTCAGAAAGTGATTCTGAAAGTGATTCTGAAAGTGATTCTGAGTCGATCGGTATAATAAAAGATGGATCCAGGTCAAATATATTTAGTAGTTACAAACAGCAGCACAAAGTCATTATACCCAAACCACATAGTGGTATAGGGTATAAATATCAGCAAGCATTGAAATAGAAAAAAATCATGTGAGTCCGATCACAGAGGCGATGTGTAAACATCTAGTAATTAAAGATTTTTTGATGGCTTTTTTTTTAAATCAAACAGAAAGTGTCATCTATGTATCACTTATAGCAATCAACTGCAGGGGCTCTTCTAATATAAAAATATTTATTATTTTTGTTTTTTATTTTTAATTTTTAATTTTCCGTTTTTTATTTTTAATTTTTTATTTTTCATTTTTTATTTTTTTATTCTTCAATTTTTATTTTAATTTTTCATATTTTATTTCTCTTTTTTTTTCAATTTTTCTTTTTCTTTTTTTTCTTTTTTCATTTTATATTTTTCGTTTTTCATTTTTTAATTTTTTTTTGCATTTTTAATTTTTCATTTTTTATTTTTCATTTTTAATTTTTAATTTTTAATTTTTAATTTTTAATTTTTAATTTTTAATTTTTAATTTTTAATTTTTAATTTTTAATTTTTAATTTTTAATTTTTAATTTTTAATTTTTAATTTTTAATATTTAATTTTTAATTTTTAATTTTTAATTTTTAATTTTTAATTTTTAATTTTTAATTTTTAATTTTTAATTTTTAATTTTTAATTTTTAATTTTTAATTTTTAATTTTTAATTTTTAATTTTTAATTTTTAATTTTTAATTTTTAATTTTTAATTTTTAATTTTTAATTTTTAATTTTTAATTTTTAATTTTTAATTTTTAATTTTTAATTTTTAATTTTTAATTTTTAATTTTTAATTTTTAATTATTAATTTTTAATTTTTAATTTTTAATATTTAATTTTTAATTTTTAATTTTTAATTTTTAATTTTTAATTTTTAATTTTTAATTTTTAATTTTTAGTTTTTAATTTTTAATTTTTAATTTTTAATTTTTAATTTTTAATTTTTAATTTTTAATTTTTAATTTTTAATTTTTAATTTTTAATTTTTAATTTTTAATTTTTAATTTTTAATTTTTAATTTTTAATTTTTAATTTTTAATTTTTAATTTTTAATTTTTAATTTTTAATTTTTAATTTTTAATTTTTAATTTTTAATTTTTAATTTTTAATTTTTAATTTTTAATTTTTAATTTTTAATTTTTAATTTTTAATTTTTAATTTTTAATTTTTAATTTTTAATTTTTAATTTTTAATTTTTAATTTTTAATTTTTAATTTTTAATTTTTAATTTTTAATTTTAAATTTTTAATTTTTAATTTTAAATTTTTAATTTTTAATTTTTAGTTTTTAATTTTTAATTTTTAATTTTTAATTTTTAATTTTTAATTTTTAATTTTTAATTATTAATTTTTAATTTTTAGTTTTTAATTTTTAATTTTTAAGTTTTAATTTTTAATTTTTTATTTTTAAATTTTAATTTTTAATTTTTAATTTTTAATTTTTTAATTTTTAATTTTTAACTTTTAATTTTTAATTTTTAATTTTTAATTTTTAATTTTTAATTTTTAATTTTTAATTTTTAATTTTTAATTTTTAATTTTTAATTTTTAATTTTTAATTTTTAAATTTTAATTTTTAATTTTTAAGTTTTAATTTTTAATTTTTAATTTTTAAATTTTAATTTTTAATTTTTAATTTTTAATTTTTAATTTTTAATTTTTAATTTTTAATTTTTTAATTTTTAATTTTTAATTTTTAATTTTTAATTTTTAATTTTTAATTTTTAATTTTTAATTTTTTAATTTTTAATTTTTAATTTTTAATTTTTAATTTTTAATTTTTAACTTTTAATTTTTAATTTTTAATTTTTAATTTTTAATTTTTAATTTTTAATTTTTAATTTTTAATTTTTAATTTTTAATTTTTAATTTTTAATTTTTAATTTTTAATTTTTAATTTTTAATTTTTAATTTTTAATTTTTAATTTTTAATTTTTAATTTTTAATTTTTAATTTTTAATTTTTAATTTTTAATTTTTAATTTTTAATTTTTAATTTTTAATTTTTAATTTTTAATTTTTAATTTTTAATTTTTAATTTTTAATTTTTAATTTTTAATTTTTAATTTTTAATTTTTAATTTTTAATTTTTAATTTTTAATTTTTAATTTTTAATTTTTAATTTTTAATTTTTAATTTTTAATTTTTAATTTTTAATTTTTAATTTTTAATTGTTAATTTTTAATTTTTAATTTTTAATTTTTAATTTTTAATTTTTAATTTTTAATTTTTAATTTTTAATTTTTAATTTTTAATTTTTAATTTTTAACTTTTAATTTTTAATTTTTAATTTTTTAATTTTTAATTTTTAATTTTTCATTTTTGTTATTTATCATTTCGCAGTTTTTATATATCGTTTTTCATTTTTATTTTTCATTTTTTATTTTTCAGTTTTTATTTTTTTTTTTTTTTTTATTTTTTTTTTTTTTTTTTTTTTTATTTATTTATTAAATTAATTTTGTAATTTCTACAACAAAACATTTGTCTTAAAAAGTAGAATTCGTATGGTGTTATAATGTGAATTAACAAAAGTAAAGTAATATAAAAGTAAAATAACAATTACATGCAAATTACAAATTACAAATTACAAATTACAATTTTTAATTTATAAACAATAATTTATTTTAATAATAAAACAAGTTATCTATGAATAAAATTTAAATAGTTTTTTTTTAAATTCTAACGCGTTGCTGGTTTCTTTAATTGTAGGAGGAATAATATTCCAAAGACGTATTGCAGTTATAAAAAAATGCCATTCGGATATTAACGTCCGATGATTAAATTGAATTAAATTTCTATTTCTTCTGAGTTGACTAAATCTCAAACGATTAAAAAGATGACAAGGCTCTCGGGTTATTATAATTTTATGAAGAAATATTAGAGTTCTTATTTTCAGAAGGTCTTCGAACAACACACCAAATATTCTCTTAGAGTATGGAGTTATATTGAGGTAAACACCATTAGTTCTGTAATTACTGAGACCATAAATGTATCTTGCAATATTGTTGTAAGTAACATTCAATTTTGATTTGCTGGTTGCATCACAACTTGCAAAAATCTCACATCCGTAGGTTAAAGTAGGTATCAAATAAGTTTTAGCAAGCAATAACCTTATTTTTATTGGCGTGTAGTATTGCGTAGGCCAAAGAGTCCTGAGCATCGCGTATGTTTTGCCACAGGCAGCTATGACGTGATCTGACCAGGTCAGAGTATTATTAAATGTGATACCAAGATTTTTTGCTTTGTTAACGATTTCAATCTGTTGGTTGCTAATACAAACACTAGGACTTTCAATAATTTTCCTTGTCCTTTTATGTATAACGATACATTTGGATTTTTTAGGATTCAAACTTAAACCATTCACATTCGCCCAGAGAGAAACACGCTGCAAGTCATCATTTAGTTTTGCAGTACATTGTTCAATGTTTCCTTGTTTATTACTTACGTATAATTGGACGTCATCGGCATACATTCTAATGTTGCAGTGGAGCAACTGTTCAGGAAGATCATTTGCGTAGATGGAAAAGAGGAGAGGCCCAAGAATGGAGCCCTGTGGTACACCCCTGATAACGGGAAGAAAGGTTGAGGTGGTTAAAGATTTTATTTCAACACACTGTTCTCGATCCTTTAGATATGATTCAATTAATTTAGTAGATGTAGAGGAAAAATTCATCATTTTTTCTAATTTTTGAATCAATACGGTATGGTCAACGGTATCAAAAGCCTTTGAATGATCCAACAACACCAACATTGCAACACATCCATCGTCAATTTCCTTTCTGAGATCTTCGGCTACATCGGTAAGAGCAGTAATGCAACTATGTTTGGCCCGAAATCCAGATTGTTTATCGGTCAACAAATTATGATGTTCAATGTAATTAGTTATCTGTAAATGTAAAAGTTTTTCAAATGCTTTTGACAGATATGGCAATATGGCTATAGGCCGATACTCAGTGGGTGATTTTGGAATTGGAAGAATTTTAGCCTGCTTCCATCTTAGTGGATAAGTGCTTGTCATAATAATTTTGTTAAATATATTTGTAATTATTGGTAGTAGTGTCGGGAGAATAATTTTAAAAAAAGCGGGATGAATACCATCAATGCCTATAGCGTTTGATTTTATGGATAGGCAGCTTTTGAATACATCTAATTGACTTACACTTTCGAAATTGAATAAACTTTGTGGAAGATTTGTAGCATGATAGTTAATATAATAACTATGGTCTGCTTGAGACATGGGTATATTAACAAATTTTTTATTTATATCATCTGGATCTAATGTTATATTAACATCACTGTTTTTACTATTAACTATTCCAATTTCTTTAATGGTTTTCCATTTATTTTTTGTAGAAATGGATTGTGAAAATTTGTTGGCATAGTATTTTGACTTTACGTTTCTTATGGTTTTGGTTACAATTTTTCTCGCGTTGCGATAAGTATTATACAGATCATAAGTTTTATAGCGCTTCCAGCGAGAGTAAGCATAGTCACGATCTGCTATGAGGTGCTTAATTTCAGATGTAAACCAAGGTTTCTGGCGGTAATTTACTTCTTTCGTTTGCAATGGCACTATTGTATTAAATAACGTTGTTATATTTTGTTCCACGAAAGCCAATTGATCATTAACAGATAGCATATGATAAACGCAATCCCAGTCAATTTTGACAAACTCTTCTTCAAGAGTGAAATAGTTAATACGTTTCAAGTTACGAAATTGGATTTTCTCTGTAGAAGTTTCTAGAGGAATATCAAAAATTAAAAAAATTAGATCGTGCCTAGAAAAACACGATGCGGACAACTGGTCATATAATAAGATTTTTTCTTCATTGGAGACAAAAAATAGGTCGAGCAAAGTATTATTTGATGATGTAAAATGTGTTGGCATTAGAGAATTTGCAGAAACAAGATTAAATGATTGCATATTGAGGGTTAAACATGATTCTGTTAGCAGATTAGAGTTAAAGTCTCCAGCTATTAAAACGTCACTATATAATGCAGTGATATCTTCCAAAATTTTATAAAAATGTGTGAAATCAATAGTATTCCTTGGCCTGTAGACACAACCAATAAGAAATTTTCTTCCATAACTACAAGCTTCAAGAAAAAGATATTCTACTTTGTTGTTAGGGTCTATTTTTTCATCACTTTTACTTTTCAATTTACAGCCCAGCCCTTTTTTTACATAAATTGCCACACCGCCAAAGCCGTCAGATCTATCATTTCTATATAAATTAT
The DNA here is from genome assembly GCA_963682025.1 of Cordilura impudica. Classification (NCBI taxonomy): domain Eukaryota; kingdom Metazoa; phylum Arthropoda; class Insecta; order Diptera; family Scathophagidae; genus Cordilura; species Cordilura impudica. The sequence continues at coordinate 29,990,329 of OY821521.1, forward strand.
AACCATCCAGCGATACCAGGTCATCTGTGATAGATTCATCAAACCAAGTCTCAGACACACATATAACATTAACGTTAGAAATTTGAAAAATAAATCTAAACTCGTCTATTTTGTTTCTTAGACTTTGTGCGTTAATATGACAAATTTTTAAGCCGCTTCTCTGTTTGGCTAGAATTTTTATCATGTTTGCTGTTACGTCTTGAGAATATATTGGAAGGCCTCCCATTAAAGCCATAATCTGAAAAATAAAAATAAATTGGGAAACCTACAAGCAACGCTAATTAGAAATGTAAATAATATAACACCATAGAATTTAATTATGTAAGCTATGAGTCTAACATTTTGATCAATATTAAAATAAAAGTAAACAGTTACATTTAAAATATGATTAAGAATAAAATTAATAAAATTAATAGTACAATAATCAAAAATAGTTACGATGATACAATAGTCATGAAAAAAGGCAAAGGCAAACCTGCAGAAAGGCACAACGAAAATTGGTAAAGATGTGTTATGTATCATCAAGCAAAAAACTGATTGAGTTCATCCAAAAACTCAATAAGGATTGGGTCCTCAGAATTAAGTTTCTTAACATATACCAGACCGCGATGTGTGTAGGCTGTTTTTATTGTTTGTTCTTTTTTCATTTTCAAGGCGGATTGGAGAATTTTGTGGTTTTGAGGCGTTAAATTTTCAGTTACGTAAATTGGCTCCAGACTATTAAAACCAGCGTGTTGTAGACAAAGTGTTGTCTTATTGTCTCGTCTATATTTGGCAATGGTTTTTAAGAGGAAATTTTTTTGGTATGGAGAACACAATTTCACAACTACAACTTCATCGCTCGGTGAATAAGGTTTGTTGTCCCTATATATTCTTTTCAGTCTGTAAACATTTTCAACTTGAGGCGTTGAAATGTTTAAATTTACACATATGTCGCTGAAGATTTTAGAAAGATTTTCATTTTCATAAAAGGGTATACCACGAATTCGTATACAACCGGCCACAACAGAGTTATCATGTTTTAGTTGTTTTCTTTTAAGTTCGTGTATTTCTTTTTTCATTTGTTTTGTTTCAAAGTGATCTGCCGCCAGTTTACTAACACTCTCCTTAATTTCACGAATTGTTTCTGTTTCTAAATACGACACTCTTTTATTTACTGCAGTTATTTCATTACGTATTAAGTTAAGTCTCTTATCAATTTCACTTAAGAGTTCATCTTTATATTCTCGAAATTTTGTTTGCATCATGTTCAATATTTGCTCGGAAAGTTTATCAAAACGTTTGTCCATAATAGTTATAAACTTGAGAGGTGATTCTGCGTTCGTAAGACGAGGAGTTTTTGACACATTATCTATGAAAGAGTTTTGTAATTCTCTTAAACGTTTTTGCGCGGGAGTACTTATATGTGTTGATGCTATTGGTTCTGTTGTTGTTTCTGTGTTATTGTTATCTTGCATGTTTATGATTGATGTTTTGTTTGCTTATTTATTTATGTAAGTTTGTAAGATTGTTCTATCGCTTTAGTTTCTTTTTATTTTGGTTTAATTTTTTTGTTTAGGTTTGTGTTTTTTTGTGTTTATCTATTTATTACAAGTATTAAATAGTCAGTATTTTTATTTTTAATAAACACTTATTTTTTTACAGTAGATGGTATTTAAGTATATTATTAACGTAAGCTTTAATTATTTATTAGAAAAATTGTGTTTTTTATTAGAAAAATTGTGTTTATCGAATAGAAATAAAAATAATTTGCGGAGCTTCCAAAAAAGCACGACCGTTCTTCACGAAAGAATTTAATAGTCTTCAATATTTTAATTTTAATTTTTCATTTTCAAACTGGTTGTTACATATCATAATTTTTTCACTAATACAAACATAAGTCACACCGATTATATCTTACGTCTCACATGTTACTCTGTTTTTGTGATTGTATTATAAAATAGAAATTTACCCCTCTGCGCGTATAGATGTTTACACATAAAAAAATAAAATAAATATTATAAAATGCTTCAAATTTGCAATATGAACTTCTTTGGGATAATTGATTTTGATAACACACATATCAATAAGTTTCCTTAAGTAAGCACAGCAGGGCATACCAGTCAATTTGAAATTCCTAGTACAAATTTGGATATTATCCATTTTAATTTAAAATCCTGAAGATTGTAAATTTAAATTTTTCTATAATATATTTATAGTGACTTCTTTGTCACATCCAAGAAAGCAATGAAATTAACATTCTTTCAAAACTGCTGGAATTACTCCCTTTTGGTTCAATTAATTTACTATGCATGTGTATACACCCTCTCCCTGAAGTGTAATTACTGCAATTATCATGATACTGCTTAAATTTTTTTATAAAAATAAAAATTTATGCGTAACAAGTTTTACAATTGAACACAATTGTAAATGTTTACTCCCTCATTGACAATGTGCTCGTATAATGTCATGTCATAAAAACGACTTTGAAATTCTAGTGCATTTAAACAAGTCTTTTACTCGTTCTAGTTTTGATTTTAACTTTATTTCTGTCTCTGATTTCCGTTTATATTCTAAAAACTATTTATATAAGAGTTTATATTTATGTATGTTTTGCTTTTTATACTCTACACTAATCTGCACTGGGGTTGTAAGGTGTTTGTACAGATGTTTCAAGCTACATTAAATACTTGATAAGGGGTGCATTGTTTATTATACCGATCGATTTAAAATCACTTCTGTAACGATTTAGCAAATGTCTTTTAGCTATTATATCAATTGTTTTTAGTATCGAATCTATTCTTAGGTTTGTCTGTAGACAATAGTATGGGGTAGGGAATCGTATGTTCGACTACAGTTTACATACATACATACGAGTCCTTACCGTTGTTGTCATAGAAAATTATGGCATTTTATTTTATCACAAGACAGACGGTAGTTAATCTCCACTCAATCATACATGAATACAATAACAACTTTTACTAGACAGACTTAACATTTCTGTATAATTATATCTTTACAGTGTACACAGCGGGTGACAATACATTTGAAATTTTAAAAAATTCAAAATTTGCTAATACAGATTTTTTTTAAAAATAATTTCCCGTTAAGCCTCAAATTATGTTTTATTTTTTTGTGAAATCCGTCTTTGGTGTGTTTCCTCTCGAAGGATAAAAAATTTGTTGCAAAAAGTATAAATAAAAATAATAAAAGAGATACTTGTCAATAAAAGTTATTTAGTAACAAATATTTTTTTAAGGTTTTTAAAAACGTTGTTGAACAATTTAAATAAATATGTAACTTTAAAAATTTTAGGTAATACTAAAAATTTTGAAAAAAGTTATTTGCGGTAATGTTTTTTAAAATTATGGAACACAAAAACGCACATGTAATAAAAAATTAATTACAACATAGTTATTATTATATTTTCATTATATTAATACGTAAAGGTAAATTTTTAGTTCCCTTTTTAAGCAATATGCGGGCACGGAGAAAAGTGAAAAATGGCATAGTTATAGTCTATATGGAGAAGAAGCTGAGAATGATAAAATGTATGTTTAATATGTCTTAAAAATATATTAAATTAAATAAAATAAATTATTTATAATAATTCGTTACACCCTGTTAATGCGAATGATTTAAATTTTGTATCATACGTCCTATGTTGAATTACGAAGTGCTAAAATTGCTTAGCATACCTGTAGGCTCATTTAAGTATTCATAAATTTTTTTAAAAACATTAAAAAAAAAAATTGTATGAAAAATAACATTTCCTAGAATTTGCACTCGAATTTCGAGTGCTGGGCTATATTAGTTATCATTATTATCCAAGTTTCTATGTGGAATATAGGACCACACAACATAGTTAGAACATAGAAAAATTATGTAGTCCAGCTGTGGTTTGAACCTGTGGCCTTCAGTAGAAAAAGCCAGCACACTAACGTCTAGACTAAAATGTTAAGTTTAACCAAACCAAAATCGATATGTCAATTAGATGGAACTCTACATATGACATGCTTCAACCTTTGCTAATATGTATAGACATTTTTTCACAACAATTGGAAAAGCCCCTCACAAATTAGGAATGGGAGTCTAGAGAGGTCTTAGCTATCACATTAAAACCAATCTGTGAAACGACGTTGAACCTTAAAAAGAAACAACTACTAATGGATGAATTTTATAAAACTTGGCTTACTTTAAAAGCTTTGGTTAATACTAACAGCTTAGAATCATCTAAACAGCTGCTAATTTGTATTGATTCATTTAGCTGAAAAAGTATAAAACATAAATTATTAAGTAGAAAATGATATGTATTCAGAATTTATTTTAAAATTTAATTTTTTATTGATTGTCTATATATTATTTTCATATTTAATGAAGAAATATTTAAATATTAAATTTGTCTCTCATTCAGTTAAATTTATAAATGAAAAAGCATACAACTTTTATATTATAACAAATAAAAATACTTCTTATGTGTTAAGTGATTTGACCTAACTGTTTCTTTTTATTTATTATCCTTAAGTATATACAAAAATGAATAAAATCTTTATTGAAATGTTATAATTATGAGATATATTTTTCCGTTGCCTGTAACTGTTTCCAAACAAAGAAAAAAATATTAATTGGAATCAAGAAAAATCTCATAAAACTTATAACTCTCATGTCCTTGGATTAAAATAATAAGAATAGAAGATGATGATATGAAATAAAATGTATAAAATCTCAACCGTTCTTTAAATATTTAAAGTTTTTGACTTTTATAACTGTTTTTTCGATGATTTAATTTTATAATTAACTATTGCCGGATCAACTGCAAACGTTTTTTTTGCCATGTAACTTATTTCTATGTATCTCTGTATGGGAGGTGCCACGCTCACTGGTTTGATCTCTCCCATTTTTCATATAACTTCTTACAATCATCATTCGTGGACTTAGCCCTAGTTTCAAGACTGTCAGGTTTATAGTACTCCAGATAATTTTTTTGTGTGGGAGGTGCCACGCCCACAAACCCAATTCCGCCAATTTTTGATACGACTACTCATATTAACAGCCAATTGATGTGCCGAAAGTTTCAAGACTCTGGCCATCATGATGATATGTATTTTCCATGTATGGGAGGTGTCACGCCCATACGTTTGATTTCACCAATTTTTCACATTACTGCTTGCACTCATCATTCGTGGACTCACCCCTAGTTTCAAGACTGTCGGGTTTACACTACTCCTGATAATTTTTTTGTATGGTACGACTACTTACATTAATAACCAATTGACTTACATTAACAACCATAGTACTCTAGATATTTACCATGTTTGAAAGGTACCACGCCCACTGGTTTGATCATACTCACTTTTTTCGTAGTACTAACGTTGATAACTTATGAACTCAATACTCTAGATATATGACATTAAATATTTACTTTATATGGTGGATGCCCATTGTTCCTATCCCGCCCATTTTTTCGCAACTCTTCAAATTAGTTTAACATGTACATTAGGGTGGCCCTTAATAAAAAAAGTGTTCAAACTCTCGGTCTCACCACTAGAAATATGCGAATAGCAAAAAAACTGAGAAATAGAAAGTTTTGGGTCAATTTCAACGCGACTGAAAATTTCAAGTGTGTTTATGTGGGGAAAATATGACTTTTTTTTTCCAGATTTTGCGAAAATTTCGTTCTATAGTTTAATTTTTTTAACAAGTCGTTATATGAATTGATATGAGTACTAAATTATCTTTACAAAAAGGTATACAACTTCAAAATAAAATAAAAACTCGCCAAGAAATAACAAATGCCCCAGATAACTTTTGTGCCAAAAAACTCTAGGTCATGAAATGTGATTAACATATTTTCTACTTTAACAAATTGCTTAAAGCTAATTTTTTTTTTGGTCTCTATACCTATATGTACTCAAATATGAAGTATTATTTTATAACCACGTTGTTAACCTATTGCGAAATGAGACCAAAGATGGAAAATTTTTTTGATAAAATTTTGAAAACTCCTTTTATAAGTTTTAAAAAATTTTCTTAAACAAAATTTCAAAAAATTAATCTGGCACTTTAAAGTTTTGTTAAATATAGATTAGAGATTAACAGTGGAAATTTTTAAGTAAATACCTCAGCCAGAATTTTTTTACAAATAATTTTTTTTGCGGATTTCGAGAAAAATTATTTTTTTGTAAATATTCAGTAAATGTACTCTTTCTAAATACTTTGTATCCAAAAATTTATCAGTTTTCTACTTTTAAGTGTTATATTTTATCTTAATAGCCTAGAGTTTCTGAAAAAAATAATATTGCCCCATTAACCCTTTTCGACCTGGGGTCGCATATGACCCCAACCTAATGAAAGACAACTTATTCAAGAAAATCAAATATTTTGTAAGTGCTGTTGAATTTTTAGATGTGAATGACGCTTAAAATATAATAACGAAATGTGCAAGTCTTCCATGCTAAAAAGTTGGAATAAATCGAACAACGTTAACCCATTCCCTGCCGAGGCAAGACAAAATCCGTGTGACTTATGATTGTATTGGTGAAAAAATTCTGATATGTAATAACCTGTTTGAAAAAGAAAAATGAAAAATATAATAATACAAAATTAAAAATTAAAAATGAAAAATGAAAAATAAAAATGAAAAATTAAAAATAAAAATTAAAAAATAAAAAATAGAAAATGAAAACTGAAAAACGAAAACCGATAAAGGTAAAATTAAAACTGAAAAATGGAAAACGAAAAAGGTAAAATGAAAAATGAAAAATTAAAACGAAAAATGAAAAATGAAAAATAAAAAAATTAAAAATTAAAAATTAAAAATTTAAAATTAAAAATTAAAAATTAAAAATTAAAAATTAAAAATTAAAAATTAAAAATTAAAAATTAAAAATTAAAAATTAAAAATTAAAAATTAAAAATTAAAAATTAAAAATTAAAAATGAAATATGAAAAATAAAAAATGAAAAATGAATAATGAAAAATAAAAAATAAAAAATGAAAAATGAAAAATAAAAATGAAAAATAAAAAAATTAAAAATTAGAAGTTAAAAATTAAAAATTAAAAATTAAAAATAAAAAATAAAAAATTAAAAATTAAAAATTAAAAATTAAAAATTAAAAATTAAAAATAAAAAATGAAAAATAAAAAATTAAAAATTAAAAATTAAAAATTAAAAATTAAAAATTAAAAATTAAAAATTAAAAATTAAAAATTAAAAATTAAAAATTAAAAATTAAAAATTAAAAATTAAAAATTAAAAATTAAAAATTAAAAATTAAAAATTAAAAATTAAAAATTAAAAATTAAAAATTAAAAATTAAAAATTAAAAATTAAAAATTAAAAATTAAAAATAAAAAATTAAAAATTAAAAATTAAAAATTAAAAATTAAAAATTAAAAATTAAAAATTAAAAATGAAAAATTAAAAATTAAAAATAAAAAAGAAAAATTAATAGTGCTATATTTTACGAAAATATATCCCTGACCTGGAAGTTTCAACAAGACAATGACCCAAAATACCCCCACAAAGTTTTAACCGAATGGCTACAATCCAACACAGTAAGTGTTTTCAAATGGCCAGCCCAATCACCAGATTTGAATTACATAGAAAATCTATGGGAAATTGTAAATCGAAAATTACGGACACGAAATTACAAAACCAAGACAAATCCTATGTGGCCAGGATATAATGAGTTTGTCATGGTACTGGTAACTACCCTAAATGTTTAACCTAGGTCCAACTTTTATTATACCGATGGATACAGAATTACTTTCTAAGTCGATTTGGCGATGCAGTCAAACTACAGGTCAATATGAATTTATATTGATGAAATTTAGTATATATGTATGTTTCTATCGGCCATAGGATGAATGCTATTGAAATTGGCGAGAATCAGTTCACGTTCAGACCTAGTCCCCATACAAATGACTTCTATGAGATCGACATAAATTGCCATAAGATCCAAATTATCATATAGATCTCAGTCAAATTGGATTTGTATGTGTTTATTATATTCATTAATCAATAGTCCAAAAATGATCCCTATAGGACAATTCTTAGTCATAGGCCCCATATAGAGCTGCTTCCCGATCTTCACTTAAATCTATCAAAAAAGCAAAACTATTGCACAGATTTTTCTCAAATTTGGTTTGTATGTATTTCTTTAAAATATAAATGACTTAACCGAATATGGTCAGGATCGGTCTATTTTTCGACCTAGTCCCCATATAAATATAGCACCCGATATGAACTTTTCACATCTGCAGCCAAAAAAATCATTAAGAATGCCACTCAAATTTGGTTTGTGCGTATTTTGTACATTCAATAAATTGGACCAAAGAGACAGGAGCTCTAAACTATCGTATAGGGTATCATATAGTTGGTCTGGATCGACTATAATTTTATTAATTGTTTAAATTAATCTTTGGTCACAACAAGTCTATGGACAAAGTTTCAGATCGATCGGATATGGGGAAATGGGTTTTAAATCACTCCGTGACTGTGCGTGATTATGCGTGACTGTGCGTGACTAAGTCAAAGTTAATCTTTTTTTCACAGCAAGTGTATGGACCAAGTTTCAGATCGATCGGATATGGGGAAATGACATTTAGATCACTCCGTGACTGTTCGGTGACCAAGCGTGACTGTGCGTGACTAAGTCAATGTTAATCTTTTTTTCACAGCAAGTGTATGGACCCAGTTTCAGATCGATCGGATAAGGGGAAATTACATTTAGATCACTCCGTGACTGTTCGTGACCATGCGTGACTATGCGTGACTAAGCCAAAGTTGATCTTTTTCACGGCATGTGTATGGACCAAGTTTCAGATCGATCGGATGAGGAGAAATGACATTTCCAGTACTCTGTGACTGTGCGTGATTATGCGTGACTGTGCGTGACTACCCCAAATTAATCTTTAGTCACAACAAGACAATGGGCCAAGTTTAAGATCAATTGAGTAGGAATACTTTGAAGGTTTGTTATGTTTTTCCTAAAGCTAAGCTATTTTGTGTTTATATATTTTCTTTTTTAAATAAATGAAACATAAAAATTTTTAAATAAATGAAAGAGTTCTCAATTTTATATCTATAATATTAATAGGCTAGGCGATTTCTTGTGATCGATGTTTTGTTCTACCGTTTTATCCTGATTTTGACCAAACGTATATTATTTGAAAGGTATTTCTTTTTAGCCGTTTTTCAAATTTACAGATTTTTAAATAGTTTCCTTAATTTTGAGTAAATTGCATTTAAAGTTGCTATAACACATACATAAAATTATACATATGTTATGTGTTTGTTTATTAAATTTTTAATGTGTTTGTAATGAAAATGTGTTTGTTTTTTGTGTCGATTTGTGAATTGGCTATAATTGATTAGCATACTTTTAGGATCTTCATTTAATGAAAAAATAAAATTTCCTTGAACTTGCGCTCGAATTTCGAGGGCTGGAATCTGCTAGTATTTTGTAAAAGGCTTGCATTTTTGTACTGTCACTCACTGTATATATGTATGTATATAAAAATATATATATAGGTATGTATGTGTAAAAATGCTTTCCTATAATATGTCGATAAATATCTATTTGTTTTAAAAGAATAGTAGAACAAAATCAAGGTTGGTTTTTCAGAGCATGCGAACACTTAGGAGGATGTGATTTACTTTTGTGTCATGTATGAATATACTCGTATATTCGTATATATATTAATATCTCTTTGTACGTATGAGATCTCATCATATTTATATGGCAGAACAATGCAGTGTCATCGTGCGTATGTATTTCTACTTAAATATAACAACAACAAACAATCAAAATACCATCATACTTGTCTCGTGTGTAACAAGCACTTATATCCATATTTGTGTGTGTGTATATAAATATAATAGACCACAACTTGATACGGCTACTTCAGTTGCTATTCACTTTTTTTTTTTTATGCCATCGTTTAATTTATTATGAAGTGTATTCAGGCACCAGTTGAAAGCATAAAAATGCGATTACCATTTAGTGTTTCATATCCGATAGAGAGTGTGGAGGTAAAAGAGCAAAATAATAAATTTAAAAATAAATTGATTATAATTGAAATGATGTGTTTGGTAAACTGAGCCTTATCAAAAACGACGAAGATGACATTTCACTTAAACAAAGGAAAATTTACTTTAATCATTCTGCCACCTTGTGGTTAGCAAATGAAAGTTTAACATGTTTTATTAAACCAAAGGAAGGTGGCATATTAGCAGGTTTGATGAGAAGGTACGTTTCACAATTATAAGGTTATGGAATTTTTTACTTTATGTTATCTCCAGAATGACGGACTCTAAGGTAAGAATAATTACTAGAGGAACTGAGCTAACGGTATATTTATAGAACAATCTATACATTAATACGTGAAGAAAAATTTTTCTTCCCTTTTATATTTTTAATTTTAAATTTTTAATTTTTAATATTTAAGTTTTAATTATTAATTTTTAATTTGTAATTTGTAATTTTTAATTTTTAATTTTTAATTTTTAATTTTTAATTTTTAATTTTTAATTTTTAATTTTTAATTTTTAATTTTTAATTTTTAATTTTTAATTTTTAATTTTTAATTTTTAATTTTTAATTTTTAATTTTTAATTTTTAATTTTTAATTTTTAATTTTTAATTCTTAATTTTTAATTTTTAATTTTTAATTTTTAATTTTTAATTTTTAATTTTTAATTTTTAATTTTTAATTTTTAATTTTTAATTTTTAATTTTTAATTTTTAATTTTTAATTTTTAATTTTTAATTTTTAATTTTTAATTTTTAATTTCTAATTTCTAATTTTTAATTTTTAATTTTTAATTTTTAATTTTTAATTTTTAATTTTTAATTTTTAATTTTTAATTTTTAATTTTTAATTTTTAATTTTTAATTTTTAATTTTTAATTTTTAATTTTTAATTTTTAATTTTTAATTTTTAATTTTTAATTTTTAATTTTTAATTTTTAATTTTTAATTTTTAATTTTTAATTTTTAATTTTTAATTTTTAATTTTTAATTTTTAATTTTTAATTTTTAATTTTTAATTTTTAATTTTTAATTTTTAATTTTTAATTTTTAATTTTTAATTTTTAATTTTTAATTTTTAATTTTTAATTTTTAATTTTTAATTTTTAATTTTTAATTTTTAATTTTTAATTTTTAATTTTTAATTTTTAATTTTTAATTTTTAATTTTTAATTTTTAATTTTTAATTTTTAATTTTTAATTTTTAATTTTTAATTTTTAATTTTTAATTTTTAATTTTTAATTTTTAATTTTTAATTTTTAATTTTTAATTTTTAATTTTTAATTTTTAATTTTTAATTTTTAATTTTTAATTTTTAATTTTAATTTTTAATTTTTAATTTTTAATTTTTGATTTTTAATTTTTAATTTTTAATTTTTAATATATGTTAAAAATATATTTAATTAAATACAAACAAATATTTAAAATAAATAATTTTATAAGATCCTAAAGGTATGCAATTTTAGTCATATCACAATTCTTCGCCTGTGTACAAGGCCTGTGTTTAATGTGAATTGCTGGAATTGATTAGCATACCTTTAGGCTCTTATAAAATTATTATTTATTAAAAAACCCATACATATCTCTTCTGTGTGTTCATCAAATATTTATAATGTAAGTGAATGAATTTTATTTAAATATTCATAAATTTTTTATATATACAAATTTAAAAGCAATGAAGAAAAAAATTGAATGTAAAAATAAAATTTCATAGAATTTGCTGGGCTATGCTAGTAATAATAAAACTGCATGTGTATTACAACTATAAGATCAATTACTAAAATCAGGGGCGGAGTCGTTAGTGTCTTATCGGTAATTGAAGTTATGAACTATTTAAATTAAAAAAAAAAAATGCTTGAATTGGAGCAGGATCCAATTATGGCTTTATACTATCACGAAGTAGCAATGAAAACAATCGGAGGCAAATTTGTTGTAAAAAATTATTTCAAAAAATACAGACATATCGTGGAACCTAATGAAAGCTTAGTCCCCTCACTGTGACTCATAGTTAATGCAAAGCCAACTAGTCGTCCATGTTTCTGACATGGGGATATTCTTTATATTCAAAAAGGGAAATTTGGATGGAAATGATGGCATGGTGTCCGGAAGGAACCATTACGCAGTTTTGGTGGTGAAAGCATAATGGTGTGAGGAGCATTTCCATCTGACGATTGCTTGGAACTTCAAATAACATCTTATCGGATGTAGAGCTCAGAGCAATCCCTGGTGCCATTTTTAAAGAAAAAAATTTTACATATACTGGTATTGTCCAGATGGATAACGCTTGAATCCATGTTACCTGAGAAATAAAATGGTTGTTTTTATCAAACATCATAAAACTTTTAAAGTGGCCGGCCTGCTCAGTAGACCTAACCCCATGGAAAATCCGTGGGACATCTTGACACAATTAGTATAAGAGTATAATGATAAATGCCAAAAAATTTACCAAAAACAATTAATACTTTTTTTTGGAAGTATGGAACATGAGTTTGGAAATATCTGCAAAACGAGGGGAGAGTGCATATAATACATTTTTCCATATAAATTGACATTTCTTTACTATTCGTCAAAAAAAAACCTTGAGGACCTTATAATTGTGAAGAACTTGTATGTTTGTAATTGTCAATTAATAAATGTACCATTAGTTAAAAATAATTTTTCGTTCTGGATGGTGACCTTAAAATTGTGAAAGGCACCTTATGTCACTACTGAAGAAGGTGACATGTTTTAGTGGTACGGTTTTCTTTGTTGAATAAACTGAATCTTGAACTTTAATTTAAGTTATCGATCATTGAAAATTGAGCAAAAAAAATGGAAGGTGTCAGATGGAAGCTGCCAAATAGATATTGGATATTGTGGTAGAGGATTTTAGAAAAGCCTCCAACCAATATCAAAATATAATTTCTTAAAAGCATTGTAGCTTTCCGATTTTCTGGAATTTTAAGCATTACAGGTACGTATCAAATATGGTCTTAGATGGGCTGTTTTATAACTTAATGACATTTTAAATAAAGGGTCATTCCATTGTGACTAAGGTAACATTGGAAACATTTCAGCAAGCTATAATATGATGAAATACTCTAAAATAAACTCTGAAAAATGCCAATAGCTTTGCATGTCATCTAAAACTAGTAAATCTAACATAACCATATAAAAAGAATTTTAAAGGATTATTTATTTCAAAGTATTAATTCAATTTTGCTTGTGTGACTAACGTAAGATTTTTGTTACCACATGAAAGATATGTTAACTTTGGCACAAAATTCTTCTGACTTTTAATAATGGAAAAATATATAATTAATTATAGCAATGCATGATAATGTTAAGTATGTAGTAAGGACAGTTTTAATGTGATAAATAATTAATAATAAACATTTATTGATTTTTTTATAATTTTATATGTGTGACTAACGTAACGTTACTAACGTAACAATTAGATCTTGAACTCAGTCACAACCTCTTGAGACTCCATAAGCTAAAATAATATATTACAAATGTTCATTAATTGATTTTATACACAATAATACCATAGATGACACAGAAATTAATTAAAATAATTATGAATATTACCTACTTTTTTGTCCAAACTCTCTAGAAAATGTCTTGAAAACTAAAAATGAAAAAACACTTATTTTTTCATAAAATATGAATGATTTTTATCAATTAATGTTTTTTTTTTAAACAAGAAAAATTCAGCTTTATTGAATGAAAATTTATATAAAAATACAAAAGAAAAAGAAACAGAGATACCCATTTGGATACTGAGATAGAGATACAAGAATTTAATTTAAACGTAGTCCTTTCTTATAATTTTTATATAGGAAAACAATGTTCCTTCTAGTTTCGTAGTTTATTTGGAAAGGTAAGTTTCCCATTAGCTGGATGGGACCAGATAAAATCAATTTTTTTTCCACCATTTACACATCATCTGCACTTGGCCACTTAAAACCTATATCAGTCTCATGCAAAAACTTTATTTTGCACATTTCTGAGTTTTAATCAAACTCAATTATTCTACCAATATACCAATTATCATCATAAAATATACTGTAGTAATTCCCCAATTCAATAGAAATTGCTCCACCAGTTAAAGAACAATTCAATTTTGTTTCCAACAGATTGGGTATAGTGCTGAGTGGGATTTCATCTCCAGTGTTTCAAAACATGTCAACGCTAAACGAGCTTGTTGCTTTCCTCACACAGTAACAAGACTGTATAGCCTTCAGTTCTTTTATGGACTCAAATACATTTTTGATATCAACTAGTTCTTGTAAGATTTCTTTTTCTTCAATAAAAAGGCATGTTATATTTGTGTCTGATCTGTTTGCTACTTGTTTAAAAAATTCAAATGCATTTTTAATTATTGTTTTTCCTTGCAACACCTTTTTCCACACATGCCGCTTCAAAACAGCCCCTATGCCATCATGTGGCCCTTTTCCGTGGTACGAAGCACTGAAGCTCCATTCAACATATAACGCATCAGAAAACATCAATGATATGCTGTACCTGTTCTTAAGATGTGCTGCTGCACCACCTGACCATATGTTTATGCTTGTATTTTTTAAATTCACCGATTTTTTAATGTCTTCAATTATTGCTTTATTGAAGACTTTAACAATCGCAGAAGTGTGCCGATTGTAATCGGATATCACAGCATAACATTTAGTTTCCAAATCTTCATCTTCTATTCGTCGGAAATAAGCTACCGCAGTGTAGACTGTTACAGATAAATATTGGTCAGTCTTCCAGTGAGCAGCCATCACTTCATTCTGGTGTTTCATTTGGTAATTTTGAGAGAAGTCGATCTGCATTAACAGCTGACCTGGAAGTAAACTGTCCTTTTGTTTTCTGATCTCTCTTGCTTGGCGACTGATATTATAGATATGCTTTAAGAGGGTGGTTAATTGTGAAACCAGCTCTTCAATGAATTTTTTAGCTTCTAGAACATTTTCTTCTAATTTTCCTTTGTTCCACGTTATCTTCATTTAAATCCAATTCCTCATCAATGAATTTTTTAATTTGCATCGGGCAATTTTTACACTTTTGTTTCATACAATCAGTATTATTTTTATTGCAAACAATTAAATCAGTTATGTCATTTGCAGTCTTAATATTATTGTTTTTCCATTTGCACACTTTTAGAAGAAATGCAAAATTTTCACAATATGGGCAACAGCAAACTTCTTGATCTTTACATCCGACAGTTTCTACTTCTGAGGGTCGAAGCTCACAAAACTTTGACAAACATATTTCAATATTAGGATGATCAATTTTGAACAATTGAAAAGCATCTTTTAAGTTGGTACATTAGTAGCCGTTTCTGCAAAAGTATTCTTTTATTTGTCTCTGGATTTAAAACTGATTTAACATCTTTTTTTCCTGGAAGTTGTCTGGAAATATCATCTCGATAGTAAAATACTTTTATACACTCTTTAGTATCTTTAGAAAGGCCATAATTCTTTACAGGTTTTGTTGATGGACTTATAAGCCCCAATTCTGAAGCTATTTTCTCCACAACTGCTTGCTTTTTACTTGGACTACATGGCAAAGATTTTTTAATTCTTCTCACCGCTTCTCCTAATGATTGTGGTGTTGAATATGCTTTGTTTGTAGCCTGTTGGCTAAAAGAGGACTCAGACATCTTTTTCTGTCTCATTTGTCTCATTCTCAGTTTTGAAGCTTCAGCTTCTTTTTTCTTTAATTTCTTATTATCTTTTCTTTTGAGTCTTAAAACTTTCATTCCATTCTTTGCTTTAGCTCTATCTTCAAGCTTTTTAACCTCACTCTGCTTAGCCCGACTTTTTCTCTTCCTTTCAGCCGTGCTTGGTCGGTCCATTTGTTAGCAGAGAAAAAAACTTGTTTTCAATGGTATAGATAAATTGTGAATGAAATTTTATTTTCTCTATTTGACTAAAAACTAAAATACAATCAATGTCTATAAAAACAGAAACATAACAAGTGTTTTATTGCAAAGTATGAATGAATATATATATAAACAATTTGATTCTCAATACCTGAATTTCTCAATTTCTGAAAAAGAAAAAAGTTGCACTTTACAATATCTTAAAATACTTGAAGAAATTTTAAAAAGTTGATCTGATTTTAAAGAGTCAAAAATTATGTGACTAAAGTTACGTTAGTCACATTTGCTGTGTTACGTTAGTCACAGCTCTAAATCCTTAACAAATACTACTACTTTAAAATTTTTATATGATTCTTATAACTTAACTAACAGGTTAAGAAAATAAAAATTCTGAATGCATTACTTGTCTTCTAAGAGAAAAAAAATCAGAATTTTGTGACTAATGTAACAAAGAATATCTTCAGATATTCAAAATTTATTTTCTATATAGGGAAACAACAGTACTAGTTTCCATAAAATGTGTTCATTGTACAGGAAAATTGAGTTTAACTACCTAAAACAGTTGTGAGCATAAGTAGGAAATATAGGCTTAAAAATCATTACAATCAGGCATGTGTTCTTAACCAAAATACAACTCCAAGCAGCCATTTTTGGCAAGTTCTGTTGGCAGATTCAGAAACTAAAGATAATATAGAAACAAAATATGTATCACAATTGCAGTTATAGCGAAAATATTTTTTGAGGTCGGAGGTAACATTTTTCATGGAATGACCCTAAAACATCTTTCTCCGTTGAGCTCGATACCTTTAGACTTTCTGAGGTTTTCCATCGACCGAAATCTCTTACCAGGGAGCCATTTTTTAAGATTTGGAAAAAGTAAATAGTAATATAGGTTAAATCTGGAGAAAACGCTGTATCTGGTAGCTCGTAGTCAAATTTATAGATTTTTACCAACACATGTGCCGGAGCGTTGTCATGGTGGAATATGATTTTTTTTTCCAAATGCCATCGTTTATGCTTTAAATAAATGTCAAATCTGTTAAAAAGCTGTCAAAAAAAAAAAAAAAATAAAAAAAAGTAAGAAAATTATAGTCGGTCTAGACCGACCATACGATTCTCTATATCATGGTTTAGAGACCCCTATCTCTTCGGTCCAACTAATTGGATATAGAAAATAAGCATAAACCAAATTTGAGTGGCGCTATTATTAATTTTTTTGGCTGCAGGTATGAAAAAGTTCATATCGAGTGCTATATTTATATGGGGACTGGGTCGAAAAATGGACCGATCCTGATCATGTTTGGTAAAGTCTCTTGTATTTTGCAAAAATATGTACAAACAAAATTTGAGAAGAATTAGTGCAATATTTTTGTTTTTTAATAGATTTAAGTGAAGATCGGGAAGCAGCTCTATATGGGGTCAAAGGGATCGTTTTTGGACTACTCATTAGTGGATGTAATGAACGCATAGAAACCCAATTTGAGTAAGATCTATATGACAATTTGGATCTTATGGCAATTTATGTCGATTTCATATGGGTAATTTGTATGAGGGCTAGGTCTGAACATGGACCGATTCTCACCAATTTCAATAACGTTCATCCCATGGCCGATAAAAGCTTATATACCAAATTTCATCAAAATATATTCATATTTGCGACTTGCAGTTTGATTACAAGCTTTACATGGACACACAGACGGACGGACGGACGGACGGACATTGTTAAATCAACTCAGAAAGTGATTCTGATTCGGTCGGTATAATTAAAGATGGGTCTAGGTCAAATATTTTTGGTTGTTACAAACAGCAGTACAAAGTCATTATACCCAAACCACATAGTGGTATAGGGTATAAAAATACTCTTGGAGATATATGTCATCCACACTTAATAAAATTTTGTACAATGGGGAACAAATAATTCAAAACAATATGCTACGAATAGGAGATCTATCTGAAGAAGCGCAAGAAAAATGGTACAAAGACTACAGATTCTTTCGCGAGCACAACACAAGAAAAATGTTGCACTCGTGAAGACCTCATCACTTTTTTGTTAAGCACTTCAGATCCATATATGTCCAACTCTATTGAATAAGATGAAGAAACTAAACAACTTCTACCAGATTAATATCAAGGCTATTTGAAAAAAATATTTACTAAAATTATTTGTTTTGAAGTAGTTTTCCAGTACACTAACAAAAAGTTATACTCTTTTTTTTTATATAGTTTACAATTTTTCTGGATTTAGAAATTTATGTATTTTATACATTTACAATAAAATTTGATATAGAAATATTTAAAAAGACAATAAAAAAATTTGTAACTAAAGTAAAAACACACGACTTTTGATATGAAAACATCTATACGCGCAGGGGGGTAAATTTCTATTTCACAATACAATCAAAAAAACAGCGTAACACAAATCGGTGAGAGCCGTAACACAAATCGGTGTGTGACTTATGATTGTATTGGTGAAAAAATTATGATATAAAATTGTTTTTTATGCCACTTTTTTAAAAGCGTCATATATGTGTCACTTATATACGATTATATTGGGATATTTTGAACGTTTTACAGCAAAGGGTTATTGAATTAGCTGAAACAGTTTTTGCTGCAAGTGATACATAGATGACGCTTTCTGTTTCATTTTAAAAATGTCATAAAAATATTTTTTAATTACTAGATGTTTACACATCTCCCCTGTGATCGAACTCACTTGATTTCTTTCATTGAAACTTCTCTATCTTGAACCAATATCAGGTAACTTTTACGTTCGCTGCTCAATAAATTATAATTTAACTCGGGCTCTTTTAAAAAAGCCAACTTTTGGCTCTTGAGAACATTAGGTCTAAAAGTTTTAATGGGGCCAAAGTTAGGCATTTTCTGACGAAATTTAACTTACAAAATTTTTGAAAGTATTAGTTGTAAAATTTACTGAAAAATAAGACATTATGTAAAAAAAAAACCATTTTTGACCTTTTAACATTTCTTTTTTGTACTAAAATTCAACTAAAAATTAAAATGTATATTAAACCCTCCATAACTTTTTTTTATTATTATCGGTCGATATTTACTTTTATAGGCTCAAAGAAAAAATGCCGCATACCAAAATTCCAATCCAATCAAAAGTTATGGTTTTTGGACCGCATTCTCGTGAAATGGTCAATGTGCGGAGATCGTGTTATACTTTCATGCATAAAAAAAAAACTGTCGACATGATTTCGGTCTAGCAAATATTTTATCTTGATCTTTTAAGGAGCTGAACGTTTACGAAAATGTTCGCCGGTATCAGAAATAAAAAAACAGTTTTTTAAAAATATAAATTTTTTTAAAACGTTCTCCGAAATGAAAAAAAAAAATCATGTGAGTCCGATCACAGGGAAGATGTGTAAACATCTAGTAATTAAAGATTTTTTATGTCATTTTTTAAAAGCAAACAGAAAGCGTCATCTATGTATCATTTATAGCAAAAACTGTTTCAGCTAATTCAACAACCCTTTGCTGTAAAACGTTAAAAATATCCCAATATAAATGTATATAAGTGATACATAGATGACGCTTTTAAAAAAGTGGCATAAAAACAATGTTTTATCATAATTTTTTCACCAATACAATCATAAGTCACACAGCGTTATACATCAGATCTCACATATTACATTTACACTGTTTTTTTTTTGATTGTATTGTGAAATAGAAATTTACCCCCCTGCGCGTATAGATGTATACACATCAAAAATTTGTAGCTAATGTAAAAACATATGACTTTTTCATTGAAACTTCTCTTGAACCAATATCAGGTAACTTTTACGTTCGCTGCTCAATAAATTATATCTTAATTCGGGCTCTTTTAGAAAAAGCCAACCTTTGGCCCTTGAGAACATTAGGACTAAAAATTTTACGGTGGCCAAAGTTGGCATTTTCTGACAAAATTTAACTACAGAATTTTTGAAAGTATTAGTTGTAAAATTAACTGAAAAATAAGACATAACATAACAAAAAGCCACTTTTAACCTTTTAACACTTCACTTTTGTGTAAAAATTCAACTAAAAATTAAAATGTATTTTAAACCCTCCATAACTCTTTTTATTATTATCGGTCGATATTCACGTTTTATAGGCTCAAGGCTAAAGTCCCACCTACCAAGAAAAAAAACCGCATATCAAAATTCCAATCCAATTAAAAGTTATGGATTTTGACCGCCTTCTCGTGAAATGGTCCACTCTGCGGAGATCGTGTTGTCCTTTCATGCATCCAAAAAAAAAAAAAAAAAAAAAACTGTCGACATGACTTTGGTCTAGAAAATATTTTTTCTTGATCTTTTAAGAAGCTGAACGTTTATGAAAATGTTCGCCGGAATCAGAAATAAAAAAACAGTTTTTAAACATATAATTTTTTTTAAAACATTCCCCGAAATTAAAAAAAAAAAAAAATTCATTGTGGCTACCGAATTTATTACCAACCGAATTGCGATAATGCTAATAACTGATTTTCGAGTTCACGATAATTACAATTCTATTGCCTTAACAGTAAATATTTTATCGTGATAGAAAATTTGCAGATGATATTAAATTTCTGTTGATACAATCGAATATACAGTTGTTCCATTGTTCCACCTTAGAACAATTCGGTTGTTTTTTCTGTGTCAGCATTTGACACAAATTTAATATTACTTTTTCTATTCTGATTACGGTAGGTATTTCCAGTCGAATTAATGGGATCAACGATTTATTTTGGTATCGAAAGATGAACACGTAGTTTATTTGGCTTTTCATTCGTGGATTGAACATTATTTACCTGTAAATGGCTTTGGCGTGCTATGATTGTATTTGTTAAGCTTTTGTTTGCACGAATAGACACGAAATTTAATAAAATTAAATTAAATTACTTGTTGGCTATAAAATTTTCAAGTCACTGTAAACAACACAAATAGCTTCCGAATGACAAGATATTTTTCAAGGTTTGACAGTTTGAGATTAAAATGAACTGCGACCTGTGAGATAGGATGGAGCGTTGGCTGGCATTTTACTTTCGCTTTAAGGGGACTTCTATGGAAAATATTATATATTTTTTAGATATAAAATATTATGTTTCTTAGGGAGTTATAGTCAGAGTACCCGCAGCCACAAAAAATTGTCGAAATGGCATAAAAAAAAGAAAATAAAAATAAAATTCCCTAACTAATAAAATCGATTCTTATTGCATTTTATATGAGCATCGTTGACCCAGTGAATTTCTAACTCGCAAGTTGGAGAATTTTCAAAAAAAAAATTTTTTGGTCGAATTTTGAGCTGTGATACTGAATCTAAAATTTTAGTGTGCAAAATTTGAGCCAAAGCGGACAATGCTTTCTGGACGCGCATTGAGTTCAAAGTTCAAATATGCATTTATATGTAAAATTTATCAAAAAAAAAAAAAATCATTTATCGCAAAAATTTTGGTATTAATAATTGCGTTCCGATTAAGTTAATTAATAAATGTAGATTACAGTTTTTGAATATAAGCCCTCGATATACCTTTATATGAATATAATAATTCTGAAAAAATTAAATTAAAACTAGGACACATTTTAAGTACCCCACGGGTACTTAAAACATTATCAACAATATATATCGAAATCCTTTCACAAATATATATTATTTCGATATTTTGTTTAAAAAAAATGTGAATCTCCTTAAATTTTACTTTTGACCTTAAATAGGGACAGTTTTTAGTGTTTCAATTTAACCTTAATTTACAAGATTCAGAACTTATATGAAATAGTATAACATTTTGACAAAAGATATTTGAAATATGAAAACACCCAAAAGAGGCAGCCTAAAATTTGAAAAAGTATAAAAAATAAAATTTTTCTTCAAATCCGCTAAAATTAAAACGCTGCCCTCGCCAAATTAAGAATAGGATACCTACAATATTTGGCATTTTTAATCACTTGTATTTTGTTAATAATACCTTAAAGTCCAATCGTTGATTTCTGTAAATTGCTTGAACAAAATTTTTGAAAAAGTAAAATTGGAGGTTTTGAAATGGTATTAAAAAATACCACTGGGAAATTAATTTAGAACGGTATAACAATTGACGAAATGCAAAGTCCTTTACGTAAGGTCGTTTTGGGATCAGAAGAATGAAAAAATGTTATTGTTGTAAATTATTTCAGTGTCTTTAAAAATGTGAGCTCGATTTTCTTATTTAAGTGGTCTGCGGCGCTTTTTTGCCTAGGGAACTTCATATAACTTGGTTGTTTTTCAACCGCTAATAGATTTTGTTATTTTATTAGAAAGATAATTTACTCTAGATTATGCATTAATAATTAATTTAATTAAAACGTCATTATTAATATCAAAATTTTTGTGAAAAATTATTATTTTTGATAATTTTTACATATGAATGCATATTTGAATTTTGAACTCAATGCGCCTCCAGAAAGCATTATCCGATTTGGCTCAAATTTTGCGCACTAAAGTTTTAGATACAGTGTCACAATAACTCGACCCGCACGTTATGAAATTCCAAAAAACGGCTGTCACCCTAATTTTTAAGTTAAGCGAAAAAAAATTGTTTTTTGCAATTTCCGACTATTGGATTATTTTTAGTTTAACTCTCCAACTAGTGAGTCCCGTTGTCCTTAAACTAGTGAGTAGGTTCACAAGGACCTGTAACAAATTGTATTATATTTTGCTTGATGGGGTGTGTTTTGATGATATTGATTGGTAATTTTAGATTATATAAACTAACAAAAATGCACAAGAAATGTTTTGTTTTGACAATTTTGGTTGTATTTACTACTAAAATACAAGAAAAAAACTCGATGAAACCCTTACTATGGGTTGGAAAATAAAATATATTTTACGATTTTTATGATTTGATTATTATGATGATTTTATAATTTGACTTCATTAACCCTTTTGGACTTGGCGCTACAAATGACCTCAAGCTAGTATAGGACGATTAAGTAAAAAAATTCAAATATTTTGCAAACACTGCTGAATTTTGGATCATATTAACACTGAGAGCACATAAAGGTAAAATATAGCACAATTTTATTTCCCACCCCATAGTAAGGGTTTCATCTAGTTCACTAGAATAACTTATCTATAATATTAACAGGCTAGGCGATTTCTTGTGACCGATATTTTGTTCTACCATTTTATCCAGATTTTGACCAAATGTATATTATTTTACAGGTACTTCTTTTTAGCCGTTTTGCAGACTTACAGATTTTAAAATTTTTTCTTTTATTTTGAGTAAATTGCACTTAAAGTTGCTACTAACACATACGTAAAATTATATATATTCTATGCGTGTTTTTTTAAATTGTTAATGAGTTAATGAGTTTGTTATCTTCATTCACAATAGTAATAAACCATAAAAGTGTTGGTTTGTGAATTGGGTAAGTTGAAAAATAAAGCTGCGTAGAAATTGCACTCGAATTTCGAGCGCTGGAATCTGCTAGTTTTTTAAATATGCCAACAATCAAAGTTTGGCCTGGGCAAGGAATGGGTTAACGTTGTTCGATTTATTCCAAATTTTTAGCATGGGAGACTAGCACACTTGGTTATTATATTTTAGGCATCACATGTAAAAATTCAACAGCACTTACCAAATATTTTATTTTTTTGAATAAATTGTTTTTCATTAGCTTGGGGTCATATGCGACCCCAAGTCCAAAAGGGTTAATAGGGTCATATATTTTTTTTCCGAAACCCTAGCCTATTAAGATAAAATATAATATTTAGAAGTAGAAAATTGATGAATTTTTGATACAAAGTATTAAAAAAGAGTACATTTACTGAATATTTCACAAAAAAATCACAAAAAACTCATGTTTCTCGAAATCCACAAAAAAACAAATTCTTTATAAAAAAAAATTCTGGTAGAGGAATTTACTTAAAAATTCACACAGTTATTCTCTTACATATATTTAACAAAACGTTTATGTGCCAGATCAATTATTTGAAATTTTGTTTAAGAAAATTTTTTAAAATTTGAAAAAGGACTTTTCAAAATTTTATTACAAAAATTTCCCATCTTCGGTCTCAATGCGCAATAGGTTAACAACTTGGTAATAAAACAATACATCCTATCAGAGTACTTATAAATATAGGAACCAAAAAAGAAATTGTGGCTTTAATCAATTTCTCAAAGTTGAAAAAATGCCATCAAATTTCATGACCTATTTTTTTTCGCATAAAAGTGGTCTGGGGCATTTTTTAATTCTTGGCGAGTTTTTATTCGATTTTAAATTTTTAAGGCTTTTTGAAAAGCTAATTTAATACTGATACCGATTCTTATAACAATTTGTTGGAAAAATTAAACTATAGAATGAAATTTTCTTAAAATCTCAAAAAAGTCATATTTTCCCCATATAAACACACTTGAAATTTTCAATCGATTTCCGGCGCGATTTTTCTTTATCCGATTGTCTCCAAACTTCAGATTTATTGGTTTTATATAGAAAGGTAACAAACTGGAGCCCGCCTATCCCCAAAATCGCATTTTAATTTTTTAAGGACCACTCTAAACTCCATACAACGTCGCTCCATCCTACTATACCACCAGGTAGATAGACTTAATAGAACAAATTATATACAAGTCATTTAAACTTTTTTCGTTAAAAAAAAAAATCAACTCAAAATAAGCTACAAAATCTACAAGAAAAATGTCAAGATCTCAAATATAAATCAGAGCTTTCAGCAGTTACTTGACTGAATTTAATATTAAAAAAGAAAAAAAAAAAAATATTTGTCACAAACTCTTAGCCAATGCTGTTAAAATTATATACTCCTAGGATTTCATTTAATTTCATACTTCAATTGATGCTGACAGATTAATTGAATACTTTATTGAGTGAAACACATTTTAAAAAATCGATTCAAATTTAATTTGATTTTATATTTTTCTTCTATGTTTTATGTTTTCATTTATGTAGTTTGCACGTTACTGGTTTGATTCGTATGTACTTTATAAAATTTTATAAATTTAATTATAACTGATATATTTTTTATATTTAAAGCAAAATGATATTTGTTTTTTGTGCAGGTGAGTAATTATAAATATAAACATGTAGATTTAATAAACATGTGTATTTAACAAGTTACCAGCTATTTTTTGTTTTATTATAAAAAAGGGCTTAAAATGCAACAAATGAAAAACACATCTCATAAATGTAAATTGTAAATATTTACAAACTTATCTCCTTGAGTTTTTACATTATTAATGTATGCAAATATTGACAATGTCATGGCAAACCAAGCAAGTATTTTGCAATATTATAAACTTAAAATTTTGAAGTGGATATCCGTAAATAATCTAATTCAATAATAATCTCTAATGAGTTTTGAATCTCTCCTTGACTGTACGTGACTTTGTGTTAATATTTTAAAATTAATCCTTGGGTACAACAAGTCTATGCACCAAGTTTCAAATTGATTATGATAATGGGAAATGGGGTTTAAATCACTCCGAGACTGGGCATGACTATGCGTGACTGTGTGTGAGTAAGTCAAAGTTAATCTTTTTTGATGTGTAAACATCTATACGCGCAGGGGGGTAAATTTCTATTTCACAATACAATCGCAAAAACGGCGTAACACATCGGTGTGAGCTGAAGTGTAAATCGGTGTGACTTTATCTGATTGTATTTGTGAAAAAATTATGATGTGTTCTTTTCTAAACATTTTCCAATTTTCTTTCAAAAAACATCAATTGTATTTCAGAAACCTTCAATATAATTTCAGAAAACATCATTTGAATTTCAGAGAACATAAATAGAATTTCAGAAAACATTATTCGAGTTTCAGAAAACATCAATTGAATTTCAGAAAGCATCAATAGAATTTCAGAAAACATCAATTGTATTTCAGAAACCATCAATAGAATTTCAGAAAACATAAACTGTATTTCAGAAAATATCAATATAATTTCAGAAAACATCAATTGTATTTCAGAAAACATCAATAGAATTTCAGAAAACATCAATTGTATTTCAGAAACCATCAATATAATTTCAGAAAACATCAATATAATTTCAGAAAACATAATTCTAGTTTCAGAATACATCAATAGAATTTCAGAAAACATCATTTGAATTTCAGAAAACATAAATAGAATTTCAGAAAACATCAATATAATTTAAGAAAACATCATTCGAGTTTCAGAAAACATCAATTGAATTTCAGAAAACATCAATTGAATTTCAGAAAACATCAATATAATTTCAGAAAACATCATTCGAGTTTCAGAAAACATCAATTGGATTTCAGAAAACATCAATAGAATTTCAGAAAACATCAATTGTATTTCAGAAACCATCAATATAATTTCAGAAAACATCATTTGAATTTCAGAAAACATAAATAGAATTTCAGAAAACATCAATATAATTTCAGAAAACATCATTCGAGTTTCAGAAAACATCAATTGAATTTCAGAAAACATCAATTGTATTTCAGAAACCATCAATATAATTTCAGAAAACATCATTTGAATTTCAGAAAACATAAATAGAATTTCAGAAAACATCAATTGAATTTCAGAAAACATCAATTGAATTTCAGAAAACATCAATATAATTTCAGAAATCATCATTCGAGTTTCAGAAAACATCAATTGAATTTCAGAAAACATCAATTGAATTTCAGAAAACATCAATATAATTTCAGAAAACATCATTCGAGTTTCAGAAAACATCAATTGGATTTCAGAAAACATCAATAGAATTTCAGAAAACATCAATTGTATTTCAGAAACCATCAATATAATTTCAGAAAACATCAATTGAATTTCAGACAACATAAATAGAATTTCAGAAAACATCAATATAATTTCAGAAAACATCATTCGAGTTTCAGAAAACATCATTTGAATTTCAGAAAACATAAATAGAATTTCAGAAAACAGCAATTGTATTTCCGAAAACAACAATTGAATTTCAGAAAACATCAATATAATTTCAGAAAACATCATTTGAATTGCTGAAAACATTAATTGTATTTCAGAAAACATCAATTGAATTTCAGAAAACATCAGTTGCATTTCAGAAAACATCAATTGAATTTCAGAATACAGCATAATCGACTTATTTATGTTTACACATCTCCCTTGTGATCGGACTCACATAATTTTTTTTTCACAGCAAATGTATGGACCAAGTTTCAGGTTGATTGGATCAGGGGAAATCCGTTTTAAATCTCTCGGTGACTGTGCGTGACCATGCGTGACTAAGTCAAAGTTAATCTTTTTTTCACAGCAAATATATGGACCAAGTCTCAGGTTGATTGGATCAGGGGAAATCCGTTTTAAATCTCTCGGTGACTGTGCGTGACCATGCGTGACTGAGTCAAAGTTAATCTTTTTTTCACAGCAAGTGTATGGACCAAGTTTCAGATTGATTCGATGAGGGGAAATCCGTTTTCAGATTGATTGGATGAGGGGAAATCCGTTTTAAATCTCTCCGTGACTGTGCGTGACCATGCGTGACTATGCGTGACTTAGTCAAAGTTAATCTTTTTTCCACAGAAAGTGTATGGACTAAGTTTCAGATCGATCGGATGAGGGGAAATGACATTTAGATCACTGCGTGACTGTGCGTGACCATGCGTGACTGTGCGTGACTATGTCGAAGTTATTATTTCTTTACAGCAAATATATCGACCAAGTTTCAGATTGATTGGATGAGGGGTAATCCGCTTTAAATATCTGCGTGAACATGCGTGACTGTGCGTGACTGAGTTAAAGTTAATCTTTCCAAGTTTCAGATCGATCGGATGAGTGGAAATGACATTTGGATCACTCCGTGACTGTGCGTGACTATGCGTAACTATAGTCACAACAAGACTATGGGCCAAGTTTCAGTTCAACTGGATAAAGGGGAATGGGGTTGCTCCACGACAGACAGAGCACACAGACAGACAGGCAGACGGACAGAGAGTATGAGTTAAAAGAATGAGTTTAAAAATCCATATTTCACGCTAAAATTTAAAAAAGAATGAAAAGTTCAACATTAACTTAACTTCCTTAAAAAGTGCTGGATCAATTTTAATGAAATTAAAACTGACCCCAGCTCAACTAATATCTATCTACAAAAAAAAATTACTAAAGTATTTTGATCGGTGAAACTAAAAATATATACTTGAACTATTCCCGAGCAGCAATTGGGATTGATCTTGGTTGTTATCGTCCTATTAAGGGACCACAAATATCAGAGAAAAAGCGGTGGCTGGCATTTTGCTAAGAACACATTTATTTATTTATTTATTTGTTTATTTATTAATTTATCTACAAAATATTTTTTTTACAGACTACTTAGAACTAAAAACATATTTAGTTAAAAACCTTTAATAAATTTAAATTAAATTCATTTCTAGTTACTTCAAAATCTATTTCATAGATTTAATGCATAATTTTATCTATGAAGAGAATCTTCAAGCAAATGGTTATTTCTTAAATCCCTTGGCGGCCGGCATAAATAAAATAGATCACAAATTTCCGAAAAATTTATGTCCTCAGATAAAATAATGTAAACAAAAATAACACAAGAATATGATCGACGATCCCTTAGAGATTGCAATCCTAAAAGTTTCCTTCTTACTTCATATATAGGCATCTGGTAATGCCAAGAATGTTTTAAAATTCTTCTAGTAAACCTTTTTTAAATACCTTCAATACGGTTATATGGGCTGCAAATAATTGAACAAAATTGAGGATACTACGAACCAATGACGTAAATAAGGATATAAATGTAAAAGAATCTCGAAAATCATTTGAATTTCGACTTATGAAGCCAAGCATGCCATAAGTTTTAGAAACAAATTTACTACAAATTCACCAACCATATCTTTTACCTCAGTTTCACGACTAACATGAATTGTTCCAGGCGGAATTGAAATACTATTTTCTTTTTAGATGAGCTGACAAGTTTAATTTACGATGTCATTATATAATAATGTATTATATTATATAATATTATATACATAATAATATTATTGTAACAATTTAATAATTTTTTGCACATAATGTAACTCTTAATTAATATAAAGTTAAGAAATGATATAAATTTGGCCAGCCCGCCTCAAGAATGCCCAAGTGTGACTGAGGCAATTTTTTTTTGTTGTACACAATTATATTCTTGAATAAAAAAAAAAATAATAATTTATATTAATTAAACTAAATTTCAAAGTATGGTCAATGTTAACTACTCGTGTATTCAATTAGTTCGTTGTTAGGTGACAGATTGCAAAGAATAATAAAAAAAATCAAAATATTTTAGGGGTGCAAGAATTTAATTTAAATTTATGAGTTGTTACTTAGTTACATTAATACTTAGACGGATGAGTGATAATTTTTTGTAATTAAATATTTATCATGCGGCCTTACAGCGAATTAAATCATTCTTATAAGGCATGATTTACACGGTGACTTTTTAGGCCGTCGTTTTTCGACGTTTTTGTTTGTTTGTAGACGAACGGTGTAGAGAAGCACGAGGAGTAAACAAAAACCACGATTTCTGTTTTTGAAGATATTTTTGATGTGTAAATATCTATACGCGCAGGGGGGTAAATTTCTAATTCACAATACAATCACAAAAACAGCGTAATATGTGAGCGTAAGATCTTACGCGTAACATGTCAGCATTAAGACAAATCGGTGTGACATGATTGTTTGGTGAAAAAATTATGATATGTAATAACCTTTTTGTCGCTGTTTTCTGCATTTTATTTATTACTAGATGTTTACACATCTAACCCTCTTTACACTATTTCGTCTTTTCTTGTTACGTTTTATTCCTTTTCTTACTTTGAAGTGGCCACTTCAGTGAGATCAAGAATTGCTTACATTTTTATTTATTTTCGATGTGTAAACATCTATACGTGCAGGGGGGTAAATTTCAAAAATAGCGTAAGATGTAAGCGTAACATGCGAGCGTAAGATGTGAGCGTAACATGTGAGTCGTAAGACAAAATGTGATTGTATTGGTGAAAAAACTATGATATTATGATAACCTGTTTGAAAATTAAATATGAAAAATAAAAAATGAAAAATAAAAAATGAAAGACGAAACATGAAAATGAAATGAAAAATTAAAAATGAAAAACGAAAAATTAAAAATGAAAAATAAAAAATGAAACATGAAAAAAAGAAATGAAAAATAAAAAATGAAAAATGAAAAATAAAAAATGAAACATGAAAAATAAAAAATGAAAAATAAAAAATAAAAAATAAAAAATGAAAAATGAAAAATGAAAAGTAAAAAATGAAAGATGAAAAATAAAAAATTAAAAATGAAAAATGAAAAATGAATAATAAAAAATGAAAAACGAAAAATGAAAAGTAAAAAATGAAAAATTAAAAACGAAAAATGAAAAATAAAAAATGAAAAATGAAAAACGAAAATTGCAAAAAAAAACAAATTAAAATTAAAAATAAAAAATTAAGAATAAAAATGAAAAATAAAAAATGAAAAATGAAAAATTAAAAATTAAAAATGAAAAAAGAAAATTGAAAAATAAAAAATAAAAAATGAAAAATAAAAAATTAAAACAAAAATAAAAAGGAAAAATAAAAAATAAAAAATGAATAATAAAAAATTAAAACTAAAAAATTAAAAATAAAAAATTAAACATGAAAAATAAGAAATAAAAATGAAAAACTAAAATTAAAAATGTGTACTGAAAAATGAAAAATGAAAAATGAAAAATAAAAAATGAAAAATAAAAAATGAAAAAAAAATGAAAATTGAAAAATAAAAAATTAAAAATAAAAAATGAAAAATGAAAAAAGAAAAATAAAAATTGGAAAATGAAATATGAAAAATGAAAAAAAAAAAATTAAAAATGAAAAATAAAAAATGAAAAATTAAAAATTAAAAATTAAAAAATGAAAAATGAAAAATGAAAATTAAAAAATGAAAAATTAAAAACGAAAAATTAAAAATAAAAAATGAAAAATGAAAAACGAAAATTGCAAAAAAAACAAATGAAAAATAAAAAAGTAAGAATAAAAATGAAAAATAAAAAATGAAAAAGGAAAAATTAAAAATAAAAAATGAAAAATAAAAAATAAAAAATTTAAACAAAAATAAAAATAAAAAGGAAAAATGAAAAATAAACAAGTAAGAAAATTATAGTCGGTCTATACCGACTATACGATACCCTATACCATGCGTTTAGAGACCCTATATCTCAGGCCCAACTAACTGGATATAGAAAATAAGCACCAACCAAATTTGAGTGGGATTTTTATTAATTTTTTCGGCTGCAGAAATGAAAAAGTTCATATCGGCTGAAATATCTATATGGGGACTAGGCCCAAAAATGGACCGATCCTGACCATGGTTGGCAAAGTCTCTTGTATTTTGCAAAAATATATACAAACAAAATTTGAGAAGAATAAGTGCAATATTTTTGTTTTTTGATAGATTTAAGTGAAGATCGGGAAGCAGTTCTATATGGGGCCTATGACTAAGAGTTGTCCAATAGAGATCATTTTTGGACTACTGATTAATGGATGTAATAAATGCATACAAATCCAATTTGACTAAGATTCGTATGATAATTTGGATCTTATGGCAATATATGTTGATTTCATAGGGGTCATTTGTATGGGGGCTAGGTCTGAACATGGACCGATTCGCACCAGTTTCAATAGCGTTCATCCCATGGCCGATAAAAGATCAAATACCAAATTTCAACAAAATATAATCATATTTGCGACCTGCAGTTTGATTACAAGCTTTACATGGACACACAGACGGACGGACGGACGGACGGACGGACATCGTTAAATCGAATCAGATAGTGATTCTGATTCGGTCGGTATAATTAAAGATGGGTGTAGGTCAAATATTTTTGGTTGTTACAAACAGCAGCACAAAGTCATTATACCCAAACCACATAGTGGTAAAGGGTATAAAAATAAACAAGTAAGAAAATTATAGTCGGTCTAGACCAACTATACGATACCCTATACCATGCGTTTAGAAACCCTATCTCTTAGGCCCAACTAACTGGATATAGAAAATAAGCATCAACCAAATTTGAGTGGGATTTTTATTAATTTTTTCGGCTGCAGAAATGAAAAAGTTCATATCGGCTGAAATATCTATATGCGGACTAGATCCAAAAATGGACCGATCCTGATCATGTTTCGTAAAGTCTCTTGTATTTTGCAAAAATATATACAAACAAAATTTGAGAAGAATCAGTGCAATATTTTTGTTTTTTAATAGATTTAAGTGAAGATCGGGAAGCAGCTCTATATGGGGCCAAAGTGATCATTTTTGGACTACTCATTAGTGGATGTAATGAACGCATATAAACCCAATGTGAGTAAGATCTATATGACAATTTGGATCTTATAACAATTTATGTCGATTTCATAGGGGTAATTTGTATGGGGGTTAGTTCTGAACATGGACCGATTCTCACCAGTTTCAATAGCGTTCATCGCATGGCCGGTAGAAGCTTATATACAAAATTTCATCAAAATATATTCATATTTGCGACCTGCAGTTTGATTACATGGTTTACATGGACACACAGACGGACGGACGGACGGACGGACGGACATTGTTAAATCAACTCAGAAAGTGATTCTGATTCGATCGGTATAATTAAAGTTGGGTCTAGGTCAAATATTTTTGGTTGTTACAAACAGCAGCACAAAGTCATTATACCCAAACCACATAGTGGTATAGGGTATAAAAATGAATAATAAAAAATTTAAACTAAAAAATTAAAAATAAAAAATTAAACATGAAAAATA
Source organism: Cordilura impudica (assembly GCA_963682025.1). NCBI lineage: Eukaryota > Metazoa > Arthropoda > Insecta > Diptera > Scathophagidae > Cordilura > Cordilura impudica. Next base: position 30,022,963 of record OY821521.1, read on the forward strand.
AGAAATAAAAATGAAAAACTAAAATTAAAAATGAGTACTGAAAAATAAATGAAAAATAAAAAATGAAAAATAAAAAATAAAAAATGAAAATTGAAAAATAAAAAATGAAAATAAAAAATGAAAAATTAAAAAAGAAAAATAAAAATTGGAAAATGAAATATGAAAAATGAAAATTGAAGAAAAAAAGTAAAAATGAAAAATGAAAAATAAAAAATGAAAAATAAAAAATGAAAAATTAAAATTAAAAAATGAAAAATTAAAAATAAAAAATGAAAAATTAAAAAAAAAAAAAAATTAAAAATGAAAAACGAAAAACGAAAAATGAAAAACGAAAAATTAAAAATAACAAATAAAAAAATAAAAATTAAGCGGTTAAAATAATAAATAATTATAAATATGTTTATATTTACAGTGCCCCTGCAGTTGATTGCTATAAGTGATACGCTTTCTGTTTGATTTTAAGAAAGCAATATAAATAAATCTTTAGTTACTAGATGTTTACACATCTCTCCTGCGATCGGACTCGCATGATTTTTTATTTAATATTTATGCATAATTTTTTTTAAACAGAATAGGTTTCACCTTCAAACTTTTAAATATTGATACGTTCTATTATTTGTTTATATATTCTAAATATTCTACTCTTAAAAATTTATATACTAAATAAATTTTTGTATATAGTTTTAGAAATTATGATAAATTATTAAATAGAAAAAAAATCATGTGAGTCCGATCACAGGGGAGATGTGTAAACATCTAGTAATTAAAGTTTTCTTTATCACACTTTTTTAAAATCAAACAGAAAGCGTTATCTATGTATCATTTATAGCAATCAACTACAGGGGCTCTGCTAGTATAAACATATTTATTATTATTTATTACTTCAACCGGTTAATTTTTAATTTTTCGTTTTTTATTTTTAATTTTTCGTTTTTAATTTTTAATTTTTAATTTTTTTTTTAAATTTTTCATTTTTAAATTTTTTTTTTAATTTTTTATTTTTCTTTTTAACTTTTCGTTTTTCATTTTCTATTTTCCATTTTTTCTCATTTTAAATTTTTTATTTTTTGTTCTTCATTTTTTACTTCTAATTTTTTATTTTGCAAATTTTATTACTCATTTTTTATTTTTTATATTTGTCATTTTCAATTTTTATTTTTAATTTTTTATGTTTCATTCTTAATTTTTCATTTTTCATTTTCTATTTTCTATTTTTCATTTTTTATTTTTATTTTTCATTTTCATTTTTTTTATTTTTAATTTTTTATTTTTTATTTTTTATTTTTCATTTTAATTTTTTCTTTTTTATTTTTAATTTTTTATTTTTTATTTTTCATTTTTTACTTTTAACTTTTTATTTTTCATTTTCTATTACACATTTTTTATTTTTTATTTTTCATTTTTCATTTTTATTTTCAATATTTTACGTTTTATTTTTAATTTTCCATTTTTTATTTTTTATTTTTCATTATTAATTTTTTATTTCTTATTTTTCTTTTTTTATTTATTATTTTTCATTCTTCCTTTTTTATTTTTCATTTTTATTTTTCGTTTTTTATATTTAATTTTTCGTTTTTTATTTTTAATTTTTCATTTTTCATTTTTGACTTTAAATTTCTTATTTTTAATTTTTTATTACTCATTTTTTATTTTTTATTTTCCATTTTAATTTTTAATTTTTTATGTTGCATTTTTAATTTTTCGTTTTTGGTTTTTCATTTTCTATTTTTCATTTTCATTTTTCTTTTTATTTTTAATTTTTTATTTTTTATTTTTCATTTTCCATTTTTATTTTTAAATTTTTATGTTTCATTTTTAATTTTCCATTTTTTATTTCTTATTTTTCTTTTTCATTTTTTGTTTTTATACCCTATACCACTATGTGGTTTGGGTATAATGACTTTGTGCTGCTGTTTGTAACAACCAAAAATATTTGACCTAGACCCATCTTTAATTATACCGATCGAATCAGAATCACTTTTTGAGTTGATTTAACAATGTCCGTCCGTCCGTCCGTCTGTGTGTCCATGTAAACCTTGTAATCAAACTGCAGGTTGGAAATATAAATATATTTTGATGACGTTTGGTTTATAAGCTTTTGTCGGCCATGGGATGAACGCTATTGAAATTGGTGAGAATCGGTCCATGTTCAGACCTAGCCCCCATACAAATTATCAATATGAAATCGACATAAATTGCCATAAGATCCAAATTGTCATATAGATCTTACTCAAATTACTCACAAAAATTATCACTTTGGGTCCATATAGACTGCTTCCCGAGCTTCACTTAAATCTATTAAAAACAAAAATATTGCACTGATTTTTCTCAAATTTTGTTTGTATATATTTTTGCAAAATACAAGAGGCTTTACCAAACATGATCAGGATCGGTGAATTTTTGGACCTAGTCCCTTTACAGATATAGCATCCGATATGAACTTTTTCATATCTGCAGCCAAAAAAATTAATAAAAATCCCACTCAAATTTTGTTTTTGCTTATTTTCTATGTCCAGTTAGTTGGGCCTAAGAGATAGGGTTTCTAAAAGCATGGTATAGGGTATCGTATAGTCGGTCTAGACCGACTATAATTTTCTTACTTGTTTATTGCTCATTTTTTATTTTTTATTTTTAATTTTTTATGTTTCATTTTTAATTTTCCATTTTTTATTTTTCATTTTTCATTATCCATTTTTTATTTCTTATTTTTCTTTTTTAATTTTTTGTTTTTCATTTTTCATTCTTCATTTTTTATTTTTCATTTTTATTTTGTTAGTTTTATTTTTTTATTTTTAATTTTTTATTTTTATTTTTTATTTTTATTTTTAATTTTTTATTTTTCATTTCTTATTTTTCATTTTTTATTTCTCATTTAAAATTTTTTATTTCTCATTTTTAATTTTTAATTTTTCATTTTTCATTTTTCATTATTAATTATTTATTCTTTATTTCTTATTTTTCTTTTTTAAATTTTTATTTTTCTTTCTTAATTTGTCTGGTTTTTTTATTTCTCATTTTTAATTTTTTATTTTTCATTTTTCAATCTTCATTTTTTATTTTTAATTTTTCGTTTTTATTTTTAATTTTTAGTTTTTTATTTTTAATTTTTGATTTTTAATTTTTTATTTTTCATTTTTAGTTTTTCGTCTTTCATTTTCTATTTTCTATTTTTAATTTTTCATTTTAATTTTTTAATTTTTATTTAATATTTTCAAGTTTTTATTTTTTATCTTACATTTTTTTTTTATTTTTTTAACTTTTTTTTATTTTTCATTTTTCATTTTTTATTTTTCATTTAATTTTTGTTTTATTTTTCCTTTTTTATTTTTAATTTTTCATTTTACATTTTTAATTTTTAATTTTTATTACATATCATAATTTTTTCCCCAATACAATCATAAGTCACATCGATTTTGTCTTCCGGCTCACATGTTTTTGTGATTGTTTTTTTGATTGTATTGTGAAATAGAAATTTACCCCCTGCGCGTATAGATGTCTACACATCAAAATATTAGTTCATGAACTCTTTGTATTATATAATGAAGCAGTGTAAATACATAAACATACAGTAAACAAATAATTAAATTGAATTGAAAAAAAAAAAAAAAATATCTGAATTTGCAACTAAAAATCATCGTATGAATGCAAAAGGTTTTCAGTAGCAGCTTCAAAAGAGAATTAAGAAAAATGATGTCGTAAAAAATCACCTTGTAAATTATGCCTAAGACTGGTATTTGGTATGGGCATGCAAATGACGTATGATTAATATTAAATTTTTCATTATTACCACTCATGCGTTAATCTGTCTTTCAAATGCAACTAGCAACGGAAAGAGAAATTATTCTAATACAAAATAGGATTTCGTAGAGAAATGTTATTATAATCTTTCTATGACAAAGTATTTATTACTTTTCTATTATAATTGCAATTGGTTATTAAGAAAATATATATATTTTTCTTTTGTTCGTGGCCATACAACGTTGGCGGTTTAGTTTACAAAATCAATTAAATAGCACGCTCATCATCCTGTTGTGATTTATTTATTTCAATAAACCAAATTGAAAATTAATTGTATTTTAACAAAAACATAATACAACTCATTAAGTGTTAATTACGACTTATGGTCGGTCTCCGACGTTGTTCTTTGTTTTTGTTATTGTTGTTGTTGTTGTCGTAATGTTGCCTTAATTCTCATAACAGTAGAAATTAATTACATCTAGTGTACTGTTGTTGTACATGTTAAATACCGTTTTGTGACCACAATACCAATACAAATATAATACAAACATTAAGTAGATGTGCAAACAAACAGCGATATTTCATGTGAATGTTGTTTTGCGGTAGCTACAGTGACCGCCATTCTGTGTTTATATATTCTCACCTTGCTTATGCTTTGCTATTTGATATTTTAACAAAGCCAATATAATATATATTTACAAAAAGTGTCTCATGTAAGTGAAACTTGTCTAACAATTTATCTGAATTTGATGTTTAATTATTGGACAAAAGGAAATTTTTTTTATCCACTTTCAATTTACGGCTACTTTTTCAGCTTAGGTTTTCTAAGGAAATGTGTGTACTAATTACGAATAGATGGCTGAATGAAATCCTCTGTATAGCTGGACAGCTGTTACGAGAAAATATGTAACAATTAGTGAAAGCATTTATTAATAAGTAAGATTGTTAGATTCGGCTTAAATTCATTATTATATCTAATGTTGGGTACACTTGCCATTTGAACACAGTTGTCCTTTTTCAACCTTTAATTTCTAATACCATTTAAATTTAAAGTTCTTTGTTTTTCTTTTTTGACCGGTATTTTTATATGTTATTATTTGTTGTTTATTTTTAAGTCCTTGCTTGCATTTTTCAGGGAAAGAAAAAACTTCTGTCAATCAATAAGATAAAAATATCTAAAAAAAATTTCCTGGAATCGATGGAATAAGCAACAAAATATTAAACAAGTGTATAAACTCCAACTAATTTATAATATTAATAGGTTAGGCGATTTCTTGTGACCGATGTTTTGTTCCACCGTTTTATCCCGATTTCGACCAAACGTATATTAATTGAAAGGTATTTCTTTTTTGCCGTTTTGCAGATTTACAGATTTTTAAATTTTTTCCTTTATTTTGAGTAAATTGCATTTAAAGTTGCTACTAACACATACATAAAATTATACAATACAATGCTATGTGTGTTTGTAATAAAAATGAGTTTGTTTTTTGTGTTGATTTGTGAATTGGCTATAATTGATTAGCATACCTTTAGGGTCTTTATTTAATGAAAACATAAAATTTCCTAGAATTTGCACTCGAATTTCGAGGGGTGGAATCTGCTATTATATGGTAATTTTACTTAAAACCTTAAACATTGTAAAAATCCTTTGACTATACTAATATAATAAAGAGGTGATGTGTTTGTTTGTAGGATGTAATTTCATCTGATTTTAGAAACGTTAGATCCAATACACATTTTTATGATATTTTTAATGGGCGTTGCACCTCCCATATAAAGTAAATAGAAACTATCATATACCTGGAGTACTGTAATAGTGGGAGCCTTGGGACTTTGCGTGAGCACATAAGTTATTCATGTGATTAGTCGAGAAAAAAGGGCTTAATTGGAGCAGGGGGCGTGCCACCGCCCATACAAAGTGAATATATAATATCATAAAACTGGTGTACTATAAAAGGGAAGGCCTCGAAACTGTGCACGAGCCCATCAGATATTAATGTGAGTAGTCCCATAAAACTTGGGCGGTGGAATTAGTGGTCATGGCAGCTCCTATACAAACAAAAAAATATGAAGTACTACGAAAGGGACAGTCTTGAAACTCTTCACAATTACATTGTAAATGTGGGTAGTCGTGGAAAATATGGGCATAATCGCCAAAATAAAAAATCGCCAAAAAAAATCGCCAAAAGCCGAAAATCGCGAAAAAAATAAAAATCCACAAAAAAATCGACAAATCAAAAATGGCCAAAATTTAAAATCGCTTAAATCAAAATCGCCAAAATCAAAAATCGCTAAAAATGAAAAATTGCCAAATGATATTCTAAATTCAAGGCCAATAGTTAACTGATGCCAGATTTAATTTGGAAAATCCATGTTCTTCTCATGGGCAGCTATATGTATCTTGTTCCATAGCAGGAATGCCAAAAAATTTGATAATTGTTGCACCGAATGAAAAAACAAAAAATATTGTTTATTAAAAAATAAAATATTAATCATTTATTGTTCGGTTTAAGATCATGTATTTATTTTTCTAATGAAAGAAAGATAATAATTTTTGTAATGTAAGAGAAATACTATTTTCGAACAAAGCGACTTGTTCATCTTCAGCATCCTTCTGCCTATTACTTCAACTCATGCTTAATTAACTATTTAACTCAACATTTGAAAGAAAAGAACATGCGAAATGTTTTTTTTTTCTTTTTATATACGAAAATTTGTACGAAGAAGCTGAGCTTTTCCAATTTTTAATTTTTTTCAATTTTTTATATTTTTCAATTTTTTCCAATATTTCTCTTTCATTAGAAAAATATATACATGATCTTAAACCAAACAATAAATGATTAATTATTCCAATACAGATCAACAATACATAACATTAACAAAAAATAAATTATTATAATTGCACAATGCACACTTCGTAAAAAAAAAGATTATGAAATAAAACATGTCAATAAGTCTCGGTAGGTTGTAGCGAAGCGTAACAGGGCATACCAATATCTATGTATAATATTAATAGGCAAGGCGATTTCTTGTGACCGAAATAAGAATTGTAGTTAATAACCGATTTTGACCAAACATACCTCATTTGAAAGGTATTTCTTTTTAAAATTTTTTTTGGAGTAATGCGCATACGCATACATAAACACATACTGTGTGTGTATTTATTATAAATATCATAAGCCCTGTATTGTATTGTGAATTGGCTGGAATTGATTAGCATACCTTTAGGCTCTTATAAAATTATTTATTAAATGAAAAAATTAAATTACCTAGAATTTGCACTCGAATTTCAAGGGCTAGGCTCTACTAGTGTTATTAATTACTCTCTAAAATTTTGTTATCTTCCAGATGGCTGGAATTTTTAATTTTTTATTTTTCATCTTTTTGCCTTAACGCAGATTTGGAAAACCAATTATATGTTTCTGAAACGAGAAATTCAATTTCACTGGGAATAATTTTCGTTGCACTTGAAACTGCAATTTGAATGGAGTGGCATATACATGGGACCAACCTAATTTTCGGCTTCAACTCTTTTAATTGAGCAATCGGTTTACACCCGTCATAACATAAGCGTTATCCGTTCCTACCCCTATCATGTTTTTTATATCTAAGTTATACACCTTCATCGTTTATAATATCGAAGCAACTATTCCCTGCGCAGTGTACATTTGCATTTCTGTTAATTTTAGTGTTTGCAGTAACTAATTTCCATAACTACTTAAGTTTTTCTCCACTTTTGTTTGGTTTTGTTTTTAGGGATGAAACTGAGTTCGATAATGTGAAAATAATCGATAAACTTGAAAGGGCATGTCAAGCACAGAAAGAAAAAGTGTAAACAAGAATTATTTCAAAAAAAGGTTTGTTTATATGGAAAACATTTTTTATAGCTAAAAAAAAAGCTAAACCTATTTCAAAAAAAGCTAAAAGCTAAATCACAATTTTTATAGCTAAACACCGAAAAAAAGAGCTAAATCTCATTATTATTATATATTCAACAATAAAATAATAAATTGTTAGGAGAAGCGATAGAAGAAAAAGTTTTTAAATCTTGTAGAAATTATGTTTTTCCAACACAACATTTCGGATTTAGAAATGGACACAGTATGTCACATCCTTTAGTTAGGATTGAGTCAAAAATCAAATATAATTTTAATGACGAAAGTTCCATAGGTATGGTATTAGTCGATATTAAATGTACCTTCGGCTCTGTATGACATATTGGACTCATTTTCAAAATAATGATCTACAATTTTCCCCTGGAAATCATTAATCTAATTCAAAGCTTTTTGACTAATAGATAGTACAAAATTTATATAAGAGGTATATTTTCATCAAAAATTGCAATATCGGCGAGCTGACCTCAAGGAACTTGCTTGTCACCAAGTTTGAATAACATATTTGCATCTTATTTTCCTACTTTGCTAAATTTTTCGTCGTCTATATTTTCCAGTTATTTAGCAAAAAAAGTGAAAATGGGGGAAAAAAATGGGGGAATGGTAATTTTTGCCATTTTTAAGGCAATGGATGCACCTTTGTCGGGTAGGTTTGTTCCCCTTTTTTTTCTCCTATTCAATATCTACAACTTTGTTTCAGACACAAAAGAGATATTCCGTATGGTTACCGAGTTATAACCGTGTTAAAATATACAAAAAGTGATAAAAATCCACCTTGAGCTAAAAAAATTCGTATGGCCATTAAAATTATAATGGCAGCCAACTTGACAAAACTAATGATGCAGAAGTTCTTATTTTTGGGGCTACTTTGAGGTGCAATTGTCAGAATTGAGCCCCAAAATCATGTGTTGTACTGTGTTATTAGTATAGAAGATTCTATACGTATGAGTGATATTTTTAAAATTAAATCAAACATACGTCAGCATTTTATAATGTATTTTTTGCATGGATATATTAATAAAAACTAGCATATTCCAGCGCTCGAAATTCGAGTGCAATTTCAAGGAATCTATTTTCTTCAACTTAGCCAATTCACAAACCAACACTTTTATGGTTTATTATTATTGTGAATGAAGATAACAAACTTATTAACTAACACATTAACAAATTTAATAAAACACACATAGCATATGTGTAATGTTGTGTATGTGTTAGTAGCAACTTTAAATACAATTTGCTCAAAATAAAGAAAAAAATTTAAAAATCTGTAAATCTGCAAAACGGCTAAAAAGAAATACCTTTCAAATAATATACGTTTGGTCAAAATCGGGATAAAACGGTAGAACAAAACATCGGTCACAGGAAATCGCCTTGCCTATTAAAAATATAGATTATTTATTTCAGCCTTAGCTGAGAGACTAAGCAAAAATATATCAAGATAACGAAAAACATAAAAGGAGATAAAAAAAAGTTTTGTCCGAGAACGCCAAACCCTTTGAAGATTTTGCTACACTGGCCTAGTACTTTCACCCTCACTTAAAATTTTTCATAGCCCCAAATAAAATATATTCCTCTTCGAAAAGGGCATTTTCTTAATAAGGATACTTAAGTTATAACGGTACTATATAATATAATTTTGCTATAAATGGTAATATTACTATATGAGATAACTAATTTAAATATCGGTGCCTATAAGAAAACTTGGCTTTCGGTCGTGTACCTCAGAGCTGCAAAAAATGCATCCATTGTATTTATTCTTAATTGCGTTGGTACCGTATGTTGATAAAGATAGGTAATGCTGACCTGAATGGGAGCTTTATATCTTATTTGTTTAGCTAAAAATAAGAAATTCCAAAAATTCAATAGCAATATTATGAACACATAAATCAAATATCAGGCAACTAGAAATTCTTTGTAAACCAATTTATTTTTTCCACTACTAAAACAACCTGCTAAATCGGTGGCATAATTTTAATTTTCATTTGCAATTTATATAATTTCTAATTTTTCCCTTTCATCCATTTTCTGCATATCATAATTTGTTACATATTCTTAATTGCTTGTATAAATCTAATGAAATTGAATTCTTACAATTAATTTACACATGAATATATAAACGCAACTAGAACTCTTTTATAGCACAGATGAAATAAAATTTCCAACAATATTCATTTGCATTACTCTCGATAAAACAAAGAAGAAACAAATTAAGTAAATTGTAAATGCACTCGACATTTTCTTTTACATATTACTGTAATACTTATGATGCATGCAAGCAATAATGAAAAGCATTTTTAATTTATTTATCATCATTTTTAATCACATTTTTATAAAAAAAAAAGCACTCAATTATTTATCTCGACAAGCATAGAATTTCTTTTTGAAAACAGCAGTTGACAATTGATGATATATGTCTATTTAATTGTAAGTGTTTTTACACTACAACACATTATGAAGTAGTGTATGATAAGTTTTGAAACAAAGTTATATATTTTACTCGATTTGGAAATCCTGGCAAAAAGTCTTTTTGGTTTTCTTAGCTTCAGGTTTGAACTACTTAGCCCTTATATAATTTGACAACAATTTCTCTAAGATACTAAAGTGATATTTTTTTTACAAAATTCCCGTAACTCATTACCCCATGCAAAAGCAGTGTAAAATGTTTTTGAACTTTCTATTCACAAAGATATAAAAAATAAAATAAATAATAATCTATTAAATCTAATAAATTAAATTACGTTCTAAGTGATCAGCAACAACATATTAAATTTATAATTATAGTATTATTTAGACGTGGTCTCTTAATAATTTATTATATACTTCAATCCATCCTTAAACAATAATAAAGTGTAATTAACACCTAACAGATTAAATAGCCTAAAAATATGCAATAAATTATTTGCACCTATTGAACTTACAAGTATGTTATACTTTTATATAAATTAAGAGAGCATAGAAATTCTTTTTATAAAAACTTAAATCATTATCATGTTTGATAAACTCGTAAATTAGAGGCCCCTAAAAAGAAATAATTTTTTTTGTCAAAACTTGTGTTGATTAGATTTCTCTATTAAGTTATAAGTAATGCGTAAAATCAATTTAAGTCGTTACTACAAATTGTGAATACATTAGTGTGTAACAAAGTGAAGTTCAGTGTCAAATAGAAGATAAACACAAATGATGTTAAAGAAATATATGCTTTATTTATTTAACTCATTAAATGTTTTATAAGAACTAGCAGATTCCAGCCCTCGAAATACGAGTGCAAATTCTACGAAATTTTTTTTTTCATTAAAGAAAGACCCTAAAGGTATGCTAATCAGTTATAGCCAATTCACAAATCAACACAAAAAAACAAACTCATTTTTATTACAAACACGTTAGCAAATTTAATAAACACACACATAGCATTGTATAATTTTATGCATGTGTTAGTATCAACTTTAGATGGAATTTAATCAAAATAAAAGAAAAATTTTAAAATCTGTAAATCTGGTGAACAGCTTAAAAGAAATACCTTTCAAATAAAATAAGTTTGTTCAAAATCGGGATAAAACGGTAGAACAAAACATCGGTCACAAGAAATCACCTACCCTATTAATATTATAGATAAGTTTGAATACTGTAACTTCTTAACAAAATTTTACTCCTTTATGGCTTGAAACAAAAAGAAAGAAGAACTATAGCTTACAAAATAATATTGCCAATACTTTATACTAAATAATATTGCCATATAAAATCTAATTAAATAAATTATGTAGAAAATTCTAAAATAATATATTTTGGTAGTTACCATTTAAAGTAGCCTTAGGTTTTATTTTAAACAAATTTAATCTTTATATTAAAACAAACTTCTTTTCTTAACAGTATTTAAAAAAGTACTTATTATAAAAGGTACTTTTGTTTAAAACTTACCTTTCATTATAAAGTTCTTTTATAAAAAAGTAGCTTTCATAAGAAAAGTAAATTTTATCAAATAGTACCTTTTATTAAAAAATATTTTTTATTAAAAATTGACATTTTATTAACAAAGGGTACCTTTTATTAAAAAAGTACCTTCTATTAAAAAAGTGCCTCCTATTAAAAAAGTGCCTTTTATTAAAAAAGTACCTTTTATCAAAAAATACCTTTTATTAAAAAAGTATCTTTTATTAAAAATGCAAATCTTATTAAAAAAGTACCTTTTACCTAAAAAAGTACTTTCTATTAAAAAAGTACCTTTTATTACATAAATATCTTTTATTGAAAAAGTACCTTCTATCAAATAACACCTTTTAAGTAAAAAAGTACCTTGTATTAAAAATTTACCTTTTATTAAAAAAGTTCCTTCTATTAAAAAGTACTTTTTATCAAGAATTACATTTTATTAAAAAATATTTTGCCATGAAAAACGTACCGTTTATTAAAAAAAGTACTTTGTCTTAAAAAGTACCTTTTATTAAAAAAGTACATTTTATTAAAAAAGTACCTTTTATTAAAACAGTATCTCTTACCTAAAAAAGTACCTTCTATTAAAAAAGTGCCTTTTATTAAAAAAATACCTTTTATTAAAAAATACTTTTTATTAAAAAAGTACCTTTTATCAAACAATACCTTTTATTAAAAAAGTACCTTTTATTAAAAATTTACCTGTTATTAAAAAAGTAAATTTTACAGAAAAAAGTACCTTCTATTAAAAAAATACCTTTTATCAAAAAATACCTCTTATTAAATAAGTATCTTTTATTAAAAAAGTACCTTCTATTAAAAAAGTACCTTTTGTTAAAAAAGTATCTTTTACCTAAAAAAGCACCTTCCATTAAAATAATACCTTTTATTAAAAAAAGTACCTTTTAATAAAAAATACCTTCTATTAACAAGTACCCTTTATTAAAAAAAGTACCGTTTAATCAAAAAAATACGTTTTATTAAAAAGTACCTTTTAATAACAAACTATCTCTTATTAAAAAGTACCTTCTATTATAAAAGCACCTTCTATTAAAAAAGTAACCTTTATTAAAAAGTAAATTTTATTAAAAAACTACCTTCTATTAAAAAAGTACCTTTCAATAAAGGAGAACCTTCTATAAAAAAGTACCTTTTATTAAAAAAAGTACCGTTCGGTAAAAATTCCTTTTATTAAAAAATCACCTTTTGTTAACAAAAATACCTTTTACCTAAAAAAGTACCATTTATTAAAAAACTACATTTTATTAAAAAACTACCTTTTTTTTAAAAAAGTACCTTTTATCTAAAAAAGTACCTATTAAAATAGTAGCTTTTATTAAAAAAAGTACCTTTTAATAAAAAAGTACCCTTTATTAAAAAAAGTACCGTTTAATATAAAATTACGTTTTATTAAAAAGTACCTTTTAATATCACACTATCTCTCATTAAAAAGTACCTTTTATTAGAAAAGCACCTTCTATTAAAAAAGTAACCTTTATTAAAAGCTACTTTTTATTAAAAAACTGCCTTCTATTAAAAAAGTACCTTTCATTAAAGAAGAACATTCTATTAAAAAAGTACCCTTATAAAAAAAGTACCGTTTAATAAATATTCCTTTTATTAAAAAAGCACCTTTTATTAATAAAAATACCTTTTACCTAAAAAGTACCGCATATTAAAAAACTACCTTTTATTAAAAACCACCTTTTTAGAAAAGTACCTTTAATTAAAAACTTACATTTTATTAAAAAAAGGTACCTTCTATTAAAAAAGTACCTTTTATTAAAAAAGTACTTTTTATTAAAAAAGTACCTTTTATCAGAAAATACCTTTTATTAAAAAGTACCTTTTATTAAAAAGTACATTTTATTGAAAAGTACCTTTTATTAAAAAGTACCTTTTATAAAAAATTTACCTTTTATTGAACAAGTATTTTATATCAAAAAAGTGAATTTAATTAAAAAGTATCTTTTACTAAAAAAGTACATCTTATTAAAAAATTACCTTTTCCTAAAAGAGTACCTTCTATTAAAAAAGTACCTTATATTAAAAAAGTATATTTTATTAAAAAAGTACCTTCTATACAAAAAGCACCCTTTATTAAAAAAGTACCGTTTAATAAAAAATATCTTTTATTAAAAAAGCATGTTTTATTAACAAACTTCCTCTAATAAAAAAATATCTTTTATCTAAACAAGTACCTATTATTAAAAAAGCATCTTCTAGTAAAAAAGTACCTTTATTAAGAAACTAATTTTTTTTAGAAATTACCTTTAATTAAAAATGTACTTTTTATTTCAAAAGTACCTTCTATTAAAAAACTACGTTTTATTAAAAGAGTATCTTTTATTAACAATGTACCTTTTATTAAACAAGTATTTTATATTAAAAAAGTGAATTTTATTAAAAAAGTACCTTTTATTAGAAAAGCACCTTCTATTAAAAAAGTAACCTTTATTAAAAGCTACTTTTTATTAAAAAACTGCCTTCTATTAAAAAAGTACCTTTTATTAAAGAAGAACATTCTATAAAAAAAGTACCCTTATAAAAAAAGTACCGTTTAATAAATATTCCTTTTATTAAAAAAGCACCTTTTATTAACAAAAATACCTTTTACCTAAAAAGTACCGCATATTAAAAAACTACCTTTTATTAAAACCCACCTTTTTAGAAAAGTACCTTTAATTAAAAACTTACATTTTATTAAAAAAAGGTACCTTCTATTAAAAAAGTACCTCTTATTAAAAAAGTACCTTTTATAAAAAATGTACCTTTTATTGAACAAGTATTTTATATCAAAAAAGTGAATTTAATTAAAAAGTATCTTTTACTAAAAAAGTACATCTTATTAAAAAATTACCTTTTCCTAAAAGAGTACCTTCTATTAAAAAAGTACCTTATATTAAAAAAGTATATTTTATTAAAAAAGTACCTTCTATACAAAAAGCACCCTTTATTAAAAAAGTACCGTTTAATAAAAAATATCTTTTATTAAAAAAGCATGTTTTATTAACAAACTTCCTCTAATAAAAAAATATCTTTTATCTAAACAAGTACCTATTATTAAAAAAGCACCTTCTAGTAAAAAAGTACCTTTATTAAAAAACTAAATTTTTTTTAGAAATTACCTTTAATTAAAAATGTACTTTTTATTTCAAAAGTACCTTCTATTAAAAAACTACGTTTTATTAAAAGAGTATCTTTTATTAACAATGTACCTTTTATTAAACAAGTATTTTATATTAAAAAAGTGAATTTTATTAAAAAAGTACCTTTTATTAGAAAAGCACCTTCTATTAAAAAAGTAACCTTTATTAAAAGCTACTTTTTATTAAAAAACTGCCTTCTATTAAAAAAGTACCTTTCATTAAAGAAGAACATTCTATAAAAAAAGTACCCTTATAAAAAAAGTACCGTTTAATAAATATTCCTTTTATTAAAAAAGCACCTTTTATTAACAAAAATACCTTTTACCTAAAAAGTACCGCATATTAAAAAACTACCTTTTATTAAAACCCACCTTTTTAGAAAAGTACCTTTAATTAAAAACTTACATTTTATTAAAAAAAGGTACCTTCTATTAAAAAAGTACCTTTTATTAAAAAAGTACCTTTTATAAAAAATGTACCTTTTATTGAACAAGTATTTTATATCAAAAAAGTGAATTTAATTAAAAAGTATCTTTTACTAAAAAAGTACATCTTATTAAAAAATTACCTTTTCCTAAAAGAGTACCTTCTATTAAAAAAGTACCTTATATTAAAAAAGTATATTTTATTAAAAAAGTACCTTCTATACAAAAAGCACCCTTTATTAAAAAAGTACCGTTTAATAAAAAATATCTTTTATTAAAAAAGCATGTTTTATTAACAAACTTCCTCTAATAAAAAAATATCTTTTATCTAAACAAGAACCTATTATTAAAAAAGCATCTTCTAGTAAAAAAGTACCTTTATTAAAAAACTAAATTTTTTTAGAAATTACCTTTAATTAAAAATGTACTTTTTATTTCAAAAGTACCTTCTATTAAAAAACTACGTTTTATTAAAAGAGTATCTTTTATTAACAATGTACCTTTTATTAAACAAGTATTTTATATTAAAAAAGTGAATTTTATTAAAAAAGTATCTTTTATTAAAAAAGTACCTTTTATGAAAAAGTACTTTTTCCTAAAAAAAGCACCTTCTATTAAAAAAGTACCTTATATTAAAGAAGTATATTTTAACCTTCTATACAAAAAGTACCCTCTATTAAATAAGTACCGTTTAATAAAAAAATACCTTTTATTAAAAAAGCACCTTTTATTAACAAACTCCTTTTATAAAAAAATAACTTTTCCTGAAAAAGTACCCTTTATTAAAAAACTACCTTGTAATAAAAAAGTACCTTTTACCTAAAAAACTACCTTTTATTAAAAAAAGCACCTTCTTGTAAAAAAATATCTTTTATTAAAAAACTACCTTCTATTAAAAAAGTTCCTTTTATTAAAAAAGCACCTTCTATTAAAAACTACCTTTTATTAAAAAAGTACCTTCTACCTAAAAAAGTACCTTCTATTTAAAAAGTACTTTTCATTAAAAAGTACATTTTAATAAAAAGTAAAAATAAATTTTATTAGAAAGATAAATTTTATTAAAAAATTTGCTTTCAATGAAAAAGTACCTTTTATTAAAAAAGTACCTTTAATTAAAACAGCACCTTTTACTAAAAAAGTTCTATTTAAAAGAAATACCTTCAATTAAATTATTAAAATAGTACCTTTTATTGAAAAAATACCTTTTATTAAAATATAACTTTTTTTTTGTTAAAAAAGTACCTTTTATTAAAACGGTGCTTTTTAAAGGTGCCTTTATTAAAAAATAGCTTTTTTTGAAAAGTATTTTTTTTTGTTTAAAAAGTACCTTTCACTAAAAGTTACATCAAGGAAGTACCTTTATTAAAACTTGATTTTAATTAAAAAGTACATCTTAGGAAAACTACCTTTTATTATTAAAAAACAACTTTTAAAAAATACATTTAATTAAAAAGGTACCATTTATTAGAAAACGTCCTTTTAATAAAAAAGTACCTTTCATTAAAAAAGCCCCTTAAATTAAATCTGTACTTTTTATTCAAAAAGTATCTTTTATTAAAAAGTTATCTTTTAGTAAAAAAAAAGTACCTTTGATTAAAAAAGTGCCTTTTATTAAAAAAGTACTTTTTATTTTAAATATACCTTTTATTAAATTAGTGCTTTTTAAAAGTGCCTTTAAGTAGCTTTTATTCGAAATATACTTTTCTCTTTAAAAATTTAATTTCATTAAGTACCCTTTATGAAAAACTTAGCTTTAATTAAAAATTCATTTTAGTAAAAATTACCTTTTATTATTAAAAATATCTTTTTATTAAAAACGGTAAATTTTATAAAAAAAACTCCCTTTTAATAAAAAAAATACCTATTATTAAAAAGTACCTCTAACTAAAAAAGTACCTTTTACTAAAAAATTATTTTTTAGCATACTAGTACTTTTTTTAAAACGGTACTTTATAAAAGTGCCTTTTATTAAAAGATATGTTTTTTTCGAAAAGTGCGTTTTTGTTTAAAAAGTACCTTTCATTAGAAGTTACTTTTCATCAAGGAAGTACTCTTTATTAAAACTTGATTTTAATTAAAAAGCTCATTTCAGTAAAAAGTACCTTTTATTATTAAAAATAACCTTTTATTAAAAAGATAAATTTTACTAAAAAAACTTACGTTTAATAAGAAATTAACTTTTATTAAAAAAATATCTTTAATTAAAAAAGTACTTTTCATTAAAAATTGCCGTTTATTAAAAAATTGTAATTAAATTTAAAAGTAGCTTTTATTTAAAAGTAACTTTTTTACACAAAAAATAGTTTAATTAAAAATGTTCCTTTTATTAAAAAACTAAATTTTTATTAAAAAAAAAACCCTAATTAAAAAGCACTTTTCGGGAAAAGTGATATGGTCAAATAAATTATTTTGTTGAATGCCACTAAGTATAAGACGGTTTATAATAATCGCATATTTTATTTTGTGAAGAGTAATATACATTTTATTAATATTGTACATAAATATTATAAATAAAAACCTTTGATATATTTTTACAATTATGGCTCATGCTGAAAATGACCTTAACTGAAATTTCAGAAAACATCTAAAACAACACAATTAAAGTGTGTATTATCTCTCGGGGTTTGTTTTAAAACAATTTTTAATTAAAAGTATACGTTATTTGCCTTTTTGATATTTATTTCATATATTATTATTAAAAAAATTAAAAATAAATTTTATTATACGTTCATACGTTCCTGTGTGTACGCTTGGAAGATAAAAAAAACTGGCTTTGTTTTTAATGATATATATGTATATAATATGTTTTTACGCAAATATATATATATAGACATACCTTGGTATACATATGTGTGCATCTGAATGTACATATTTGTAATAGTAGTTTATACTTAGCTTATTATATTCACAAAGAAAGCTTGTGCTAAGTTATTACATGATTATAAATACAATTAACTTAATATATTGATACATCCATTTATTAGCTACCAGAATGGATTACTTTTTCGTATTTTTATATTATTATTTCACATGGTGGCTTCATTCGGCCATAAAGAAAATGTTGGTAATATTAAATATTTGGAACGCAAACGTACACTTGGTTTTTTTTTAAAGGCTATGCTATTTTTAACGAAGTTTTATTTTTAGAAATCGCAAGAGATAATGTTGCCAAGCGTACTGCAAATTGTTATTGTTAGTCGATGTTGGTTATGCTTTTATTCCACTAAGAAATATAATATAATTAATTTTCAAGTTATTTACGCACAACTGTTAAACTTTTCATAATAACCTTTGGCATTGGTATTGGAATATTTAAGTACCTCTTTATTATATAAGTAGATAAACGCTATATATTGAAAGTATAGTATTTCGTCTATTAGAAAATGATTTCAGAGCATACACAATATTCCTAAAGTAAACAAATTATATTTATCCTATTAGAGAAATTAATTAAAATCTTTCTAAAAATTTTGCAATTTTGTTATAAATATTGAAAATTTTTCGAAAAGTTAGATATAAAAAAATAATAAAAATAATTAAATCATAATGAAAATGTTCCACTCCTGAAAAATTTATATCTTCCCTAAAATTTTTGTTTTAATAGAAAATGTTTCCTCTTCGTTACAGCACAATACACTTGTATAGTCCTCTGTTATTTTGTATTCGCGCTCTTCTCATGTTGTAATCTGTTGACAAGCCGAAGCGTACGAAAAATTTCGTTGTCTTAGGTTTGACGTAATAACTCAAGGGCTCCTTCTTCGTTTAGTTTAATTTCATGTTAATTCTTTTTACACCTTCGAAGCCTCTAAAAAGATTTCTCCTTTAACATTATTTTTATATGGCGAAAAACTCCTATTATTCATGCTTTGTCCCAAAAATTTCGTATTTGATCCTTGAAAATACCACTCTGTAATTTAAGAATTCTTAACGTTTATATAGAACTTTTAAACTCTGACAAATGATGGATCATCTTATACGTTCTGAATAAATCAACAGTTTTATGTTTATGTTTACAGAATAGTGGTTTTCTTATTTTTTTGGTTGTTCATATTTACTACCTTGAAAACCAGATGTGCGTGTATTCCTATTAATCATACACTGTCATGCCTAGAAACAACAACAAAAAGAAACAAAAAACAAAAAAAAAAAAAAACTAAAATGACAAAAACATTATAAACATCATTGCAATTTAAATAAATCATCTATCAAGGTATAAAATAGCACAAGCTTTACATTAGAGTAGCAATTATTTTTAAACATTTAAATTACGAGATTTAAGAATATCTGATATTCATGATGGAGTCAAGAATATTAAAGACTTAACTTCAAAAAATAACTACAGAATATTGTTGTTTTGAACTACTTAAATGTTATTAAAAAGTTTTATCAAAATCCTTTTACAGATATCAATTAAAATTTAGAAATTTTTTTTGAAAAAAAAATCAAAATCCCCTAAAAATTGTTGCTTGATCTAGAAGAGCATCACTGTAGGGTAATTTAATTTTACCCAAATTTACAGAATTGAAGATCTGAATTATGTGGCGTAATATTCCGACAAAAGATATCTTAAATGTCAAAACAGAAAAAAAAAATTTGCCTAAAAGTTAATGGTATAATTGCGAATAAAATCGAAGCGGTCGGCCCAGAGTCGGCCAAAACCTAAGCATCATGTAATAATAACGACAAATAAACGAAATTGGAGCCTAACAGCTCTAGAAATAGCCGTCCTCATAAACAGCAGCCGAACGAATAGAGTATGTTGACTACACTAAAACGATGCCTTATAGCGGCTGGCTTAAACGGCAGAATCTAAATGAAAAAATCTCTTCGCCCACAAAATAAAAGAAAAAGATTAGAGTGGGGTAAGAAAATATGAAAACTGGGCTTTAAACGATTGCTGTAAGGTCCTTTGGTCCGTGAATCGAAGGTCGGAGTGTTCGGCTCCAAGAGGCGAGTTTTTGTGCGGCACTCAGGTGGAGAAGGTACATTTGCAGCATGCAAACGTGGTGGAGGTTTCGAAATAGTTTGCGGTTGCATGGCTGGCGAAAATGTTGGCGAGTTATGCTAAATTCAAGGTATACTCGATATAAACCCAGTAAAGAAAAGTTAGAAAACTGTAGTCGGTTCAGAAAATAAGCATTAACCAAATTTGAGTGGCATTGTTATTAATTTTTTTTGCCAAATTAAATTTGAGAAACATATGTGCAATATTTTTGTTTTTGATAGGTTTAAGTGAAGACCGGGAAGCAACTTTATATGGGGGCTATGACTAAGGATTGTCATATAGGGTTTATTTTTGGCTGCAATAAACACACATAAACATAACTGGAATGAGATATATATGATAATTTGGATCTTATTGCAATTTAAGTCGATCTCATAGGGGACATTTTTATGGGGACTAAGTCTGAACATGCACCGATTTTCAGCAATTTCAACAGCGTTTGTCCCATGGCCGATAGACGCTTATATACTTATATTTCATTAAAATATATTCATATTTGCGAACTGTAGTTTGATTAAAAGGTTCACATGGACACACAGACGGACAGGCGGAAAGATGAGCAGACGGAGGGACGGACGGACATCGATATATCGACTCACAAATTGATTCTGGGGTGATCGGTACAATAAAATATGAGTTTAGGTCAAATATTTTTGGTAGTTGCAAACATCAGCACAAAGTCGTTATACCCTGACCACATATTGCCAAAATAATCTTCAAAAGCTCCCAAAAACTCTTAAAAATTGACACTCAAATGCATAGAAGTCGCCCTGGACCTGCTGAGATTTCTTTAGGTGGGTATGGGTAATTAAAATGAATGGAAGTTCATAGGCGTTGAAATACAAGATAATAATTCTTATTATTTTATTTATTTAAGTCGGCTTATTCTAGGCCTCAAAAGGTTCAAAAATAAACCTGAATGCCTACTAGCAATTCTGAGGAAATCCATTTCATTTCAATGTTTATGTGAAATTTGAATGTTAAAAAAGCCGACTTAAATAAAATTAAAAATGAAAAATAATAAGTGAAAAATGAAAAATGAAAATTAAAAATGCAAAATTAAAAATTAACCAGTTGCAATAATAAATAATAATAAATATTGATGTGTTAACACCTATACGCGCGAGGGCTAAAAATCTATTTCACAATACAATCACAAAAACAGCATAAGATGTAAGATGTAAGACGTAAGACTATATCGGTGTGACTTAAGATTGCATTGGTGAAAATATTGTGACATGTAATAACTTTTTGTCTCTGTTTTCCGCAGTATATTTCTTCACTTTTTATAAACATTTATAATTAATTTCCTCAATAATTTAGAAGTATTCTTAACGTTTTAATTTATTCCATAAAAATAACACAATTATCAATGCGTGCTAATGCTAATCAAACATAAATAAAAAATAAATAAAAATAAAAAATAAGCGAATTACAGTAAAAAGAAAGTGTTTGGAGATAAAATGGAGTTACAATTCATTGGAAAGTGTTTGAAGGAAAAATAAAGGCACGATTTTATTAGGAAGTGTTTGGAGATAAAATGAGGGAGCAAATAGCGTTATAAAAACGTTTTGATATATGAAAAATTAAAAATGAAAAATAAAAAATGAAAAATGAGAAATGAAAAATAAAAAATGAAAAATCAAAAATGAAAAATGGCAAATAAAAAATAAAAAATGAAAATGAAAATGAGAAATGAAAATTGAAAAATAAAAATTGAAAAATAGAAAATGAAAACTAAAAAATGAAAAATAAAAAATGAAAATAAAAAATGAAAAATTAATAATGAAAAATTTTAAATGAAAAACAGAAAAAGGAAAATAAAAAATAAAAAATGGAAAATGAAAAATAAAAAATTAAAAATTAAAAGAGAAAATTAAAAAATAAGAAGTGAAAAATTCAATATAAAAAATGAAAAATAAAAAATGAAAAATAAAAAATGAAAAATGAAAATTTAAAAATGCAAAATTAAAAATTTACCATTTGCAATAATAAATAATAATAAATATTTTTATGTTTGCAGAGTTGTTTGCTATAAGTGATACATAAATGACGCTTTCTGTTTCATTTAAAAAAAATGCAATCAAAAAACTTTAATTACTAGATGTTTACACATCTCCCCTGAGATCGGACTCAAATAAAAATTAACTTTTATTTGGTGAATTTTATGATAAAAATTATAACCGTTACGGTCACCGATTTTAAGTTTTTCAATAATAATATTGTTTTATTAAAAATTCGGCAATTTTCTCTCTATTGTTTGAGATAGATTTTAAGTTTTTTGTTCTTAAATTTTAATATTTTTTTGTTATATTTAGTTAGACGGAAAAATTCTTCATACACTATTGTTGCTCCAAAAATAGTAAATCTAGAATTCAGTTTATTTTAATTTTCAGTCCATAATAAAAGTGATTAAATTTGTTTTGTTCTATCCCGCTCAGCATATGAATTTTATTTTATAAAATTTTATTTTGTATACAAATTAATATTTTTTGCTAAAAATATGCACTAATGGAAAAATAATAGTGTTGTGAGTAAAATTATTAACTATGAACATTTGCTTACAACAGTTAACTGACAATTAGCAACCTCCGTTTGGAAATTATGAAAATGCTTTTTTAACAAAAGCTACCTTTGCTTCTTAAGAAAATGTATTTTATTAAAAAGGGGTTTTTTTAAAAAAAGTAATTTAAAATATTCTAAGCCATAAAAACAAAGTTTTGAATCTCTCCGTGACTGTGTGTGACTATCTTAAAATTAATTTTTGGACACAACAAAGTTTCAGATCGATCGGATGAGGGGAAGTGAGGTCGTAATCTCTCCGTGACTGTGCGTGGCTATGTCAGAGTTAATCTTTTTTCACAGCAAGTCTATCGACAAAGTTTCAGATCGATCGGACAAGGGAAAATGGGCTTTAAATCACTCCATGACTGATTGGTACCTTTTAAAATTATTTTTTTTAATATATACTTTTTAAAAATATAATTTTCAAAATACCTTTCGGAGAATTGTTACGTTTTTAGAAATTTTCATGTTTTAAGAAGATATGCTTAAAAAAAGGATTAATTCCAAGTAAAGTAACTCCTTTCATAGACAGACAAATTTATGAGAAGTTACGTTTAAAAAATTTCCTTTTTTTATATATGTATTTTTTTCTAGGTATAATTTTTAAAAATATACTTTTTAAAAAGGTACTTTTGAAAAAGGTACTTTTTAAAGATGTTTTTGTTTAAAGTTACTTTTATATAAAAGGTACTTTTATTTGAAAGGTACTTTTGTTAAAAGGTACTTTTATTTAAAAGGTACTTTTATTTAAAAGGTACTTTTGTTAAAAAGTACTTTTATTTAAAAGGTACTTTTATTTAAAAGGTACTTTTATTTAAAAGGTACTCTTATTTAAAGGTACTTTTATTTAAAAGGTACTTTTATTTAAAATGTACTTTTATTTAAAAGTTAGTTTTATTTAAAAGGTACTTTTATTTAAAACGTACTTTTATTTGAAAGGTACTTTTGTTAAAAAGTAACTTTTATTTAAAAGGTACTTTTCTTTAAAATGTACTATTATTTAAAAGTTACTTTTATTTAAAAGTTACTTTTATTTAAAAGGTACTTTTATTTATTTGAAAGGTACTTTTGGTAAAAAGTACTTTTATTTAAAAGGTACTTTTATTTAAAAGGTACTTTTATTTAAAAGGTACTTTTATTTAAAAGGTACTTTTGTTTAAAAGTTACTTTGTTTTAACAGGTACTTTTATTTAAAAGGTACTTTTATTTAAAAGGTACTTTTATTTAAAAGGTACTTTTATTTAAAAGGTACTTTTATTTAAAATATACTTTTATTTAAAAGGTACTTTTATTTAAAAGGTACTTTTATTTAAAAAGTACTTTTATTTAAAAGGTACTTTTATTTAAAAAGTACTTTTATTTAAAAGGTACTTTTATTTAAAAAGTACTTTTATTTAAAAGGTACTTTGACTTAAAAAGTATTTTATTTAAAAAGAACTTTCATTTAAAAAGTACTTTTATTTAAAACGTACTTTCGTATAAAATATACTTTTATTTAAAATGTACTTTTATTTAAAAAGTACTTTTGTTTAAAAGGTACTTTTATTTAAAAAGTACTTTTATTAAAAAGGTACTTTTATTTTAAAGGTAATTTTATTTAAAAAGTACTTTTATTTAAAAGGTACTTTTATTTAAAAGGCACTTTTATTTAAAAGGCACTTTTATTTAAAAGGGTCTTTTATTTAAAAGGTACTTTTATTTAAAATGTACTTTTATTTAAAAGGTACTTTTATTTAAAAGGTACTTTTATTTAAAAGGTACTTTTATTAAAAAGGTACTTTTATTTAAAAAGTATTTTTATTTAAAAGGTACTTTTATTTAAAAAGTACTGTTATATAAAAGGTACTTTTGTTAAAAAGTACTTTTATTTAAAAAGTACTTTTATTTAAAAGGTACTTTTATTTAAAAGGTACTTTTGTTAAAAAGTACTTTTATTTAAAAAGTACTTTTATTTAAAAGGTACTTTTATTTAAAAGGTGCTTTTATTTACAAGGTACTTTTATTTAAAAAGTACTTTTATTTAAAAGGTACTTTTATTTCAAAGGTACTTTTATTTAAAAGGTACTTTTATTTAAAAGGTTCTTTTATTTAAAAGGTACTTTTATTTAAAAGGTACTTTTATTTAAAAGGTACTTTTATTTAAAAGGTACTTTTATTTAAAACATACTTTTATTTAAAAGGTACTTTTATTTAAAAGGTACTTTTATTTAAAAGGTACTTTTATTTAAAAGGTACTTTTATTTAAAAGGTACTTTTATTTAAAAGGTACTTTTATTTAAAAAGTACTTTTATTTAAAAAGTAATTTTATTTAAAAGGTACTTTTATTTAAAAGGTACTTTTATTTATAAGGTACTTTTATTTAAAAGGTACTTTTGTTAAAAAGTACTTTTATTTAAAAAGTACTTTTATTTAAAAGGTACTTTTATTTAAAAGGTACTTTCGTATAAAGATACTTTTATTTAAAATGTACTTTCATTTAAAAGATACTTTTATTTAAAAGGTACTCTCATATAAAACGTACTTTTATTTAAAAGGTACTCTCATATAAAACGTACTTTTATTTAAAAGGTACTCTCATATAAAAGGTACCTTTATTTTAAAGGTGCCTTTTTGAAAGGGTCTTTTTAAAAATAATTAACCTTCTAAGTATTATGTTTAAAAAGTTACTTTTTAAAAATATACTTTTATATAAAAGGCACTTTTCTTAAATCTACTTTTTGTAAAATTGTATTTTTTTAAAGAGCTTCTATTTTAAGAATTTCTATCTACTTTCTATTTTTTTAAGACGTGCTTCTTTAAAAATTACCTTTTTTAAAAACGTACTTTGTTTAAAAAGGTACTTTTCTTAAAATGTATTTTCTACAATGGTGCTTGTTTTAAAAAGGTAATTGTTTCAAAAGAATTTTTTCAAGAATAGTTATCCTATCAAATGGTACTTTTTTGAAAATGTACTTTTCTTAAAATATACTTTTTACAAATTTTCTTTTTTAAATATTTTTTTTTTCTAAGAAGGTTCTTTTTTTGAAGGAAAATTTAAAAAAATATTTTTTTTAATAAGGTACTGTTTTTAGCAGTTTATTTTTATTGCAATTGGTCGTCTTTTTAGCCGCACCCTTTTAAGGGATTGGTTGGACATCGTCAACCTTCCAGGAAGAGGGAAAGACTCCTGCACCGTACGAAAGGCTGAAAATGTTGGCCAATGGACTAGCTAGTGTTGAAAAGCACTGTTTTAGCACAAATGCCGGTGTATCATTCATCCCCGGAAACTTATTTACTTTGAGATCCCGAAGAACCTTTTTAAGTGCACGAGCTCGGAAAAATTTTTTGCAAAAAGTTCAGCTAAAAGTTAGGCTTATAAACCGGGTCAGTGAATTTTTGGTTATTCATTAGAAGAGTTGGAATAGCAGAACTGACATTATTTTTACTCTTTAAACAAACGAACTCTTACTTCCCCTAGGAGCAGAAAGAATTTTAGCAAGAAGACGCTGATCGCAAAGGAACTTTTCGCACCTGGTGCTTTGGCATATTCAGTTCTCGCCTGTTTGCGTGGCAGTTCAGTGACGGAATTTTTTGAAGAGGTCCTTTTTTAAATTATATTTTTTTTATAAAGGTACTTTAAAAAAAAGTACTTTTTTAGGTAATTTTCTTAGAAAGATACTTTTTTCTAATAAAGTACTCTTTTTAAAAAGCTACTTTCTAAAATGGTATTTCTTTCTAAAATGTACTTTTTTTAAAATGGTACTTTTCAAAATGTACTTTTTTTAAAAGTATCTTTTTTTTGGTAAATTTACTCTTATATTTAAATTTTAAATTTTCTAAGATAAGGCACTGTGTTAAGTAATAACACTTTGTTTTTTTTTTTAAAGAAAAGGTACGCTAGGGAAACCAAATTAAAGTATCGTATGAGTGACAATTTTATGAAATGAATTAGTAATTATGCATTATAATTTATCAGTAAGTCATTCAGTGGGGACTGTGACAAAATGTTTGATTGATTTTGCAAGTCACTGACATTTACCAGAAATGTCGTATGGAATTATATATAACACACAAATATCTCAACTTTTCCTTCAACACCATCCAAATAAATTGCTAAAAAAAAAAGTTATTTGACAATCATAACCTAACCTTCCAATTTTGTTTGTTGAGCACAATTTTCCGAAATTTTTGTATTCAAAAAGAGATACAAAAAATTATTATGAAAAATGCATTTTTGTTCCTTCACTTACAATAATCAATAATGATTGATTTTCCTTAACGTACTTAAAATGTTTAAAAATGTAACGAATTATGGTATCGCTTTAATATCTATTTCGAAAAAAATTTACTTGGAGTACTTGATCGGTTTCGATATCTATTAATTATCAAAATTATAAGCCTGCACTTGAGGATTAACTCCATTAAAATTCGAGATATATAAAAATATTTTTCTAAAATATTATTTCTAACATCCTGTATAAGTACTAACCTATTGTACAGCAGCATCACCTGTCATTCAACAAACTAAAGTAAATTTAGAAGCATTACTACATATGTACCACTTTACCGAGTTATAGCCTATCATAAATGTCAACGTTTATTCATGCACAATATGTTACTACTCGTATGCTCGCTTATGTGACTACATCTAAAACACCAACATAAAAATTCATAATGCATTGCAGGTGAAAATATGCACATAAAATATACAAAAGAAAATAAAAAAAAAAACCAAAAACAAACTACGACCATGAATCATC
This sequence comes from Cordilura impudica, assembly GCA_963682025.1. Lineage (NCBI taxonomy): Eukaryota > Metazoa > Arthropoda > Insecta > Diptera > Scathophagidae > Cordilura > Cordilura impudica. Next base: position 30,050,405 of record OY821521.1, read on the forward strand.
AAAAAAAAAAAAAAAAAATGAATATGAATATGACAACGAAAAAAAGTACATTCAAATACGAGTACTAAAACCAAGTATATGTACCATATTTTATTAGATGTTACCACCGCTAGTTTGTGGATTGAAATAAAAAAAAAAAAAATAAAATAAAACGGTTGATACATTTTGCAAACGTATACAAAACATGTCTTATCACACAGATGGCCGCACACTGGCTATTTCAAATGTAAAAATACCATTTTAAGCGATCCATTAAATACTTTACAGTGGTAATCTCATAAATAAACATTTATTCTGTGCAAACGTGAAATGAACTGGCAATGTTTCTGATCAATTTCACATATTACCAAACATATTAAATAACACTTAGTTTTTTAAATATTTCATAAAAAACTATAAACTCAATATTGCTGTCTTCAACAACAATTCAAATTACGCGATTTTAATTTGAATGTTTTTTTTTTAAATTATTTATTTTCATGTTAATAGTTCATTACAGTGTGGTGCCTTAGAGGCATTGCTGAGGCGAGTTGGTAAAATTAGTTTTTAATAAATGGATAAAAAAAAAGAAAAAATTGTATATGTGAGATTCAAATTTGTACATTATAAGATCAGGTTTACTATAAAAGCTCTTCCAAATGTTGCACTCAAATGCCGATTTTCAGCATATTGTTTATATGGTTTTTTGGCTATAACTCGTCGACTAATTGATATTTTTTCAATCTGTAAAAGCCAAATTATTGCTAGAGACCTTTGCATCAATTAAATTTTTTTTAAAAATTGATTTAGAAAATTTTTGTGGTGCTTATGAAGCAAAATGTTGGAAAACTTATTTTTTTCATGCTTTTTGAAAATATTTTCCACAAAATTTTTAATTGTTGCACAGCTCTCTAGCAATAATTTGGCTTCTACAGATTGAAAAAATATCAATTAGTCGACGAGTTATAGCCAAAAAACCATATAAACAATGTGCTGAAAATCGGCATTTGACTGCAAAGTTCGAAGGTCGATTAAAAAAAAATTTGAACTAACATAAACAAACGCCGCGATACGGGTCTTCTAATTTAGCCTCTATTTTCACCCCTCACTCTCAGAATCGACCTAACCTTTGCTAACTTGAATCTGTTCCACAGTGTTATTGGTGGCTTTAGTGTCTCAGAACACTGTAACTCTATTTAGCTAAAATGAAGTTGACATCACTGATTTGTTTACTACTACTATTGTCATCATATTCAAACATTTTTTAAATCTAAATAAAATATGTTTCTATCAATATATGTATGTGTTCAGTTACAATTTTTATGCACACCACTGTATGACAAAATTACCACATCTCTCAACGTATACCTTTGTTTCTCGAACATCTACACTAACGATAGACAAACCTGTTTTATTCTCTTGTATTATATATTTTATATATTTGGAATATCACCGTTGTAACATTTTTGTAAACCTTTCATTTTTCTTACATTTTTAAAATCTTAGTCAGTCAGTAATAAGAAGTCAATAAACGCACAATTGAATTGTTGTTTAAATATTAAAATCTAGTTTTTTATTAAAAGTTCGTAACCTGATAGAACTTAGGACCTTTGATAGATTCAAAATAACTCTAAAGGTCCGGGTGAGTCAAAACAGGCTGACCTTAAACATTGGCGACCGTGACAGGACACTAACAGATTGTCCAATATATTTAAAGTGCTAAGGTTGTGGTACAAATTATATCCAAAAAAGGTGTATTCACTAACTTGAAATCGTGGTCATAAAACAGCGTTGAGTTGCGATCATAATTAATAATCATAATTACATGCTCTGCTTATCATCTATTGTTCTGTAGCTGTAGCCGCTGTCATCTACATCAATTATAATATTCAACTCTGATACATCAAGGCTGAATGTTCTGCTAATACGTAGCTGCTGTCATCATTTGCAACTCTGCTTCGTCGACGCTGAATATTCTGCTGATAAGAATAAGACGTTAATTGCCAACTTCTACAGTGACCTGTTAACATAAATTGTGCTTTTGCTGTAACATTACATTGACCTGCTTCAACCTACAACAAGAGTGATATAGTCTAACATTGTGCTTGAAGCTCTGTATACATTACATTGAACTGCAATAAAGTGAAACATACGTGTCATTCTAACATAGATTTGTTTTCTGTACACATTACATAAAACATTAACAGACGCATCTGTTTTCTCTAACAGTCATCATTACGTGTATACAGATCTTGTTCTAACATAGAGCTTTTTGGTTGTCAAAATAAAACAAAACATACAAAGAACATAAAAGAAAATACAGATGTCAACAACCATCGAAACGAGTATATGATTTACATCTTCTTCATTGCACTGTTAATAAAAAATTGAAAATAGCTTGAAAAACAGTAATTCGGTGCAATCATTTCAATAAATTAATTATTTTTTAGAATTTATTACAACTCCTTGTGATATCAAAATGGCAGAAGAACAACAAAGGGCTGCTGCAACACTTGATGAATACAAACAGCAACGTGCATCATCAAAAGGTAGCATCACCAGGATAAAAAATACCGTAGACTGTAATTTGTCTCATACAGAATTGGGATGCAGGTTGGGTATTGTGGAGTCTTATTATAAACAAGCTCTCTATTATCAAACACAGATTGAAAAATTGAAACCAACAGATGACAATCGTGCTGAAATTGATGAATCATTCATCGCAGCAAAAACAAAGATACTGACATTAATGGGTGATAGGCGTTCCAGTGTTCATGAAGAGTCAATGGTGTTTCCACACATTCCGCAAACAAGATTACCAAATTTAAAACTGCCCAAATTTGATGGAAAATATCTTGAATTTAAAAATTTTATTAATACATTTAACAATTTGGTAAACAATGACAGAAACATTCCCGTAATGGAAAGATTTAATCATTTGTTGTCGTGTTTAAGTGGAGAGGCTCTTGCCACTATACAGGCTTTTCAAGTTACAGAAGAAAATTACGAAAAGGCTTTAGCACGCCTCAAAGAAAGGTATGATAATGATACGTTAATATTTTTAGAAAATATTAATACTATGTTTGAACTTCCAAAAATCACCAAACCTTTACCCAAACAACTCAGACATATTGTTGATACCATATCAGCACTCTATGGGTCATTAAGTTCCCTTGGTTCACCACAACAAATATGTGATGCTGTTGTAATACATTTGGTAATGAGCAAGGTTGATTATGAAACAAAACAAAAATGGGAAGAGTCCATTGATTTTTCAACTCTTCCATCCTGGGTCAATTGCTGTTCAATGTTAGACAAGCGATGCCAACAGTTAGACGCACAATGTAGACGTAATAACAAGACACATTCAGCAAAGCAACACCAAAACGCTGCAACCTATCAGAATCAAAATAGACAGCAAGCTTCTGGCAGTAATATTCATAATAAGCAGCACACCTTTTTAATAAAACAAGCTAAGGCTGTATGCGCACATTGCTCAAAATCTGGGCATTATATTTCAACATGTCAACTTTTCATAGTACTACCAGTACATCAACGTATTGATCAAGTTAAAAAACTCAACATTTGCTTTAATTGTTTTTCTACTGAACACAATGTTCAGCACTGTTCTTCTCGATATTCATGCCGATTTTGTAAACAACGACACCACTCTCTGCTACATAAGCAATCAGAAGAAATTGCATCTCCATCAACAGCAGCTTCGCACCCTACTATGCAACTCAATACAAATCCAACGAATGTAATTTTAGCAACAGCTCTAATATTAGTTCGTGACAAATATGGCAATCATCAAATCGGACGAGCTCTGCTAGATTCCTGCTCTCAGGTAAATTTTATCAGTGATAGGTTGTGCAGTAGTCTGGGGCTCAAACGATTACGTAATAATACAGATATTGTGGGAATTGGTTCAAATGAGTTTAAAGTTCAATATAAAACTCAAACAACAATCAAGTCACGTATGAACAATTTTGAAATGCCCCTCGAGTTTTTAGTTTCAAAAAATTTTACTGGTTATCATCCTGATGAAAACATTAATATCAACACTTTCAATGTATCTTCAAATATTAAAATGGCTGATCCAGACTTTCATATACGTCGTGGTATTGACATGTTGCTTGGAGCTGAAGCGTTCTTTTCTATATTGTCTGTGGGACAAATTCGTCTTGGTGAAAATCTTCCAACCCTGCAAAAAACGTTGTTAGGATGGATTGTCTCCGGAAGATATGAATCTAATTACAAATCGCCTACCACAATAATGTGTTTATCCGAAAGGGCTAATAATGACATTGATAAAAATATTGAGCTGCTATGGAAGTTAGAATCTGTTGATGCAATCCGTCAAACTATGTCCTCGGAACAACAAACCTGTGAAAAACATTTTAAAGACACGGTAATTGTCCGAGATGATGACCGTATTGTTGTGAAGCTGCCGTTGAAAAAAGATCGCTGTTTGCTGGGTAATTCGCGTGATGTTGCCATGAAGCGGTTTCTGTCCCTTGAAAGAAGATTAAATAAAAATCCTGCACTTCGAGCAGAGTACAACCTATTTATGAAAGAGTATGAAGAGCTTGGACACATGTCGTGCATTGATGATCGTAACTTACCAGTTCCAAATTTTCACATACCTCATCATTGCGTGTTAAAGCCGGACAGTGTGTCAACCAAGCTCAGAGTGGTCTTTGATGGATCATGTAAAAGTTCGTCACAAATATCCCTTAATGATATTATGATGGTAGGTCCAACGATTCAGAACGATTTACTGATTATTTTACTTCGTTTCAGATGTCATCGTTATGGGCTGACAGCAGACGTTGTCAAAATGTATCGACAAGTCAATGTACACCACGACGACCGACATCTCCAGCTTATTCTTTGGCGTGATGATATGTGTAAGCCTATAAAAACTTACACTTTAAACACAGTCACCTACGGTACATCATCTGCACCATATTTAGCGATACGTAGTCTTCATTATGCGTCTGAGAGGTTCCCTATGTCACATGAAATTGGAAAGGCAGTCATTGCAACTGATTTTTATGTTGATGATATGTTGACGGGCGCTGATGACTTGCAGACATTAAAGGTTATTAAAAATGAAGTTACAGAAATCCTATCAAAATCAAGGTTCAATCTATCGAAATGGCACAGCAATAATGAACATATTACAACTTCATCTGGCACCAAGGAAATGAGTGTCGATGATGGTATTACAACCACTCTTGGTATATCATGGTACCCATCTGATGATACGTTTCACTTTCAATTTCGGCCAAATAAGGAGTTTTCTAATATAACAAAGAGGACAATTTTATCTCTAACATCTACACTTTTTGATCCCATGGGTTTAATAACTCCCTTGATCATAAGGGCAAAAATACTTCTGCAACAACTCTGGGTAACCAAATGTGATTGGGATGAATCCGTCCCACAAAATATCTACACATCATGGATCAACATTGTTGAAGATTTTAACAATTTACCTTCAATTAAAATTCAGAGATTCATTCGTATGACAAACCAAGTGGAGATTCAACTTCATGGGTTTGGAGATGCATCCATCAAGGCGTATGGGTGTTGTTTATATTTTCGATGCAAAGATTCTTTTGGGAATGTGGTTATCAATCTACTGGCATCAAAGTCACGAGTGGCGCCATTAAAAACTAAAACCTTACCACGTTTGGAACTTTGTGCTTCGCATTTGCTATCTAAATTTTGGAACAAAATAAAGACTTATTTTAATTACGATTTCGCAAAAATATATTTCTGGTCAGATTCGCAAGTCACCCTACACTGGATCAATTCCCATTCCTCCACGTTATCTACATTTGTCGGAAACCGTGTAGCTGAAATTCAGGAATACTCAAATGGCGTTTTTTGGCGATATATTGACTCAGAAAACAACCCAGCGGATTTAATTTCACGTGGCTGTACTGTTTCACAACTTATTCAATCAAATTGGGTTCATGGACCTGCGTTTTTGAAATCACCATTCTCATGTTGGCCACAAGGCGTTAGTACAAAGTTAAGTGAAGATGAAATGCAACTCGAGAAACGCAGATCAGTTCATGTCGTCCAGTTTGACACTATTCCTTATGAGCTTATGATGATACATAAATTTAGTAACTACATGAAGTGCCTAAGAGTCTTTTCGTATTGTTTTCGTCTTCGACCCAAAATATCTTCAACCAGTGTCATGATATCACCAGATGAGCTGACTTATACACTTCATCACATAATTTGGATAATTCAACATCACTACTTTCTAGACCAGATTCTACAACTCCAAAAACAAGGACCAGTAACTGGAACACTGTCATTTCTAAAACCATTTTTAGAAGAAGTAAGCGGAGTGAACCTCTTACGAGTTGGAGGACGATTACTGAATTCAGATCTACCGACATCAAGTAAGTTTCCATTTCTTCTCCCAAAGTCAGACCCATTTGTAAAGGCAATGATAATTCATTTCCACCGTGAAAACTATCATGCTGGACCACAAGCATTAGTAGCCATTATACAACAAAACTTTTGGATTATTAACTGTCGATCATTAGCTAGAGATATAGTACATCATTGCGTTCAATGTGTTCATTATAAACCCAAATTACTAACACAAATAATGGGCAACCTTCCAAAAGATCGTGTTACTTGTAGCCGTCCGTTTCAGATAGTTGGAGTTGATTTTGGTGGTCCTATACACACATATTTAAAAATTCGAGGGAAACCTCCGAACAAATCATACATTGCCGTCTTCATTTGTTTCGCCACGAAGGCAGTTCACTTGGAATGTGTTTCTGACCTATCCAGTGATGCTTTTATAGCAGCCTTAAAGCGCTTCGTGGGCAGAAGAGGAGTTCCATCAAAAATATATTGTGACAATGCCACTAATTTTGTTGGGGCAAATAAAAAATTACGAGAGTTCAGCGCTCAGTTTCATCATCCAACATCAATAGAAGCAGTAACGTCATACTGTGCATCAAGATTTATACACTTTTCATTTATTCCTCCTCGTGCTCCACACTTCGGCGGATTATGGGAAGCGGCCGTAAAAACTGCAAAATCCCACATGTATCGTACACTGTCAACAGCTCATCTAACCTTTGAAGAACTTACAACGGCATTAGTTGAGATCGAAGCAGTCATGAATTCTCGGCCTTTAATTCCATCCTCAACAGATCCTAATGACCTAGAAGCACTTACGCCCGGTCATTTCATATTGGGTTGTTCCTTACAAAACTTACCAGAACGGTTAAATACGGATGCTGAAATTTCAAATTTAGAGCGATGGCAACGAATAACAGCAATTAAGGCACACTTCTGGCGCAGATGGCATTGTGAATATTTAACTCATCTTCAGAATAATTACAAATGGCTAACGCCTCATCGTAACATTAAGATAGGTGATATGGTTTTGATACATGAAGATAATCTTCCACCGATGAAGTGGATCACAGGTAGAGTCATTAATGTAATCACAGGTGGTGATGGATACGCGAGGGTTGCTGAAATCAAAACTGCTACTACTACATTACGTCGACCGATAGCGAAGCTAGCATTACTTCCTATTAATTAAAACTGAGAGTTTTAATGGACCCCGGCATGTTCAGTTACAATTTTTATGCACACCACTGTATGACAAAATTACCACATCTCTCAACGTATACCTTTGTTTCTCGAACATCTACACTAACGATAGACAAACCTGTTTTATTCTCTTGTATTATATATTTTATATATTTGGAATATCACCGTTGTAACATTTTTGTAAACCTTTCATTTTTCTTACATTTTTAAAATCTTAGTCAGTCAGTAATAAGAAGTCAATAAACGCACAATTGAATTGTTGTTTAAATATTAAAATCTAGTTTTTTATTAAAAGTTCGTAACCTGATAGAACTTAGGACCTTTGATAGATTCAAAATAACTCTAAAGGTCCGGGTGAGTCAAAACAGGCTGACCTTAAACAGTATGTATTGCTAACATTCACGTATATTTTTTCCACAATTCACAAAGAATTTTACACAAGAATCCACAAAAAGATTTAAGAAAGAAAAAACACGAGTTAATTAAATCACATTCATATTAAACTTACTCATGCAAAATGGTACATTTTTCATGAGCATCCTTGTACCTGTTCAAGTGTATGAATTAGTACGTTCATACCATAAGCTCATGGGTTATGTGCATACAAAATATTTTTGTATCAAACAGACATCTGTTATGAGAGTGCAAGTGACAATTATTTATGTAAAACTTTTTACTTACAGCAACTTTTTTTTTGTCATTTATTTTATGGCCAAAACAATCATAATTTTTTGTGTTTCTTTGCTTAAGTATGTTTTTGACTGATTCCTTAAAGCGATTTAATTTTAAGAACAAACAATAACATTGAACTTAGCTACATACATACCTACGTATGAAGAGTATTTTTTATTAAATTCAGCTGAAAGTGAATTTTAAGTTGTTTAGATTTGATTTCAGACTAAATTCATTCATTTTACCAGTTCAGTAGTTGCGGTGATTTCTCTACAGTTTGGAAAACACATATTTGTTGTTGGGATTTGAAGTGAAGAATCAATAAATAAAACTTTCTGATTAGACATACACTTAAGCGATTGTCATTAAAAAAATAATCGGGTCTTATTTCAGCTGACCGTAAGCTAAAAAAGGTACCTATAAATGTACATTCTTTAATAAGTACATTTTCTTCAAAAAGTAAATTGTCTTAAGAATATATATGGGGGGTTCCATGTCAAGTGCACCAACTTTTGAAACCGATGTCTTCCGATCGGGATGAAATTTGCACCAAGGTTAGTCCTATTGGATAGTAGTTTAAGCACAATTTTTCAATAAGATCGGTCCAGATCTCTCTGAGTTAGAGGGGATCAAAATTTGACATTTTGGCCAAACAGGTGTTTTTTCTCATCCATGTAACTTATTACCTATTGTTCTTAGAAAATTTTCTCCCAAATAGTTTAGATAGCTATTTCTTCAATATTTCGGAAAAAATACTTAAAAAAAAAAAAAAAAAAAATTTGTAGACTTTTTTTTTTGCTAAATTAAAGCATTTTTTGCCTTTTTTCAAAAAGGGCATTTTTTTTTTTTTTTTTTTTCATAAGAAAGCTTAGAATTTTTCCTTTAAGAGCTTTTTGGTCGCATAGTGGGATGGGAGTGGGATATCTATCAAAATAAATGTTTTGTAACTGAAGACAACGGTTTTTCAATTTTTCACAAATGCACTATTTTGAATTTTTTCCGATTTGTGTCTAAAACCTTACAAATAAAACTTTTACTGAGAAACTAGACAAACTATACTTTCCGAAGGTATATAACATACCTAACTAAAATTTTATACCCTCGATACTGTAATATCCAGAATATGTTAACCTCAGGAAAAAAATCGCTTTTTTTCTATAGAAATGTTGAAAAATTATTATTTTTTATTTATTTTTAATAATAATTAAATTAATGTATAATAAGGGTTGTGTCAAAAACGGTGAATTCTGGTATCTAAAAGGGTGTAGAAACTTTAAGTGCGTTTTTTCTCAAATCTTAATTTTCACACACTAGGTCCCTTTTCTCGGAGAAGGTCACATATATTACAATTAAAATTATATTAAATCTTAAAGTTAAAGCACGTAGGCTATCGGCTTATATATTTTCTTAAAAAAGTGACTTTTATTAAAAAAATACATTTTCTTTTAAAAGTACATTTTCTTTTAAAAGTACCTTTTCATTTTAAAGTACCTTTTGTTTTAAAAGTACCTTTTCTTTTAAAAGTACCTTTTCTTTTAAAAGTACCTTTTCTTTTAAAAGTTCCTTTTCTTTTAAAAGTACCTTTTCTTTTAAAAGTACCTTTTCTTTTAAAAGTACCTTTTCTTTTAAAAGTTCCTTTTATTTTAAAAGTACCTTTTCTTTTAAAAGTACCTTTTCCTTTAAAAGTATATTTTCATTTAAAAGTACCTTTTCCTTTAAAAGTACCTGTTCTTTTAAAAATACCTTTTCCTTTAAAAGTACCTTTTCTTTTAAAAGTACCTTTTCTATGAAAAAAACCCTTTAAAAGTATCTTTTCTTTTAACAGTAAATTTTCATTTTAAAGTACATTTTCTTTTAAAAGTACATTTTCTTTTAAAAGCACGTTTTCATTTTAAAAGTAATTTTCTTTTAAAAGTACCTTTTCCTTTAAAAGTACATTTTCCTTTAAAAGTACATTTTCTTTTAAAATTATCTTTTCTTTTAAAAGTACATTTTCTTTTAAAAGTCCATTTTATTAAAAAAGTACTTATTTTAAAAAAAGTACCTTTTATTAAATAAATACCTTTTCTTTAAAAAGTACCTTTTCTCCAAGAAGTAAATTTTTGTTAATAACTTTTTTAGAAGTACAGGGTGCGGCTAAAGTAACAATATGATTTGTTTTTTTTAGCATATTCCAAGCGCAATACGAAGTCCTCAGGATTTAGTTTTTGGACTACTTGGATTTTGTAAGGGAAGAGGTGCAAATCGTGTTTTAAAATTCGCCGAAGAGTGCGGTCAGAAAGCTGCAACTGGGAAGATCGTCTTCTCGTTGATGTCTGCGGATTTTCTTCGACGCTCTGTCGCACAGCATCAATATGTTCGGCCGATCTGCCAGTTCGAGGTCTGCCCGTACGTCTTGAATCTCCGACAGTCCCATATTCAGCAAAATTATTCACCAACGAACGAATGGTTGGACCCGTTGGAGCAGTTCTTACACCATAAAATCTTCTGTATGCACGTTGAGTATTAATTATCGAACGATGATTTTCAATGAATAGAAAAACAATCTTAGTTCTTTGCGCAATTGTATAGCGTTCCATTTTTAAATATTCTCCCAAGTCTAATTTCTGAAATAGGAAAAAAGAAAAAGTTAAATACTCGCAAGCAAAGAAGTTACAATTGTTTTACATCATATAGTAACTTTAGCCGCACCCTGTACATTTTCTTCAAGAATTACCTTTACTTAAAAAAGTAGCTTTGCTTCAAAAAACACAATTTCTAATAAATTTATCTCTTCAAAAAAATAATACTTTTTTTTTCTAAATAAAGATAATAATATTGAAAAATATTATTTCAAGTCTATTCCAAAATCTTAAAAAACCAACCCATAAGAACCAAGATTCTATTATACTGACTTTCTTTGTTAAATAAGTTTACCATCATGTAACTAAATAATTCATTTATTGAAAATGAAACATGTCTAGAAAAATGTCTATGCCAAAAATCGCATAAAATAGTAAAATATTAATACGAGCTTTAATTGATGTAACTTATATCTGGTAATGCTATTCAAACGTTAATATCTTTTTACTTCCACGTAATTCCAAGTAAACCTTGAAGACAAAGCCGTAAATATAAAGATATTTAAATATTGTTGGGCATACTCGTACATGTATCTTGTTTACCATAGGTAAACACATGCTAATTGCTGCAGAATAAACATAAGTGCGATCCTCATCAGCATTTCCTTTGCCCTATAATGATACGTAATGGAATATTATTTCCATGATTGCCTCTATTATCTTGACTCTCCCAAGGTACTTATGTATATTGATTTTATCATAAGTATATTGGCTGCTTAATCTAGAATAACACAGAAATACTATTAAAATATAGATATAAAGGTCACCCTATTGTTCCATTTTACTTATGGTTATTACTTGACCATTATTAATGACCAAGGTTTTTACGGTCATTTGTTGTCTTAAGTATTTCATACAAGTGTGTTTGTCAGAACTCTACGATTTGAATGTTAAGTGGCCCGCTTATAAATAATACCTACAGAATGTATTTCCACACCTTCAGATTCCCACATCATATTATAAGATCATAAGATAAATTGGCTTAATGTGAGTCTCATCGTGTCTTCTATCAAAAAAAAACCACACGTCCTAAAGACACTTTATTTCAGTTTTCATTATTATCTTGTCACATACTTGTTTGTATTTTTTATGGCCAACATTTAAAAGAAATGTGCAAATAAGTGTCTCTGTCATTTCCATAGCATACAGGTACTTATAAACATACATCTGCACATATGGACTCATGTGTATAAACTTATATGTACAAATGAATATTATAATTTAGAGAGATGATGATTTAATGTGTGCATGTTTTTGAGTGTCTAATACACATTTACCTAAGTTAAAAACACACAAATATTCATGACTGCTAATGAATTATTTTAGATTTTTTTAACAAATTTTGGTTGAAACAATTGTTGTCGTTACTATAGGGGTGTTTTAAACTTTTCCGATCGCGAGGGGATAATGATTTAATTTTTAGATGTATGCGTTGAAGAACATGTTCTGTTTTTTTTTAGCAGTACACGTGCAAGAAAACGAACTTAAAGTTAAGCTACACTCGTATTTGTATGGTATGGTATGGTATGTATGGTGTTAGAAACAAAAAATACGTAATAGAAAAATGTACGTGTAGCTACCGAAATATTAAAACGAAACACAGTCATGATTGTGTTGGGCACCGTACAAAATTTAGAAACACACATAATTGATATGAAAATAAAAATATGTGTTTGTTGGTCTGAGCTACGTTTGTTTACATATAAGTACGAATTTTTTATTCAGTGTGTGGTTTTTTCGGAACTCTGCTATAAATATAGCATCCGATATGATTTTTTTCATATCTGCAGGCAAGAAGAATTAATGACAGTTCCACTCCACTTTGGGTTATGCTTACTTTCTATATGATATAAGTTGGACCTAAGATCCTTTCTCTAAATCCTTTCATAACAATGCTACTCAAATTTGGTATATTTATCTTCTATATCCAATTAGTTGAACATAAAATAGTCGATACCGGCTAGTCGGTCTAGACCGACTAATATATTCTTACTTGTTTTTGGTTGAAATAGCTACAGAAAAGATGGTGAAGATTGTAAAATTTTTTTGTAAGCCACGTTTAGATCCTGATAGAAATTTCGGCTATGAAGAAATTATTTTTTTTTCAAGAAAATATATTACTTAGGGAACAAAATCTATAAAACTGCTAAATATATCATGAATTGGAAGACCTTGGTGAAGTTTAAAAAAAAATAATATATTTTAGTCGTGGAATTGACTAAAAGTTACTTTTAAATAAATCGCTTCCATTACCTTTCTGTTTTTAGAAATATTTATAAATATTTTTCGTAATTTAATGAATAAACTCTTTGTTAAGAAAAAATTAAAAAATCGCATGGCCACAACAAACTTGTATAACTTTATGGAAGCTAAGTATGCAGTTCCATATATATTACGACATAAATAATATATACAAACATATATATATTCAAACACAGACAACAACGCTAAAATGCTTTCGATATATTATTTATTTATCTATAAATATCTAAACTATGTGCAACAAATAAGTACAGATAAAAGCATTTAATATGTCACTGTCGAAGGGAAACCTTTTTCTGGTTGCTATTAATTGCCATGCACACTGTTGCCTTTATATAAATACTCGTATATAGTGGTTTTTCATTATTGAAATGTACATACATACATACATGAACTATGAGTTTTTTTTTTTTATAAAAATAATGACAAAATGTATATTACGGTATACAAAATTTTCTGCAATAATCTAGCTTATTTTTAAAATATCAATCTATAAAATTGCTTTACAAAAACATTTGAAAAGATAGATATTAATAATTGTCAGTATATAGTTAGTATGAAACTACGAAAAGCTGTGGTTTTCAACTTTAGTAAAATTCGTAGAAATATTTTATTAATAGAAAACTGCAATTTGAACAACTCCTCCACATCGGATGCTATGATGGATTATGTTCATCTCTATTTTAAATGTGGGTCTTTACAGATGCTCCGCTTTAAATCTAAAATGGGGATATAGCACATACAGTTGTTCCATAATTTTGGATTCTTAAAAAGATTTTAGCAAGCAAATTCAGCTACTTCTTCTTTTCCAAGTCGAAAAGCATGCTTTCGAGAAAAATAACTTTTTATATAAATGTAATGAGACTTCATTACGACTTAGGTCCATATATTTTTATTAATATCTTTTTAATAAATAGTGTTAAAGAAATGCGGATTTCACGTAAATATAAAGCATTTTTAGTAGAACATGATAGCATACATAACCCAAATAGTCGAATATCATGCTTTTGAGAAAAATAACTTTTTATATAAATGTAAAAGGGCTTCATTACGACTTATGTCAGCATGTTTTCATTAATAACTTTTTAATAAAAAGTGATAGAGAAATGGTGGTTTCATGAAAATATAAAGCGTTTTTAATAGAATATGATAGCACACATAACTCAAATCATTTTTAAGTCGACTTAGGCAGTTATCGCTGGTGACCATAGATATATCATCAGTCATGCCATCTAGCTGCAAAATGCTTAACCGTTCTCCTACCTTGAAAAAACTTCATAATCCTACCTTTGTGTAGTTTTCTACTTCTTGTATGTTTTATATGGAATTGGTTTATTTTGTAAACAAAAATTATTTTATTTAAAGAAAAATCAGTTTTACATATGTATTTACATATAAAGTGATGAATTAAGTATAGTTTTACATATTTTCTATACAGGAAACGCAATCAATTTGGTTTTGGTGGGCCTTGCAAACGATTTTTTCGCAAAGACGGCAAGCTGACTAAGTACAGCTGATAATAAGTACAACCTATAGGTTTTTCGCTTACAGCTTTATCCAGAAATCATTTTGTCAACCGTGTCAACTTCACCCTTCGGTTGTAATATTACATTATTTCTGGTAGCTTCTTTCCAACAGTCTCGACTTCTGGCGTATTGTGAAGAGTAGTCTGCAGCACTGTGCATTTATTTATTTTTCCATTGATGGAATCGAGCGTTGGTTCTTACGCACAGTTCAAACCATGATCAATTTGTTTTGTAGTAATTTTTAACCAACCTCATTAGATTTGAAGAAATTGTCCATTGTAACGTTATGACCTTTTAGGCCCTCGACCAGATGCAATAAAACTCGTCGGCCTTGGTTTTTTCTGTAGCAGCTTCAACAGATTTCACAAGGTATGGTTGTATTTTCCATACATAGAAGCTTTTGCATGAGTACGAATACCCAAAATTTCGAATCATATCTCTCTGGTTTGATTTGCCTAAATCCACAACCTCCATTGAAACCACTTAGCTGCTCGTCTATAGTGAAGTAAGGGTTGAAAAGCATTGGTAACATTTCAGACCACATATCGCACAGATCACGAATTGGGTCAAATTTATCCGCAGATCTTTTTTGTCGACGACTTATAGTATCACCGAAATGAATAATTTTGGTCAAGTACTCAAACTGTTTTTCGACATAATTTATCTGAAAATATGCGGACCGAAAATAACATTGAACAGTCGTTATTTATATATATTCAATAACATTCACTTTACTTGTGAACGCCAGCCAATATCAAAACAGCATCGAATTCTTCATGGTTTTCATTCTTTAGCCCGCCAAATGCATGCATTTACCAAAATGAATTTCTCAATATGCGGTGAAAAATATCGAGAAAGCATCCTTGATACTATTCACGCGAGATGAAGCAGTATTAGTAGTATCTGGCCGTAGTCTCAACACATTAGCGGTTCCATTGCGTCCTGCTGTTTGCATAGCTGTTTCGCTCGAAAGCCTTTTGTTTGTCATTTGAGTCAAGAAAGACTAAATATTAACAAAATCAGCACCGGCATCAACTTAAGTATCAAAACTCCATATCATTTACACTTGGCATACAAGGTACTATTTTCATACAACTTTCCTATGCAGAGTAAAAAACTACACCAAACAGACCAAATTGAAGTCTTTGAAAAACAACGATCCACGTATGATTGGAAACTTAAAACTAGTACTTTTCGGTTCATATAAATGATAAAGAAAAAGTCAAGAAAAATGGCTAACCAAACTTTAACAGTTTTAGAAATAAAATGTAGTTTTCTACACCAAGGTAGGACAAAGTTAAGTTTATTTAACGATTCTTATCAATATTGTGTAGTTTTGTCGTTCATATTCGTTATAAATTTGTCACTCCATATGTAATAATTAAAAAAAAAATCCAAAGCCCATAAAATGAATATTACTCGTTTTTAGTGAAAATGATTCATTGACATCCTGAGCACGCTGTAAATTAAAGTCATCAAAATCAGTTCAATAGGTCCCGCGTTTTCAATGAAAATGTAAAAAAACTCTTCAAAAAAATATTATTTTTTTATGTTGTTCTTATTATTGTTGTTATTCTAAATTGTATTTCTTTTTTGTAATAGCTGTAACTGTTGTTATTATTGCGGTCATTGTGTAAGTAGCATTTGCTTCATGAGTGAATAAACGTGGTTATTCTTCACGTGTCATATTAGTTTTGGCTGTTATTACCACACTATTTTTTCAACGATGTCTCAAAATAAATGAAAAAATATCGCCAACTTGAGAGAATAATGAACACTAATATAGCCTAGCACTCGAAATTCGAGTGCAAATTCTAGAAAATATTATTTTTCATTAAATTTTTTTCTTCCAGTGTTTTTTTAATCTATATACATATATAAAAAATTTATGAATATTTAAATGAGCCTAAAGATATGTTAATCAATTTTAGCAATTCACAATTCAACACAAAGCGTCTGATATATAATTTAAATCATTCGCATTAACAGGGCGTAACAAATTATTATAAATATTTTATTTTATTTAATTTAATATATTTTTTTAAGACAGATTTAACATAAATTTAATCATTCTCAGCTTCTCCTCAACATGCACTATAACTACGTCAATTTTCACACTCCTCCGTGCCCGCATATTGCTTAAAAAGGGAACTAAAAATTTACCTTCACGTATTAATATATAGATAATATATTTATATTAAATGAAATAATTATTTATAGATTTTAATAAAAATAAAAATTAATCAGGTTTTCTTAACTCTTTTTGCAACATTAAAGATGGTTGCAGTTTTTATTATAACAACTCTAAACTTGAACTTTTTGAAAAATATCCATAATACAAGTTTTTTTTTTATTTGAAAGCAATTTAAATTATCATAATTTAAAATTTCTTGTGAATTTGTGATGTTTTGATGAATTCAATGTATTTTTTCTATTGTAGAAAAACTCTGATTACAAGGTTTACATATACACACAGACTGACAAGCGGATGGACGGACGGACGAACATAGCTAAAGTGATTCTGAGTCGCTCAATATAGTAAAAGATCTCGGTCAAACATCAGCACATATTTGTATAGGGTATAAAAATACAAAGTAATAATTTGTATAGCCGTCTTGACAATACTTCTGGAGAAATCGATTTTTATACCGTATACCACTATGTAGTCAGTGTATAATGACTTTGTGCTGATGTTTGTAACTACCAAAAATATATGACCTAGACCCACCTTTTATAATACCGATCGACTCAGAATCACTTTCTGAGTCGATTTAGCGATGTCTGTCCATCCGTCCGTCTGTGTGTCCATGTAAGCCTTGTAATCAAACTACAGGTCGCAAATATGGATGTATTTTGATGAAATTTGCTTTATAAGCTTTTACCGGCCATGGGATAAAAGCTGTTGAAATTGGCAAAAATCGGTGCTTGTTCAGACATAGTCGCCATATAAATGGCACCTATGAAATCGACTTAGATTGCCATATGATCCAAATTATTATATAGATCTCGGTCAAATTAAGTTTGTGTGTGTATATTACATCCATTAATCAGTAGTCCAAGGATAAACCCTATTGGACAAGTCTTAGTCATAGCCCCCATATAAAGCTGCTTCACGAACTTCACTTAAATCTATCAAAAAACAAAAATATTGCACATATTTTTTTCAAATTTGGTTTGTATTTGTTTTTCCAAAAAAATAAGTGAAAAATCTAATTTTTTCGCTGAATAACGCGCCAATTCAAAACGCTGATAACTTTTGCAACTTGGGTAGTAACATAACTGCTGACGGCGCATTATGGACCATATTTTGAGAAGGTGGCCAAAAATAATTTTTTTATGGTTACCGATTTTAAAGTTATATCATTCATTGGAAAGTAAATTCCAGTGAACCTTGGGAGCCAAAATATTCCACTACATCACAGCGAACAGGGTCCTCGAAAATGGATTTATCAGTATTTTGCTAAAATTAAAAATTTCTTTAAAAATTTCTTGTTTTAAGAGATTTTAAAGTAAAATAAATTTTGTATAATTTTGTAACTTCTACGCTTATTAATGTTAGAAATATAAAGTCACGGAGTTGTTAAAATATTTTTTTTTTAAAAAAAGGTCAAAAGCCATCAAAAAAATCTAGCACTCCTCTGTAGTCCCTCCCTTACACTCCTATACCCCATTGTATACCCACCAGTTTCCGGCCGTGTGCACCAAGACAATTTTTCCGACCCAAGGTCACCTATTTTGCGCAAAATTTATGAATACAAAAGTTTTCCACTATGTGGTTAGAGTATAATGAGTTCGCCGTGATATTTGTAACTACCAAAAATATTGGACCTATACCCATCTTTTGTTATACGGATCTACTCAAAATCACTTTTTGAGTCGATTTAACGATGTCCGTCCGCTCGTCTGTGTGTTATGAATAAAAAAGTTGGTCGTACCGATGTATTTTTTTTCGTTTATTTGATTTTTATACTGACAGAAAAAGGAAACGGTGCAGTTGACACGACTTGTTATATACTTATCAAAAAGGGGTAAAATCTTGTTTATTTTGCCAAGTACATGTACATACATAGGTATTTTTCAATAGTCGGAACTTGAGTTATATAGTTTAAATACCTGACAAAATGGGAAAAATATTTAAATAACAGGTATATGGTAAAAAGTTATTGCGACACACCCTTTTAAGATATGAACAGGAATGCTTTACCTTTTAAAAGGGGTGAGGGTCTTGGTTTTGTATGCCTCAAAAAGTGGTAATAAAAGATAAAAAATTTACATGATTGCAAGAAAGAGTATTTATAACAACTAGCAGATTCCAGCGCTCGAAATTCTAGTGCAAGTTCTAGGCAGTTTTTTTTTTTTCAAATTAGCCAATTCACAAACCAGCACTTTTGTGGTTTATTATTATTGTGAATAAATATAACAAACTCTTAATTTTATGTCTGTGTTAGTAGCAACTTTAAATGCAATTTACTCAAAATAAAGGAACAAATTTAAAAATCTGTAAATCTACAAAACGGCGAAAAAGAAATACCTTTCGTTTGGTCAAAATTGGGATAAAACGGTAGAACAAAACATCGGTGTCACAAGAAATCGCCTAGCCTATTAATATTATAGATGTTTACACAATTATTATTCATTATATTTAGTTTGAACAGTGGCTACTTAATGTTATAGAGATCTCGCTGATATTTATTTTCAACAAAAAGATGTAGACTATATAATTTTGCACATACTGAGCAACCACTTCTTTAAGAATTCGTCGTTCGTAAATTATTGTGTTCTATATGTTTTTTGTTAAAGTTTAGTTGCTAAAGTTTAGTTGCTAATTAAAAAAAACTGAACCATTAAATTGTTGCGACCTTCCTACCATGGAAAGTACTATAGTTTGTGGTTTTTTCTGTTTAAAAAAAAATCCTCTTTGGAAACGCCTTTAAGAGTAAGAATTATTAGAACTTAAACATGGATTAATCAAAAAAAAATATATATAACACAATAATTAACGAACGACGAATTGTAACCTGCAATTAAAAATTACAACTTTTGCATCAAATTTGAAAAAAAAAACGGCACATTGAATGCTCTCATAGCAAGGCAAAAATGTACAAACGTGATCAAGACTAGTTATTAAAGGAACTTATTATTGAAAGTTCATCTAAAACTGCGAAAGTGGAAAAAAGAGTCGACCAGCAAAACCATTTGACGGATGTAGTGAGAGATCTCGATGGCGCAAGCTGTCACTTTATCACTATTTTGTTGTGCACTTCACATCCATATATGTCCAACATTCGACAAAAATGGAAAACTAACTCTATTGAATTAGACGGAGAAGCTAAACAACTTCTAGAAGATGAAAATCAAGGCAATTTAGAAAAAAATATTAACTATAATTGTTTGATTTAATGTAGTTTTTCAGTACAGTAACAATAAGTTATACCCGTTTTTATATAGTTAATAATTAGTCTCAATTTAAAAATTGATGTGTTTTATAAATTTATAAAAAAATTGATATAGAAATATTTAAAAAGACAATAAAAAATGTTTTAACTAAAGTAAAAACATACGACTTTTTAATTGAAACTTATCTATCTTGAACCAATATCAGGTAACTTTTACGTTCGCTGCTTAATAAATTATATTTTAACTTGGACTCTTTTCTTGTGAACATTAGGAATAAAAAGTTTACCTTTTTTTAACCTTTTAACACTTAACTTTTGTACTAAAATTCAACTAAAAATGAAAATGTATTTTAAACCCTCCAGAAATCGCTTACTTAAGTTTCAATCCAATCAAAAGGTTTGGATTTTTGACCACCTTCTCGTGATATTGTCCACTGTGCGACGGCGGTATCGGTGACGTAAATTCACGAATACGTAAGGCCAAAATTGCATATGTATTTCAATCTACGGGATATATGCAAGTCGAACGCACTCTCCTCTAAGACCATACTTTACATATACAGCGCCTGCGTAGAGATTAACATGGTTGGTAAACGAAGTCGTCAAGCACAATATACAAACTTTTAGATAGATGCCTGCGAATCATATAAAGATGAGAAAATATAAGTGACTTGGACATATACTAAGAAAACTACTCAATGAAATTTGCCATGAAACACTCGAATGGAATCCCCAGGGTGCGAAGAAATCAGGAAGACCGAAGAGAACATGGATACGTACAATTTTTAAAGAAACCGGAAAATCATTCAACGAACTCAGACATATCGCAGCAGACAGACAAAGATGGAGATTCTACGTACACAGCCTAAGCTCCTGATGAAATTTTCTGAAATAATAAAATAATATTTATTCAATTTCATGATGGTAAACTTAATTTACAAAGAAATGGAGTATAATAAAAACTTTGTTTTTATGGGTTAGTTTTTTGTTTTTTAAATCTATAAAGTATTTACGAAAACTTTTTTGTAAATAATTTAATACTTAGAATTTATAAAAGGTAGATGCAGCAATTGAATGAGTATGAAACAACTCTTTGCGTGTGTATTTTTTTTTTCTCAATTCTGGCCATCTTATACACGTTTTAGGCTGCTGCGAAATCCTATTATCGATATGCTTCTTGTTTTCTTGTTATACTCACTTCTAATATGTTTTATTTTTGCAGAAGTTTGTTTTAATTGCTACGGGCTATGCAAAAAGGCTTTTGTGTTTGTTCAAAATGTTAGTGATTTTTCAAATTAAGTGTGAAAACCCAGCAAACAACTTTTCTGTATGCAAAGTAGAATATTAAAAAGCATTAACATTTAGGTACATTGTTTAACAAATAAGGCTTCAACGAATTTCAACATCAATCACACTTGCTGGGAAGTCGACGATGTGTGGCTATAATAATTTTTGTATTTTTAAAATAACTATGAGGTTGTAACCTGTTTGCTGAGTGTTATGAGATTTTTCATTAGAATTGGAATTTCAGTCGTAAATATAAGTTTTAATTTTAGTTATTTTAATTAAAAATTTTAATTTTGCACTACGTAACTAAGTAAATAGCTGTTCAAACTAACAAAAAAAATCTAGTGAGTACAAATTTTAGCCACATAGCGTCATCGAAATTTCTCTAGCCAATGCTATTACAAATGATTTCCTTACATATTTAATTCAAATAAACAAACTGAATTTCTTTATGACTAAAACATGTGAATTACGTTTAAGCAGTAAATGCATTTAATGGCTCAAAATAAAACAAATGGCTTTATAATAAAACTGAGTTTCTTTAATAATTGTTGATTTAATTTATAAGTTAGCTCCTTCTGAAAAAAATTTTATTCATGTTTAGATTGCAATATCGAAAAATGATAATTGATAAACCAATTAATCGGATAAATATTATATATATACAATTAACAATAAATCTGCTAAATATTATCGATATATAACAGAACCATGGTTACCATATATACAGATTTATCTGTATTATTTTTATACGATTTTTGATACGTCGCACAGATTTATTGATTTTTCTTAAACAAAAACTGGGGCTAAATCACCGCATTCGATATCGAGTAAAATCAATCGAAATTCCATATTTTGTTTTATTATTTGAAGAAGACGGACAAACGCTTGACCACGATTCGCTTTTCTTCTTAATCAGAGGCCATTATTCTTCAACTATGAAGAAGAAAAACTGCTCTCAGCATTTTATTTTGGGAAATAAAAAAATGATTGCGATCGAATAATTTCGATAACGAATGCGGTGATTTGGCTCCAGATTTTTGTAAATTATTGCAGTTTCTATAATGATTACCCGGAAAACCACGTATAATTAGTTGAAAAAGCTTTGCCTCTTTTATGATAATAGTTAAGCTTACATATAAATGCAAAATAATGACTAACTAGTACAGCCCAGCACTCGAAATTCCAATTCAAAGTCTAGGAAATTTAATTTTTTCACTCAATTATTTTCTGTTATTTCTGTGCTTTTTGATATATATATATATGAATATATATGAATATTTAAATAAAAATCTTCCTAAATGTATGCTAACCAATTTTAGCAATCCACAATTCAACACAGGGTGCGCGATATACGATTATAATGAAACTCGATGAATTGTGAATTGGCTAAAATTGATAAGCACATCTTAAGGGTCTTTTAAAATTATTAGACACAGCTTCAAATCAGCAGGGAGTAACGAATTATTGAAAATATTTTTCAGAATTTAATTTAATATATTTTTGAAACATATTATTCATAAATTTTATCACTCTCCACTCCTCCTCCATATGAACTATAACTATGCCAAATTTCGCACTCCTCCGTGTCCGCATTTGGCTTAAAAAGGGAATGAAAAAAATCACGTGCGTCCGATTACAGGGGAGATGTGTAAACATCTAGAAATTAAAGATTTTTTATGGCACTCTTTTAAAATCAAACAGAAAGGGTCATCTGTATATCACTTATAGCAATCAACTGCAGGGGCTAAGCTAATGAAAAAATAATTACTATTATTATTTATTATTTCAACTGGTTTTTCTTTTTATTTTTCATTTTTACTTTTAATTTTTTATTTTTTATTTTTCATTTGTTATTTTCGATTTTTTATTTTTCATTTTTCACTTGTCATTTTTTATTTTTCATTTCATATTTTTCGTTTTTTATTTTTCATTTTTTATTTTTATATTTATTTTTAATTTTTCAATTTTCATTTTTTATTTTTCACTTCAGATTTTTCATTTGATATTTTTAATTTTTAATTTTTTATTTTTAATTTTATTTAATTCTTCATTTTTATTTTTTTTAATTTTTAATTTTTTATTTTTAATATATCATTTTTCATTTTTAATTTTTCATTTCCATATTTTATTTTTAATTTTTTAGTTTTCATTTTTGTTTTTATTCTTAGTTCTTCATTTTTCTTTTTTTATTTTTCATTTTTAAATTTTAATTATTTATTTTTTATTTTTTATATTTTATTTTTAATTTATTATTTTTAATTTTTTATCTTTAATTTTTTTATTTATCATTTCTCAATTTGTCATTTTCTATTTTTCATTTTTTATTTTTCATTTTTCTTTTTTTATTTTAAATTTTTTATTTTTTATTTTCCTTATTTACTTTTAATTTATTATTTTTCATTTTTCATTTTTTTTAAATTTTTCTTTTTTGTTTTTCATTTTTCTTTTTGTATTTTTCATTTTTTACTTCTCATTTTTTATTTTTCTTTTTTCATTTTTAATTTTTAATTTTTTTTTTAATTTTTTATTTTTAATTTTTTTTTTAATTTTTTCATCTTTAATTTTTTATTTCTCATATTTTATTTTTCATTTTTGATTTTTCGTTTTTCATTTTTCATTTTTATTTATATTTTTCATTATTCAATTTTCATTTTTTATTTGTTATTTTAGATTTTTCATTTTATATTTTTAATTTTTAATTTTTTTGTCATTTTTAATTTTTTTTTTAATTTTTTGATTTTTCATTTTTCATTTTTTATTTTTCATTTTTCATTTCTTATTTTTCATTTTTCATTTTTTATTTTTAATTTTTTTCATTTTTCATTTTAATTTTTTTATTTTCAAATTTTAATTTTTTATTTTTCTTATTTAATTTTTCATTTTTAATTTTTCATTTCCATATTTTATTTTTAACTTCTTATTTTTCATTTTTGTTTTTTATTCTTCATTCTTCATTCTTCATTTTTCTTTTTTTATTTTTCATTTTTAATTTTTTATTTTTAATTTTTAATTTTTTATATTTCATTTTTCATTTTCCATTTTTCACCTTATATTTTAAATTTTTAATTTTTTATTTTTTATTTTTCATTTTTCATTTCTTAGTTTTCATTTTTTATCTTTAATTTTTTCATCTTTTTTTTATTTATCATTTCTTAATTTTATATTTTCTATTTTTCATTTCTTAATTTTATTTTTCATTTTTAATTTTTTATTTTTCATTTTTCATTTTTCATTTTTTATTTTGAATTTTTTATTTATCGTATTTAATTTTTTATTTTTAGT
This sequence comes from Cordilura impudica, assembly GCA_963682025.1. Classification (NCBI taxonomy): domain Eukaryota; kingdom Metazoa; phylum Arthropoda; class Insecta; order Diptera; family Scathophagidae; genus Cordilura; species Cordilura impudica. The sequence continues at coordinate 30,075,035 of OY821521.1, forward strand.
TCTTGATTTTTCATTTTCATTTTGCATTTCTTAGCTTTCATTTTTTATTTTTTATTTTTCAATTTAAATTTCTTAATTTTTATTTTTAATTTTTATTTTTTCATTTTTGTTCTTTCATTCTTCATTTTTTATTTCTCATTTTTTATTTTTCATTTTTCATGTCTAATTTTTTATTTTTCATTTTTAATTTTTCATTTTTCAGATTTAATTTTTTATTTTTCATTTTTTATTTTTAATTTTTTTTATCTTTCATGTTTTATTCTTGGTTTTTATTTTTCATTTTTAATTTTTCATTTTTCGTTTTTCATATTTTATGTTTAATTTTTTTTTAATTTTTCAATTTTCATTTTTCATTTTTCATTTTAGATTTCTCATTTTTATTTTTCATTTTTCATTTTTGTTTCTTCATTTTTCATTTTTTATTTATCATTTTTTATTTTTCATTTTTAATTTTCTTTTCTCATTTTTCAGTTTTTTATTTTGAATTTTTTATTTTTCATATTTGATTTTATATTATTGGTTTTTGATTTTTCATTTTCATTTTGCATTTCTTATCTTTAATTTTTTATTTTTGATTTTTTTTTGATTTTTCATTTTGCGATTTTAATTTTTCAATTTTTTTTTTAAATTTTCATTTTTCATTTTTGTTTTTTCATTCTTCATTTTTTAATTTTTTATTATTCATTTTTTATTTTTTATTTTTCTTTTTTCATGTTTAATTTTTCATTTTTCAGATTTAATTTTTTATTTTTCATTTTTTCTTTTTAATTTTTTTTATCTTTCATGTTTTATTTCTGTTTTTTATTTTTCATTTTTTATTTTTCATTTTTCGTTTTTCATATTTTATGTTTATTTTTTTTTTAATTTTTCAATTTTCATTTTTCATTTTACATTTTTCATTTTTATTTTTCATTTTTCATTTTTGTTTCTTCAGTTTTAATTTTTTATTTATCATTTTTTTTCATGTTTCATATTTTATTTTTCATATTTCACATTTGGTTTTTCATTTTTAATTTTTCATTTTTATTTTTAATTTTCATTTTTCCTTTTTCATTTTGCATTTTTAATTTTTTATTTTTCATATTTTTTCATTTTTCATTTTCTATTTTTCATTTTCTTATTTTTCATTTTTCGTTTTTCGTTTTTCATATTTTATTTTTCATTTTTATTTTTGTATTTCATATCTTTTTCCTTTTTCATTTTTCATTTTTATTTTTTTTTTCAGTTTTCAGTTTTTATTTTTCAATTTTCATTTTTCATTTACATCTTTAATTTTTTATTTTTAATTTTTCTTTTTTCATTTTTCATTTTTTATTTTTATTTTTATTTTTTTTTCATTTCTCATTTTTTATTTTTCATTTCTAATCTTTCATTTTTCATTTTTTTTTTCATGTTTTCTCATCTTTCATTTTTATTTATAATTTTTTATTTTTCTGTTTTAATTTTTTATTATTCATTTTTCATTTTTAGTTTTTCATATTTCATTTTTATTTTTAATTTTTCAATTTTCATTTTTTATTTTTTATTTCAGATTTTTAATTTTTTATTTTTCATTTTTAATTTTTTTTTTCATTTTTCATTTATGATTTTTCATTTTTAGTTATTTATTTTTTAATTTTCATTTTTGATTTTTGATTTTTAATTTTTTATTTTAATTTTTTATTTTGAATTTTTTTTTTAATTTTTAATTTTTTATTTTTAATTTTTCATCTTTCATTTTTCATTTTTCATTTATGATTTTTCATTTTTAGTTATTTATTTTTTAATTTTCATTTTTGATTTTTGATTTTTAATTTTTTATTTTAATTTTTTATTTTTAATTTTTTTTTTAATTTTTAGTTTTTTATTTTTAATTTTTCATCTTTCATTTTTCATTATTAAGTTTCATTTTTCATTTTTCGATTTTAATTTTTTATTTTTCATTTTTTATTTTTCAGTTTTACATATCATAATTTTTTCACCAATACACCGGTTTTGTCTTACGTCTCACATGTAACGCGGTTTTTGTGATTGTATTGTGAAACAGACATTTACCCCCCTGCGCGTATAGATGTTTACACATCAAACATTTCCTTCACGTATTGATATATAGATTTTGGTGAAAACTTTGCTCTAAAATGTTCATTAATAAATCGGTCCACAAAATTGTGTTTTCGTTCTCTTCTGCCAGTACCACAACATGGTAAATATTTGTTTTAACATGTGTGTAGATTTTGATGGATTTACAAATACTTATCAAGTTTTTAGTTTGAAAAATTCATTAATTACCAAACCGCACATACGACCCAACACACATATAATACACTATTAAGCTTTTGTGGATGTCAGAATTGAAAGCAACAAACCAAAAAAAAATTAAATTTCCTACTATTACTCCGACACTTACCATACATGATGAAATGTTATCAATTTATCAAAAACAATAATGTTGACAGCTGTCGCATAACTACAATTGTATTAACATGCATGAAAGAATGGCTTTGGTGTTTCACAAAAAAAAAATTTACGAATTCGTTAGAATAATTAGTATAATTGGATGATGCGGGAAAAATTAAATTTAATAAAATTCATGAGTCTGCACAAAACATAGAGATTTGTCGTTGAATATTTAGAAATTTTATATATATTATTTATATGGTGAAGTGAGATTATTGAAATTATATGTTATATGACAATCATCAAATTTCATAAGGTCATTCATTGGTGTTAATTAAGATTAAGGGTGTCGAGTGTGATCTTCACTTTCTTCAGGTGTGGACTTTATTTGCATCTTCTCTTTGTCAGCTAGCATAGTCTAAACTTAACACAACTCTAACCTTAACGAAGCATTAAGAACATGCTAAAATAAATTAAATTCTCTTCGAAGTAAAATAATCGAAACAAATAAGTGATAAATTCGGCTGTGACGCCAATAGCTCAATTTAAACAGTCGATATACTGAAATCATTTATCCATACACATATATATAAAAACACTGGCATTGACGTTACCTTTTATGGTTAATTTCCAGAAAGAAAATCGGTTAACGCATTACAGAGAATATCAGTTGCTATCAGAATACACAATATTTTTAGTATGTAATCCACAAATCAATGTTTTCTATGTCGGGAGGTGCCACGCCCACAGTTCCGATCCCGCTAAGTTTTAGGTTGAAGAAACAAATTTCAATTATAAGTCCTTCATTATTATTGTAGTCCAGATATATACTATTAAATATTTGCCTTGTATATATTTTTTTCCATATTTTTATTTCTTTTTCAATGTTTCTTCAAAACCAACACTGAACAAAATTGGTACATAAAAATGAGAAGAAAATTAATATTAAGCTGGAAAACGCAAGTTTTGTATTATGATTGTTTTCTTTTCAAGTGAAATTTATTGAAGAAACTGAGAAGCATATTATAGATCAAACAGAAAGCAAAAAAGACTTAGTTTTGTGGAAAATATTTTCAAAAAGCATGAAAAAAAATTTTTTTTTTCAACATTTTGCTTCATAAGCACCACAAAAATTTTCTAAATCAATTTTTAAAAAAAAATTTTAATTATTGCACAGGTCTCTAGTAATAATTTGGCTTTTACAGATTGAAAAATATCAATTAGTCGACGAGTTAAAGCCAAAAAACCATATAAACAATATGCTGAAAATCGGCATTTGACTGCAAAGTTCGAAGGTCGATTAAAAAAAAATTCGAACTAACATAAACAAACGCCGCGATACGGGCCTTCTAATTTAGCTTCTATTTTCACCCCTCACTCTCAGAATCGACCTAACTTTTGCTAACCTGAAATTGTTCCACAGTGTAATCGCATTTCTAATTTATCAAAATCGACAAAAGGCCTTCACTATTATCGTGCGACAGAATGTGGTATTAAATATTTGCTTTATAGTTTCTGCACAACTACTCACATGTATAACCTATGTACCCACATCAAATTTGGGGATTTTTGCTGTCACAATTCTTCAAATATTTGGTATTAAAAATTCACTTTGTATGGGAGGTACCACGCCAAATCTTGGTATTAACGTCACTTTTCATGGAAAATTTCCAGAAATAAAATTGCGTCACATAACTTCTTGGCTATGACAAGCCCTTGTTAAATTCGTTGGTTACGATCCAAATTTTCGCAAAATTGCGGATTCAAGTATGACGCCTATTTCACTTGTATTGATGTTTTTCTTACTGCAGTATGTTTACTATAACTAAAAATCATTTGTCCAAGAATAAACTTTATAAAAGTTTAAAAAGATTTAGAGCAGCATCCTCATCTATAAAATTAATAGGCTAGGCGATTTCTTGTGACGGATGTTTTGTTCTACCATTTTATCCCGATTTTGACCAAACATACATTTTTTGAAAGGTTTTTCTTTTTTACCATTTTGCAGATTTACAGATTTTAAATTTTTTTCCTTTATTTTGAGAAAATTGATTTAAAGTTGCTACTAACACATACATAAAATTATACATATGCTATGTGTGTTTTTATTTAATTTATTAATGAGTTTGTTAATGAGTTTGTTTTTTTTCATTCACAATAATAATAAACCATAAAAGTGTTGGTTTGTGAATTGGCTAAGTTGAAAAATAAAGCTGCCTACAATTTCAAGCGCTGGAATCTGATAGTTTTAATAAATAACCAACTTTGATAAAATACCCCATTTAAAAGGTATTTCTTTTTTGCTGTCCACCAGATTTGCAGATTTGCATCGTGTGGAATATTTATTTTTCTTTTTTTGAGTAATGCTCATTTAAAAAACAAAACGTATACTGTGTGTGTGTTTATTATAAATATCAAAAGCCCTGTATTGAATTGTGAATTGGCTAAAATTGATTAGCATAACTTTAGGCTCCTTTGAAATTATTTTTTAACAAACCCATTTTTATATCTTCTGTGTGTTCAATAAATATTTCTAATGAAATTTAATGAATTTTATTTAAAATGTATTAAATTGTGAATTGACTAAAATTGATTAGCATACCTTTAGGCTTATTAAATGAAAAAATGAAATTTCCCAGAATTTGCACTCGAATTTCGAGGGCTGGGCTCTGCTAGTTTTCACTTAAATCTTTCTAAGGATATAAAGACAAATTTATTCAAATTTGAGCTAATCCTTGCTGATTCCATATAATATTCAGATTTGATATAAACTTTTACAAATACTAAACCTAACACAAAAGTCCATACGTTAGCGCTTCGACGGCCCAAACCATTTACTTTACTACTTGTTTATGCTGTAGTTTCCTGAAAGAATTTTCAAAGAGCTTAATGTCGTTCTATTTACACAACAAAGCCGATAAAAACATTAGACATTCAGTTCTATTTAATTATTTTTTTTTAGACATCTTGAAATTTTACTGCAGAGTTAAAAAAAAATACTAAACAAAAAGAAAAAGTTTATGTTTGCTCTGTTTCAGCTTAAGGACCTTTTCTATTATTCTGGTAATTTCATTATTACAGACATGTTAGCATGTGACATTAGCTTTGCCATACTTATATATTTTTTGCCTCTTTCCTGTTTAAAAGTAATTGCCCCATGTGACTCGTGTGTTTAATTGTTCTCTCATTAGGCTTTGTAATTAATGTCAAGGAATATATTAAATTATAAACGTTTAGCAAACAAACCTAGAAAAAAAATTTAAAATTAATTATGAACAAGTTGTGGAACATGAGTAAAGAGGTTTGCATTATTTACACCAATTCTATATTCGAGTAATAAGTCTTTTGACTGTATGATGTTTTATAAGAGCATAAATATGTGTTTATAGTATGATAATGTGATATTTAATACTTTAATAAAAATCTTGAAGTATTATGACATTTTTCGCTGTAAAACACGACTATCTTGAGTATTATTTTCAACAAGAGATATCACATTATTTTTATGCTCCAACTAGCAATTATTGAACTATTGTTTAAACTGTTGTCTAAACCAAATAATTTTTTACAGGATGACTTGCAAATTTGTAACTGTGTAAGCCCTCAATTTAAAATTAGCAAGAAATTTTGTTTTTAAAATAAAATATGTATTGTTTTATTAACCATGGATTATTATAAAATTAAAAAATTTCCATGAACGTGACTTTTTGCGACTCCGATGATGAAACTCTTTTGTGCAAACAGAATCTAGCTTCTGAAATATGTCTACATTTTTGTTATGTGCGATAAATAGAAAAGTAAACATTGCTGCCATTTAAAGTCTGCTTTTGATAGAAACCATATTATATTTACTGGAAAAACAAACAAAGTAAGGTAAGCATATTATACCTTATCTTAAAGGAGAGTATTATTACGATTTAGACTTATAAAGTTCTATTAAGAATTCAAAAAAAAAAAAAATTATTTTTTTTAGGAAAAAAGTTATTAACTTCTAGCTTTGAATGTATAAAACTAAACTTATTAAAAATATGGCAGCACTCAAAATTTTAAAGCTTTTTTATCTTTGCTCCACACTTATTTTTAGATAGTATGAAGGTACAAAAAAGGTCTCTAAATAAAAATGGCAAAGAAAGGATTTCTACTAATTACGAAAATTATAGTCGGTCTAGATTCCATATGCCAAGCGTTAAGAGAGACGATCTAGGATCCAATTTTGCTGCTCAATACCTGGATATAGAAAATAAGTTTCAAAGAGCAATTTTTTTTGGTATTTTTATTTATTTGTGGGGCTAGACCAAAAAAGGGATCAATCATGACCATTAGAATGGTCTTTAAAAATGAAAATGCGATTTAGATGAGTGACAGGGTTCAGTTTAATTCATGTCTATATAAAACAAGGTTCCAAAAATACACACATGAAACACACAATGTTCTGTTCTAAAGCAGCCAACACATATTTTTATTTTCATATCAATTATGTGTGTTTCAAAATTTTGTACGGTGCCGAACACATCATGACTGTGTTTCGTTTTAATATTTCGTTATCTATGCGAACATTTTTCTATCACGTATTTTTTATTTCGAACACACATGTACAACACAGTTTCGAGTGTAGCTTTATTTTAAGTTCGTTTTCTAGCACGTGTACTGCTAAAAAACAGAACATGTTCCTAAAAGCTGAAATAAAGTTATATTTTCCGCATATAAACACACTTGAAATTTTCAATCTTTTCTTTATCCGATTGACCCTAAATTTCACATTTATTAGTTTTATACAGAGTTCAGAAAAAAAACACATACATTGAAAAAAAAACTCGTACATATATGTAAACAAACATAGTTCAGACCAACAAACACATATTTTTATTTTCATTTAAATTATGTATGTTTCTAAATTTTGCTCAGCGCGGAACACATCATGACTGTGTTTCATTTTAATACTTGATTGTGAACACGAACGTGTTTCTACCAGGTATTGTTTTATTCGAACACACATAAACCACACAGATACGAGTGTAGCTTTATTTTATGTTCGTTTTCTTGCACGTGTACTGCTAAAAAAACAGAACATGTTCTTTAACGCGTACATCGGAAAAATGTGAAACAACCCTATACCAACGACAACAATTGTTTCAACCAAATTTATTAAAAAAAATTTAAAAATAATTCATTAGCAGTTATAAAAAAATAAAAATAAATGATAATAATAAAAATGAAAAAATATAAAAATAAAAATAAAAAGATAGTAATAACATAGAAAAAAGAGAAATTTTATATGTTGTTTATGACTTAATTTCGTTTTTTTCGATCGAGAGTGGCAATGAAGAACAAATTCGAGCACCTGGCCGAAGCAGCCATAGATGTCTAAAGCGATTTACTCGTTAAAAATTTATTTATTCCGTCAACAGTCTAATCTTCCAAATTCAGAGTTGAGAGGCATAAGAAATGTTTGTATGTTTATCATTCGCTTTATATAAAGGCTTGATTGAACGCGAAAATGCTTTTCAGATTCGACATGAGAATCTAATAAAGATTTTAAAAATAGTTAAAATTTCTGCAAGGAATTATTTATAGGAAACGATACTGCCGAAAGAGGCGATAAGTTCGTAAAAGATTTTAATAAAATGTTAACAAATGATGAAGAGGAAAAGCAGTTTTGACTCCAGATAGTACAATCATACAAAAAACAAAATCCTTCATATACGAAGCCAATGTTTTTATTTTATTTAGAAACATATATTTAGATAGGTTTTAAAAATAATACAATTTTATAATAAAATTGGTTAAAAGTTGTTTAAATTTATAGTCGCGAGCAATAAGCAGACAATTGCACCAGAGATATATCACAATGGATAATTATGATTCCAGGAGCAATGCAGGGTTAAATAAAAAGAAAAATTAACCGAATTATATTTCTTACATTCCAAAAAATGGTTTCATCGAGTTAAATAGAAAAACTCGGTTTCAGTAATCTTTATTTAGCAATATCTTAAAAACAAAACCTGGCCTTGACAAATAATGGGTTCTCATTCTCGGATTTACCTCAAATTTTAGGAACGGAAGATATATGTGGTTATATATGTGGTTATAATATTTTAATTAACGGTTATAATTCAACAGTATTTGCAAAAATATTTGAATTTTTGAAAAAATTGTCTTTTATTAGCTTGGGGTCATTTGTGACCCCAATTCCAAAAGGGTTAATGGAGTCATATTATTTTTTTCTGAAACCCTAGGCTATTAAGATAAAATATAGCATTTAAAAGTAGAGAACTGATTAATTTTGATATAAAGAATTTAGAAAGATTACATATACAGTATATTTCACAAAAATCTAATTTTTCTCGAAATCCGCAAAAAAAAATCCTTGTAAAAAATATTCTAGCACAGGGATTTACCAAAAAATTCACAAGGTTAATCTCTGATATGTACTTAATTAAATCCTAAAGTGCGAGATCAATTTTTTTAAAAATTGTTTAAGAAAATTTTTTAAAACTTGAAAAAAAAAGTTTTTAAAATTTTATCAAAAATATTTCCTATTTTCGGTCTCAAAGCGCAATATGTTAACAATGAGGTAAGAAAACAATAACTCATATCTGATTACTTATAAGTTTAGAGACAAAAAAAAAAAAACTATGGCTTTAATCAATTTTTCAAAGTTTAAAAAAATGGTATCAAATTTCATGACCTAGTTCTTTTTTTGACACAAAAGTGGTCAAAAGGGGGCATTTGCTTTTGAAATTTTCAATCGATTTCCGGCGCGACTTTTGTTTATCCGATTGTCCCCAAACTTCTATTTATTAGTTTTATATTGAGAGGTAACAAACTGGACCCCGCCTATCTATAAAAAATATCAGTTATTTCATATCGATACTTTCTATGCCTGCAAGAAACAAATTCATAACGATGTAACTGAAATTTTCTTATCCATTTGTTTTTGTTTATTTACTGCTTTAATTCAGTAGTTATCAATATCGGATATCCGATAAAAATATTATACTGAAATACCGCTTTCTTCTCATAGTTGGTGCCCCAATTATAAGGAAGTTAACGTTGGGATACAAAGATATGTTTCATTTATTTATAATTTTGCTAGCAAACCCGATCGTGGAATGCTACGACATTACGAACTATTGGTCCTACATACAATTACAAGACACTATCTGTTACAGTAATCCAGTTAAATTCGATTCCATTTAAAATTTCGTTACTCTGGCTTTTGTACTACTGCAGATATGTAATATTAAAAATTTAATTCTGTATGACAGGTGACACGCCCACTTGATATATCAGAAAGATATAGTCAATAGCTCCTTTCTGATTTTTGTATATTTTAACAGTCACTAAATAATTTTTGATATGTATACATCTATATGCGCAGGGGGTACAAATCAATTTCACAATACAATCCCAAAAAAGTAAGACAAAAACGGTGTGAGGTACGAGTGTATTGGTGAAAAGATTAGGAAGTGTTTGGAAACAAACTGAAAGCCAGATTTCATTAGGAAGTGCTTGGAGATAAAATTAGAGAGCGAATAGCGTTATAAAAATGTTTTGAAAAAGGAAAAATAAGAATTGAAAAATAAAAAAGGAAAAATTAAAAATTAAAAATTAAAAATTAAAAATTAAAAATTAAAAATTAAAAATTAAATAATTAAAAATTAAAAATTAAAAATTAAAAATTAAAAATTAAAAATTAAAAATTAAAAATTAAAAATTAAAAATTAAATATTAAAAATTAAAAATTAAAAATTTAAATTTAAAAATTAAAAATTAAAAATTAAAAATTAAAAATTAAAAATTAAAAATTAAAAATTAAAAATTAAAAATTAAAAATTAAAAATTAAAAATTAAAAATTAAAAATTAAAAATTAAAAATTAAAAATTAAAAATTAAAAATTAAAAATTAAAAATTAAAAATTAAAAATTAAAAATTAAAAATTAAAAATTAAAAATTAAAAATTAAAAATTAAAAATTAAAAATTAAAAATTAAAAATTAAAAATTAAAAATTAAAAATTAAAAATTAAAAATTAAAAATTAAAAATTAAAAATTAAAAATTAAAAATTAAAAATTAAAAATTAAAAATTAAAAATTAAAAATTAAAAATTAAAAATTAAAAATTAAAAATTAAAAATTAAAAATTAAAAATTAAAAATTAAAAATTAAAAATTAAAAATTAAAAATTAAAAATTAAAAATTAAAAATTAAAAATTAAAAATTAAAAATTAAAAATTAAAAATTAAAAATTAAAAATTAAAAATTAAAAATTAAAAATTAAAAATTAAAAATTAAAAATTAAAAATTAAAAATTAAAAATTAAAAATTAAAAATTAAAAATTAAAAATTAAAAATTAAAAATTAAAAATTAAAAATTAAAAATTAAAAATTAAAAATTAAAAATTAAAAATTAAAAATTAAAAATTAAAAATTAAAAATTAAAAATTAAAAATTAAAAATTAAAAATTAAAAATTAAAAATTAAAAATTAAAAATTAAAAATTAAAAATTAAAAATTAAAAATTAAAAATTAAAAATTAAAAATTAAAAATTAAAAATTAAAAATTAAAAATTAAAAATTAAAAATTAAAAATTAAAAATTAAAAATTAAAAATTAAAAATTAAAAATTAAAAATTAACAATGAAAAATGAAAAATTAAAAATAAAAAATAAAAAATGAAAAATAAACAAGTAAGAGTGTTAAATTCGGCTATGCCGAATCTTTGATACCCTCCACCTGGGTTTTACGTTTACATTAATATCTGGAAATATTTGAATATGTAAACACTTTGATAAACCTATTACTGAATTATTACAACAAATGCTCTGAATTTTCAGCATTTTATAGAGGTGTCTACATATTTTAGGTCATAAATTGGCACAATGACTCCCGATTTATCCCATTTTAAATACTAACCTGATCCAGATAATTACAAACAATATTAAGTTTAACCAGGTAAATGGTTTATTTTGTAATTTTCTTTTTAATTTAAATTTTTTAATATAAAGGTGCATTTTATTTTTTTACAATCCTTTTCAATTTTCCAAACCTATTAATATAGGGCACATTTGTGAGTCCGCATAGATCAACTTTCAACTCTTACTTCTTTTTATTGTATTAAATCTATCTTTGTGTCTTTAAATTAATTAAGATAATTAAGATGAAAATATTTAACAAACTGTTTTTTTAGTTAATATCTGAACATTTTACTGATACAAGGCAAAACTAAAACTGCCAAAAAATTCAGTCAAAACTATTTTGAATGTATTTGTTAAATATCGCATAATTTTTTTCAATTTTAAACTTTAAAGTCTTTTTAAGTCTGGTAATAATTCTATAATATGAAGGAAGTAAATATGTGGATTCTTTAATAACAATGACAAGTATAAAACACTGTTTTGTGCATAACATTAAAATATTATAAATCTGAACATAATTAATTTTAGAAACATAATTAATTTTAGAAAAATGTTCGATTCGTTTTTCGATGATGCTGAAAACACATTAAAGAAATACAGAACATAAAGATTTTGCTTCAGTTAGTTGGATGGCTGGAGCAGGTCAAAGGTGACGACTATAAAAGCAAATGCAAGGCTTTTGAAAATATATTAAAATGCGATAAATCAGATCTAAGTATATGTACATGTCATGCTTATAACCACTGTTATAAAAAATCTTTTAAAACCAACAGTATTGCCATAATTTGAAATTGTAAAGATGCTAAATTGCAAAAAAAGATGCTTAAACGTACTGGATGCTAAATTTTTTTTTTTCAAATTTCATTACCTTTATACTGAAAAATTATATACTTATTAATAAATTCTTTGGTTTTTAAATCGAAAAATTAATATAAAACATGTTTCGATTTATATTTTTTAAATTTTAATTAAAATTATTTTGAATTTCATCTGAAATTTTTATTAACATCAAATTGAGTTTATTTTAAACTTAAATTAAATAATTTTAATTTTAAAGGGATTTTTTTTTTATTTAAAATATAACAGAAATTACATTATCAAAAGATACGATTATATTATAATAATTGGTTTATGGAATCTAACATTTCTGTGATGTCTTCATGTTCAAGTTCTTCTTGGCTCTGATATATTTCTGACGATCGACTCTTATCAACGACATCGCTCGGTATATTGTAAGTGTGACAGCACCGATTGTTCAATTTCAATCCTTCTTTTATACGTATTACAGAACATAACAACTCGGATTTTATTCTGTTCGAAATTTGCTTTTAACTAAAGCTATTAAACTAAACAAACGTTCAACTTCGGCTTTTGAGAAAGACAAAACTAATATAGACAATACAAATATTGATAACTCCTAAAATGGATTTTCGCCAATAGAATTTTTCAATCCATAAAGAGGTTGTATTCAGTGTTGTATCCCAGTTTTGTTCTGTGATATAACTCCATTGGATTTGAATTTTTTCTGTTTCAGATGATATAAATTTAAACTCTTCTAATATATTGGTTATCTGTTCTTTTACCCGTTTTAATGTGTTTTGTATTGAAAATTTTGGCATTTTTTAATAACGGGTGATTTTTTAAGAGCTTGATAACTTTTTTTAAAAAAAAAACGCATAAAATTTGCAAAATCTCATCGGTTCTTTATTTGAAACGTTAGATTGGTCCATGACATTTACTTTTTGAAGATAATTTCATTTAAATGTTGACCGCGGCTGCGTCTTACGTGGTCCATTCGGAAAGTCCAATTTTGGGCAACTTTTTCGAGCATTTCGGCCGTCGGCCGGAATAGCCCGAATTTCTTCGGAAATGTTGTCTTCCAAAGCTGGAATAGTTGCTGGCTTATTTCTGTAGACTTTAGACTTGACGTAGCCCCACAAAAAATAGTCTAAAGGCGTCAAATCGCATGATCTTGGTGGCCAACTTACCGGTCCATTTCTTGAGATGAATTGTTCTCCGAAGTTTTCCCTCAAAATGGCCATAGAATCGCGAGCTGTGTGGCATGTAGCGCCATCTTGTTGAAACCACATGTCAACCAAGTTCAGTTCTTCCATTTTTGGCAACAAAAAGTTTGTTAGCATCGAACGATAGCGATCGCCATTCACCGTAACGTTGCGTCCAACAGCATCTTTGAAAAAATACGGTCCAATGATTCCACCAGCGTACAAACCACACCAAACAGTGCATTTTTCGGGATGCATGGGCAGTTCTTGAACGGCTTCTGGTTGCTCTTCACTCCAAATATGGCAATTTTGCTTATTTACGAAGCCATTCAACCAGAAATGAGCCCCATCGCTGAACAAAATTTGTCGATAAAAAAGCGGATTTTCTGCCAACTTTTCTAGGGCCCATTCACTGAAAATTAGACGTTGTGGCAGATCGTTCGGCTTCAGTTCTTGCACGAGCTGTATTTTATACGGTTTTACACCAAGATCTTTGCGTAAAATCTTCCATGTGGTCGAATAACACAAACCCAATTGCTGCGAACGGCGACGAATCGACATTTCACGGTCTTCAGCAACACTCTCAGAAACAGACGCAATATTCTCTTCTGTACGCACTGTACGCATTCGTGTGGTTGGTTTAATGTCCAATAAAGTAAACTGAGTGCGAAACTTGGTCACAATCGCATTAATTGTTTGCTCACTTGGTCGATTATGTAGACCATAAATCGGACGTAAAGCGCGAAACACATTTCGAACCGAACACTGATTTTGGTAATAAAATTCAATGATTTGCAAGCGTTGCTCGTTAGTAAGTCTATTCATGATGAAATGTCAAAGCATACTGAGCATCTTTCTCTTTGACACCATGTCTGAAATCCCACGTGATCTGTCAAATACTAATGCATGAAAATCCTAACCTCAAAAAAATCACCCGTTACAATAATATTTTTTGGCAATCGACTTTCAAATTCATTAAAAACTGTTGTTGGTGTTTACATTCTTCTATTTCAAAATGTTTTGTTATATTTGTTGAAAGAAACGAGGTAAAAGGAGTAGTACACAAAATTACTGTACTACACTTTGAGAAATAAAAACATATCAATACCATTAAAATTATATATTCAAAAATTATGAAAAAAAAATATAAAAAAAAAAGATGTTAAAAGCAACTTTTTATTAATAAAAGATTCTAAGTTAGCATCTAGCATCTTTTGAGAAATTTTGGATGCTAAACGCCAAAAAAAAGTTGCTAAATCTAACAACTAAAAAGCTAAAACGGCAACACTGAAAACCAAGAACAAATATTCTGTTTGAGTTGTAACATCTCATTTGCAAGCCATTTTAATTAAGCTGCGTTCACACTATGTGTTTTGCTTGTGTTTTTCTTATTGTTTTAGCACGTGCAATTTGTACACATAGTGTGAACCCTTTCAAAAACTGTTTATGTACAACACATTTGGCAAAACATATGTAAATTTTTCAATTAGAGCAGGTTCTATTTTGGCATGACAACCATATTAAAATACAATACTGCTTGTGGCGAAAGAAAAACAGAGTAAATTATAAAGATAAATATTGAAAGAAAAATAAATTGTTTAATATTAATTAACAATTAAAAAATATAAAAAATATATTACTTTATTTTTAACAATAACTTTTTGTAAATTCACAAATTAAATCAGCTGTTGTTTACATTTAGAGGTTATGTCATACGGAAATACATATGTACGTTTGATCGCAAAATGATGAATTGTATATAAAACGCCAATTTTGACACATACGCCGAATTACGTATGGATCGTAAAACTGAATTTACATATGGAAAATACACATAGTGTAAACACACCTTTAATTGTGTAAATTTTAAATGCACATCTAACCATATCAAAAAGATGAATTAAACAGAATTGCAAAAATATTTTTTTTATAAT
Source organism: Cordilura impudica (assembly GCA_963682025.1). NCBI lineage: Eukaryota > Metazoa > Arthropoda > Insecta > Diptera > Scathophagidae > Cordilura > Cordilura impudica. The sequence goes on from OY821521.1 coordinate 30,090,266, forward strand.
ATCTGTATGTTTTTTATATTATTCTTATGTAATTCTCATGATATTTTTATCTTATTTTTTATATTTACATAATTGAAATTGAAAATGTACAAATTAAAAATAAATTTAAAAAAAAGTAGTGTAGGGAAAAAAGGGAATTTTTTTCATAAGCGTAGAGATTTCTGAAAAAATCTCCTGGCATCACTAGTACCTGTTAAAAAAAAAATGTAAAAATTCACAAGACAACGCGACATAGACTTGCTTTGTTCAAAAGCTTCCATAAGACTGAATGAAATTGTTGCTTACTTTACTCTTTGGTGAGTATTTTCATTTTTGTTCGGCTGTATACATATAAGAAGCCAATTTGAGTTCGGTTTACTCGTGCTGCTATGCATATGTTTGTGTGTTAACAAAAATATACGATATCCCAGTCATCATTTCGAAGATTGTTTTAACAAAAATTACCTTACTGTGTCTTCTTCGAGCACTTTTGATGATTAAAAACTGCTTAATCACATGCGCTATTAGAAAAAGACTAGATAATGATTTTTGCTTTCTCTTAGAAAGTGATTTATAGAAAAATTACATTAAATAAGACTCAAAAATGAGTCGAAACTGATTAGAAAAGCGGATAAAAAGCACTCTCAAGAAGATTCGCGGGTAAGGTAATATTTAATCCCAACAAAAGAATATTTTGTGATCAGCAAAAGGGCGCATTTATAACTGTTTTAATAGCACATATGAGTCAAAAAAACTCTACATGATCATTTATTGCATAAAATGTTTACTGGGATTTTATTCACTATCTGTAGAAACAGGTTTTTTAAGTAAAACAAATCTGCATACAATTTCAATTCTATTTCGTTCACAATGATACGATCACTTTGTTTACTAGCTACTAGTAAAATAAGAAAATAGTATTATAATACAGCGTACTGATGAATTGCACTTCTCAATTAGTTTATTTTTAATGTGCCATAAGAAGTTCGGTTTGTGCTAAGAAAAGCATGAATATATGTTTCCCAGGGCGAAGCTTCATCATTGCACTATGATTGAGTTGAGCTCCGCGACTATTCATAATATGAATAGCTCGTGTCAAAAATTTTTGGTAGTTGGGAATGGTGTTTGTGTTAAGAGAAGCATAAACGCATGTTTCCCAGGGCAAGGCTCGATCATTGCACATTGATTGAGCTGAGCTCCGCGGTTATTCTTAATGTGGATAACTGTTGAAACAAAATTTTGGGAATGGCGTTTGCCTCCGTCCCGACATTAAATAACAAAGTTTAAAAATTTATTGTAATTAACATCTGACAAAAAATAGTATTTTTCTAAACAATTTTTTTTACAGGGTAAATAAATATTTTATGGCTTACCTATCTACCTACTCTTGAAAGCAAGTATGCAGGGTTTATACATGTACTAAAAATACAACTCTTAAAACCATACTATTTTTTCAACTCTAAAAATTTCAGAATTTTGTAAAAATAAAATACCGATTTATTTTAATATGCGCTTATTATGAATATACATTTACAGAATATATGAATATTATTTATAGTATTTTGATATTGGCAACAGTAGTATGTATCAATTTGTAACATTTTGTGATGTTATAAAAATCGCAGAATATTGATATTGATTTTATATAGTTTCTTTTATTAATTAATTAACTTAAATATTACACCAAAAAATATTGATATTGATGAATTTTTATATTATTAACACAACGACCACAAAAACAACATGCACAGCTATGTCAAAATGCAAAATTTAGGAGAACAATATAGGAAAACGTCATATTTTTTTTTACCTTTTCAGTGATTTCTCGGAACCTATGAAACCTATTGTCATGATTTAAAAACAGGAACCTTCTCAAGATGTTAGTGAATCATTATCACTAAAAACAAGCGTCCTATCTGCCCTATTGAGGGCGTTATCACAAGAACATATATTCAAATCATATTTTCTCATGACTTTTTAATTCTTCGCTCAATTCTCGGGACCAGATTAACCGATTTGGACGATTTTAAATAGCAAACTTCTCAGGATGTTAGTGAATCATTTTTTATACCAAGGAGCACCCTAGCTATCCGATTGAAGCCGTCATCGTGATTTCCACAGACGGACAGACGGACAGACGGACAGCCGGACAGACGGACAGACGGACAGACGGACAGACGGACATCGCTATATCAACTTCGCTTGTTATAAGGATCACAAATATATATATTTTATGGGGTCCAGAATTTTTTTTCTAATTATTACAAACGGAATGACAAACTTATATATACCCTCTGCACACTGGAGTGGAGGGTATAAAAATGAAAATTTATATGTTACAAATTAAAAAAAAAAATGCAAAATTAAAAATGAAAAATAAAAAATGAAAAGCGAAAAATTAAAAATTATTCATGTAAAAAATAAAATAAAAAATGTTGATTTATGTTTGATTTAATATTAAAATTATCTCTTCTACTCTACTAATAAATAATAATCACACGCCCTGAATATGTAATATTATTAAAAAAAAAAATTATAAAAAAGGGGATAAAATTATAGTTTTTTTTTAAAGATTTCAGATTTCATTCTGTAAAATAAGTTCTACTTGATTTGCTGAAGCTAGTTGCTGAATAACGAAATGAGAAATCATCAGAAATTATTTTGAGTAATAGATGAAAAACTAAACAAACAGATATCAAGACCAGATCTTTAACTACACTGGCCTAGTACAACGACTCTGACTTGGAATTTCTCACCTCCCCAGAATGGCTCTTGTATAGTATTATTAGAGAAATTTGTTTGTTAGTCGTTAATCAAGCGCCTTGACATTAAATTTTTCATTAATAAGTATGTGGATTTTATCGAATTGACGAGTGAGGTATCCATCTCTCATTGTCCCTTTAATTACAATACTAAAAAATTATACTGTTTGATAGCAAAAACTATTACGTTTATGTTTAAAACTTTTTTTTTTTGCAATCTTTCCATTAAATTCCCATGACTTATAAATTTTCTTTCTAGCTCAATAATATTCTTAGAGTAATCGCCATCATCATAAATTTTTATTCCATTAGTTTCTGCTTTTTTTCAAAATATAATTTGTAAGGGAAAACGTATAAAGTGAAATGGTTGCAACCACTTTACAACAATTGTGCTACAATTTATCTATTTAAGTGCAATGGTCTTCGTTCGTAGAGCCATCGATAATTCAACAAATGTATTTGTAAATGGAATTAAGACTCCTCGTTATATATTTCTTTAGCTGGCAGGACTTAAAATTTTTTTTAAATAATTAAAAAATAATTAACAATGCGATTTAATTTCAGTTTTCCCGAAAATTCGGAGATTTTTTGTCTGATTTCTCAAATCATGGTTAAGATAGAAATAATACGTTTAAACTTACTTACTTTTGCATTTAACTATTACTTTGCATTTAACACGAAACATATAAATTAGTGAAAAAAATAAAATCATAAAAATATTTTTCACAGTACACGAGCCAGAACATGAATTTAAAATATAACTGAACTCGAACCAGTTTATTGTTCATGTTCTGTTTTATCGCAGTGCACGTACCTTAACATATAACTGAACTCGAACCTGTTTTATGTTCATGTTCTGTTTTTTTTTTCGCAAAAAACGTAACAGAAGGCGAACTTAAAATAAAGTTACACTCGAATCTGTGTGTTCGAAACAAAAAATACGTGATAGAAAAATGTTCGTGTAGATAACGAAATATTAAAACGAAACACAGTCATGATCGTGTTCGGCACCGTACAAAATTTAGAAACACACATAATTGATATGAAAATAAGAATATGTATTTGTTGGTTTGATCTATGTTTGTTTACATATATGTACGAGTTTATTTATTTATTCATTTTTTTCCGAACCCTGATAAAAACACGGATGTAACATTTAAAAACTTCCTATCTATATTACACAGTTCAATTAAAGGCAACTCGAGAACTTGATTTAAATATAATTCTGTCGTATGAATCAGAGGTATTTTTAGACTCTTTCTTGAACATTTTTTCAATAACACAAATCAGTTTTGTTTCCATTATCTTATATATAACAGGTAAGAAAATTATAGTCGGTCTAGACCGACTATACGATACCTTATATGATGGTTTAGAAACCCTATCTCCTCGGTTCAACTAATACGATACAGAAAATAAGCATAAACCAAATTTGAGTGGCATTATTAATTTTTGTGGCGGCAGATATGAAAAAGTTCATATCGGGTGCTATATTTATATGGGGACTAGGTCGAAAAATTGACCGATTTGGTAAAGTCACATATATTAAAAAAAAATTATACAAACCAAATTTGAGAAAAATCTGTGCAACATTTTTGTTTTTTTTTTTATAGATTTAAGTGAAAATCGGGAAGCAGCTTTATTTGGGGGCTATGACAAAGAATTGCCACATGGGGTTTATTTTTTGACAACTGATAAATGGATATAATAAACACTCACAAACCCAATTTGACCGAGATCTATATGATAATGTGGATCGTATGGGAATTTAAGTCGATATCGTAGGGGTCATTTGTATGTGGACTAGGTCTGAACATGGACCGAATTTCACCAATTTTAATAGCGTTCATCATATGGCCGATAAATGCTTATATATCAAATTTTATTAATATATATATATATATATATATTAATATTTGCGACCTGTAGTTTGATAAGTTTAACATGGACACACAGACGGAGAGACGGATGGACGGACGGACGGACGGAAGGACTTCGTTAAGTCGACTCAGAAAGTGAAGGTACCAGTGGGCGTGGTACCTCCCACACCTGGTAAATACATATCATCATATAGCTACCGTACTATGACGGCCAGAGTCTTGAAACTTTCTGCACGTCAATTTGTTATTAATGTGAGTAGTCGTACCAAAAATGGGCGGGATTGGGTTGGTGGGCGTGGAACCTCCCATACAAAAAATATTATCTGGAGTATTATAAACCCGACAGTTTTAAAACTAGTGCGAGTTTAGGAATGATGAGTGTGAGAGTTATGTGACAAATGGGCGGGATCAAACCAGTGGGCGTGCCACCTCCCATACAAGGTAAATACATTTCATCATATATCTAGCGTACTATGGTGGCCAGAATCTTGAAACTTTCTTTAGAAAGTGATTCTGAGTCGATGGGTATAATAAAAGATGGGTCTAGGTCATATATTTTTTGTAGGTACAAACAGCAGCAAAAAGTCATTATATCCAACAAAAATTAAACAAAAATTATACAGAAACAGGTGGTTTTCTCTTTGCTAAAAATCTTGATGTTCTGTTCATGAAAATTCAGCGTGATATCCGTTGGAAGAAAGACATTTTTCAATTGTTGCAAGAAGTTTTCAAGTGTCTAGGTTTCCTAATTCGGTGTAAGCATTACTTCTCCCCGTCTTTGTTTGTATGTTCCGTAGGAATCTTGGAACTGATTTTAAAGTAATTTCCAGATAAGCTAGACACTTTCAACGTAGCTCAGAACTGGATGACAATGAAATATTATATAAAAAATTTGTCTGTGTGGGCGTGGCACTGCCCACAAATAATGAAATACTTTTTATCTCGGCACTTGTATTAGCAATGTAAACGAAATTTGGTATATTGAAACATACATTAGTTTCTAACATTTTTCCTAAATGTGGTTGGCATTGGACATCGGGGCGCGGCCCAGCCCATACAACTCCAACTTTAGGAATGCTTTATCTCGGCAAATTTTACAGCAATATAAATGAAATTTTGTATAAAGGTGTTAAAAGTCGTTTCCTACATTCCTGTCATATGTGGTATGATGTAACTCACCACACTAAAACTCACCACACTCAAACCCACCACACTCAAACCCACCACGCTCAAATTTATCACATCCTAACTCACCACCCTCCAACTCACCACACACAAACTCACCACACTCAAACTCACCACACTCAAAAATCATCACACTCAAACTCAAAATATTCAAAACCACCACACTCCAACTCTCTGGCAAAAAACTCTGGAGAGAATGCGACAACTTTACCATAATATTGCAATATTATTTATATAATTTAATTGAAATATAAATTTTTAAAAACTTAATTCTGCTAGCTTCTTTATTATATATGTCAGGAGAAATAACGAGATTGATAGGTAGATATAACATTTTTCTACTTCGGATATGATCAGGTGAAAGTAACCAGAAATTTACATGTCTCTGTTATAAGCTCATCAAAATGATTAAAATCCGTTGAAAATTTTTAGTCATTTATGTTTTGAAAGTTTTAAGTACAATTTTATTGGAGTGAAAATTATATGAACAATTTTCTTAACACAAGTACTATTAACTATTATTTTGCGCCCAACCCTTTTAATTTTAAATCTTACTAGTATTTCCGTCTATTAAAAATTCACAATCAAACACTATCAGGATCAACTATATTGGTTTCGAATTATGACAATGAAAAATTATTTTATACTTTTTAGTCCGTTTTAAAATCGTTGAATATTGAAAAAATTTTTTTACTTAGTAATTATTTTCATGTCCATTTTATGTTCTACCATTCCTGTTGCTATAGTTGTTGTGCCTATTATGTTCGAGTATATTAGCTCACACCTTTCGTTGTTGTTCTCTTTACAATGAACTTAGTAAGCAACATTGCGTTGTTGTTCTTATTCAAATTGGCGCCTTGACATTAGAAGAAATTGTTTGTTATGTATGTTTTCTGATTCTATTGTTGTTTTAATGACTCTTAATCGTAACAATTATTTTTTATAACAAAAAATGGAGAAATACATTTAAAAGTATTTATGTTTTATTTTTGGTTAATTATCAATTGAGCCACGATTTTTTTTTTTTTTTTTTTGTTAATAACAACATACATGAAAACTTGATGCAGAACTTGCATAAATTTATCTTGTTCATTTGCTTGTTCTAAATTGTTACAGTTTATGAAAAAAAGTGCTGCAGTGAAATAAAGATGCATCGCAAACAATTTAGGGTGGTCGACAGTTATTAGATTGTACCATATTGCTCAAGCAGTTTGTGCCCCTCAGATAGAGTAAATGAGGAGTGAGATCGAAAATGTTTTAATACACGTTTTTCTTCTTAAATTTTTTCGCGAGCATTATTTGAATTTTTTTACTTTTTTTTATTGGGTTATGTTTAAAAATATGTCAGTTATTATGCTTAAATCCAACCGCATTTATTTGTTAGTTTGATTAAAGAATGTACTAAAATTGTTAAATATTTTTTTTACAAAAATCCAACGAGAACCCACAATAAGTCAAAGGTCTGCCATCAAACTGTTTCCAAGGTTATTAAAAAAATGGTTGTAAGGCCAAGAAATTAGAAAGCATATTGAAAAGATCTCTGAATTCATCCGGTAGAAGAGCAGCACGGTTAGCACAGTGCTAGGACTATTTTATGTGAAGGATGAAAGCCAATGAAGTTTTGAAAACATAAAAAGTTCATCAGAGCACGGATTCATGGATTCATGATTCATAAAAAAATAAACCTGCCATGATTTTTTGCAGCTTTCTAGTAAAATTTTGTTTATTTATAAAGCTGTGTAAAATAAGAAGAAATTTCCAAAAAAAAGTTCCGGGTATGGTAAGCAGTGTGTAGTAGCGGCAAAAGCAGCAAATCATTTGATAAGATACGCTCTTAGTGTTTGCATATTTTTGATCCAATTTGACGTCGTGTCACTACTGTAAGGAAGCTCTTGAGTGGTACAAGAAGAATAACTTGGTTTTTGTAACAACGGAGGCAAATCCTCCAAACTTTCCGTAGCTTAGGCCAGTGAAGAAATATTAAAGATTATAAATGGAGATTCACCTCCCCAAAAAAGTGAAGGTAGGTTTCGGGAAAGAGTTCATAAGTCCATAAGTAGTGATTAAAGCTATAAAAATTATCTTTTTTTTTGTAAGATTTAATGACATTTCATTCAAATACAAAAAAAAATAAAAACTCTAGGTTCAATGATTTCTATATTATTAAATTTTATGTATGTCTAGATTTATTTGATCTCACTCTTTTAATATGGATGATATAGGTACTGAGGATTTAGATACTCTGGTTGGTTTGGGCATGAGAATTCAATGCGATGTTCGTTGGAATGAACATGTTTTTAAAGTGCCGAAAGAAGAATTCAAGTATCTTGATTTTCTAAAACGGTACAAAAATTCACTCACTTCCCCTCATCTCCTTAAATTATATACCGCAGCAGTTTCCAGGTCATTTTGTAGCTACTTGAGCATGTATAAAGGAGCCTCATTAATGACAGTAGGGTAGTTAGCTTTATTTACTCACTAGCTGACCCGGCAAACGTAGTTTTGCCACATAATTAATTTATAGTGAAAATTGGTCGATTAATGACATCAAGAACTTATTGGCTCATGCGAAATCCAAAAACTCTCACTATTACAGTACTCCAGATATATGACATTTAATACGTGGTTTGTATGTGATTTGCCACGCCCACTAACACAATCCAGCCCATTTTTGGTACGGCTACTCACATTAGCAACCAATTGACGTGCCGAAAGTTTCCATCATAGTACTCTAGATATATGATGTTATGTATTTACCATGTATGGGAGGTGCCACGCCCACTGCTTTGATCGCGCACATTTTTCACACAACTTCTCACACTCATCAGTCGTGACCTCACACCTGGTTCCAAGACTGTCTGGCTGATGGTACACCAGATAATATTTTTTGCATATGAGGTGGCACGCCCACTAATCCAATCCCGCCCACTTTTGGTACGACTACTCATATTAATAAGTCATAAACTCAGACAAAGTCCCAAGGCTTTCACTACTAGAGTACTCCCGATATCTGACATTATATATTTACTTTGTATAGGGGTACCACGCCCACTGATCTGATCCCACACATTTTTTTTCGAGTACTAACGTTGATAACATATGAAACTCCCAAGACTTTATCTATTACAGTACTCTAGATATATGACATTAAATATTTACTTTATATGGTGGGTGCCACGCCCATTGGCCCAATCCCGTCCATTTCTATCACACTCTTCAAATTAGTTTAATATGGAAATGTGCATAGATTCAGAACTCTTGCTGTCATAGTACTCCAGATATTATCTATATGTTAAAACTTTGTATGAGATGTGCCACGCCTGCTGGTCCAATCACGCCTATTTTCAATTCGGCTGCTAATATTAATAATTTATGCACTCCTATAAAGTTTGAAGGCTCTAACTATTATATATGTGATATTAAATATTTATTTTGTATAAGACCTGCCCACGCCCACTTGTCCGATCCCGCCCATTTTTGTCCAATGTAATGTTTCAAAACTCTTGCTATCACAATAGTCAAGATATATTAAATTTATGTGGGAGGGGCCACGCCCACTTGAAATACAAAAAGCCGTAAGACTAAAGTGAACTATTACCTTTCTAATGCAATCAGTTTGGGTCAAATCGGTTGGTTAGTTTCTGAGTCTATAAAACACAAATATTCATACATTGTATTTAATATATATAGATTAGAAAATTGTCGGAATGTGGGTTGTGTAACACTGTTATGTAGATAATATCATAGGAAATGTTCCAGAGAGGTACCCGCTTCTCCAGTAGATCACGTCCGTTTGTAGTCAATTGTCCAATTGACCCTCTGTTGACCAGCTTATCAGCTGTATGTTGAATAAACTTCCCACACCAGTCTTTCCTGACAGTTACAATTCTACAAATAATTAAATATCCACAAACACTACTCCTTCTTTCCTCCATCCAATAACCTATTTTCCTGAGTTATTGCTTTATAACAGAAAAAAAAAAATAAAAATAAATCAAGTAAAAATCATTCCCACGTGTAAAAAAATTTATTTATTTTTCGCAGTTGGTCCCCCTAAAACATTTAAGTGTGTAAGAAATTTAGCAAAAATTATGACATGACTTGTAAAAGCTACAAAATCTATTCAATTCAAATATTTCGTTTTATACAGAAAATAACAAAATGGACATAAATTTCATGAATTTTTAATAAATGATAAAAATATTTTTAAAAAATATATTCATATATAAACTAAAAGAAAGCACTATTAAAATATCGTTCCTGCTTTATTTAAGAAAATATTGGCATTATTTTAATATTTATGAAGGGATTAATTTTTTATTGGATTTTCATTTGCATAAAAGCTCAATGGTCTGTAAAAATATTTATTCAATTGATTGATTTTTTTTTTGTGAAAACTGAAATAAAATATATTCACATATCAAACAAAAGGTATTTAAAATATACAGCAGCGTGTCGCGAATTCGAAATAAACAGGTAAGAAAATTATAGTCGGTCTAGAGTTATATGTATTAAACCATTTATATATAAACGTATACAATACTATTGGAATACCCTTATTTTTATTACTTAGTGTATATTAAGATCATTATTTCGTTTTTGTTTATTTTACATATCGCACCTGTACCTCTAAAGTGAGTCAACTCAAAATTTACAAATTTTCAGTAGAGGCAAAAAACTTTTTTTTTATATTTACTATAAAATTTAAAAACAGTTATTTCATTGTAAAGAATTACGAATAATATTTATACAACTGTAGTTGTTCTTGCGATTTTTTCAGTGGTCATCAAAAATAACAATTTTTTTGGGTTCAACTCAAAATATGTCTTTTTAGTGGATTCTAAAGGAGCTACTCTCATAACACAAAGAGGGTTACAACTGTATTTTTTTTTTTGCGAAACACTAGAAAAATCGATGTAAGATTTTTACAGCGGATAGATATGACCACCGTGTATAGTTTTCTTGCAAAAAGTGAAAATTGAAAAATTTTGAATTGACTCACTTTAGAGGTCCAGGTGCGATATATTTTTTGAAACAATACAAATACTACGTTGTGTCATATTGTAACTAAGCGTAAATCAATAATCATGTTTAACCATGCACAACCATGTCTACTTTCCTACATATACAATGTGTATGTAAGAGAAGTGAAATGGTTCTGCATGCCCAGTTTTGTTATATGAAAAACCTGTTTTTGAACTTTTATTTTGTTACTAGGTGAGAACATTGATTGTGATCAATCATGCACAATCATGTCTACTTTCTTACTTACACATACACATACACATTGTGTATGTAAGAGAAGTGGAATGATTCTACATGCCCAAATTTGTTCTATGAAAACCTGTTTTGATATAAAGTTTGGTTATTGGGTAAAATCAATAATCTTTTATTTTCTACTTGTTGCCAAGGGTAAATCATGATTATACATGCCCAGTTTTATATTGTTGTTTTCTTGTAAGAATAAATAGAAGACCATGCACAATCATGATCAGTAGTTTAATCTTTTTACATTACTTTTTTATTATTTGACAACTATAATATTAATAGGCAAGGTGATTTCTTGTGACCGATGTCAGTTTCACAGTTTTACCCCGATTTTGATAAAAAATGTATCATTTGAAAGGTATTTCTTTTTCGCTGTTACCTAGATTTACAGATTTTCATCGTCTGGAACATTTTTCTGGAGTTGTGATCGTTTAAAGTTGCTACTAACACATACATAAAATTACACAATACTATGTGTGTGTTTATTAAATTTGTTAATGTGTTTGTGTTGATGTGTTGAGGTTGTTTTCTTCATTTAGAATGAGTTGAATTGTGAAGCATACCTTTAGGGTTTTTATTAAATGGAAAACTAAAATTTCCTAGAATTTGCACTCGAATTTCGAGTGCTGGAATCTGCTAGTTCTTATAAGTAAAGTAGATGACGTCAGAGTCTGATTTCGGAAGCAATAGCGTAAATATTAAAATTACTGTTTAAATAAAACATTATCCTTGTATACTTATAAACTTATATAAAATTTATCCTTTAATAAAGAAAATAATTATTTTAAATATAAAATAAATAAAATATACTTTAAATAAATAATCAACGTCATATTTATTTCGAGTAAGAAACCTACGGCAAAATTGGCGTAGTCGGTAGGATACCCGGGTATCCTTGTTAGTCTTATATTTAATAAGGATATTTGACATTTCAATGTCTAAAAGGGTATGCCTTTATGAACAACAATGTTGAAAATTTAAATTAAAAAAAAAAAATAAAAACATTTTTTAAAAACCAATTAAAAAAAGAAAGTGAAAAAAATTAATTTTGCGTTACAAGCTTAAAATTAAACATAAAAATTTTAACAATAATAAAAAGAGACTTAAATTATTACACAAAAAAAAATATATAAATATAATAACATCGATAATATTAATAGGCTATGCAATTTCTTGTGACCGATGTTTTGTTCTACCGTTTTATCCCGATTTTGACCAAACGTATATTACTTGAAAGGTATTTCTTTTTAGCCGTTTTGCAGATTTACAGATTTTTTAATTTTTCATTTATTTTGAGTAAATTGCATTTAAAGTTGCTACTAACACATACATAAAATTATACAATGCTATGTGTGTGTTTATTAAATTTGTTAATGTGTTTGCAATAGAAATAAGTTTGTATTTTGTGTTCATTTGTGATTTGGCTATAATTGGTTAGCATACTTTTAGGGTCTTTATTTAATGAAAAAATTAAATTTCCTAGAATTTGCACTCGAATTTCGAGGGCTGGAATCTGCTAGTTAATAATTAAAATTGAAACTCTAATAACAATATCAAAATAGTGGAAGTAAACTAACCGAAACTATATAGTATGAAATAAAAGTAAAGAAAACGTTCCCGAATAAAAAAAGACATTCCCGAAAATAACTTAAGAAAAAAGGAGCGAAAATTTTTTATAGAAAAAAAAACGCATATAAATTTTGAAAAACTTTAATACTTAAATAAAAATATAGCAAATGAAAAGAAACTTTAGACACCTAAATAATAAAAAGAAAATTGTCTATGATCATCGAAAAAAATCTATCAGTGAAGACACAACAACATGATAGAAAGATGAATGTACGCTATAGTTGAAGGCACAATACCATCATAAAAGGAGAAAGCTGCATTAAACTGTAAGTACAGATATATCAAAAATTTAATGAAAAAATTCATTAGCTTAAAAGAAAAAAATTTTCAGTATAATGAAGAAAATCAATTTCACGTAAATCAGTTTCATTAATGTAACGAAAAAATACTTAATTTCATAAGGGAAAGTCATGATTTAAATGAAAAAATATGTATATGTATATATTAATTTAATGATAAATATTCATTTAATAAAAAAAAGTTCATTAAGGCAATAAAAAAATTCATTAGCTTAAAAGAAAAAATATTATGAAGAAAATCAATTCCATGAAAATCATTTTCAATAATTTAACGAAAAAATACTTAATTTTATAAGGGAAAATCAAGAATTAAATGAAAAAAAGGGTAATCATAAATCTATAATATTAAAAGGCCAGGCGATTTCTTGTGACCGATGTTTTGTTCTACCGTTTTATCCCGATTTTGACCAAACGTATGTTAATTGGAAGGTATTTCTTTTTTGCCGTTCACCAGATTTACACATTTTTATTTTTTTTCCTAAATTTTGAGTAAACTGCATTTAAAGTTGCTACTAACACATATAAAAAATTATACAAGACTATGTGTGTGTTTATTAAATTTGTTAATGTGTTTTGTAATAATCTAATTCATAAAAACAAAGTTTTTATTAAAACTCTTTCTTTCCTTATGCATATGAGTTTTGAATATCTCCGTGACTGTGCGTGACTATGTCAAAGTTAATCATTTTCACAGCAAGTGTATGGACCCAGTTTGAGAGCGATCAAGTGAGGGTAAATGACATTTAGATCACTCCGTGACTGTGCATGGTCATGCGTGACTGTGCGTGACTAAGGGGAAATGACATTTAGATCACTCCGTGACTGTGCTTGACTAAGTCAAAGTTAATCTTTTTTTCACAGCAAGTGTATGGACCAAGTTTGGGATCGATCAGATGAGGGGAAATGACATTTAGATCACTCCGTGAATGTGACTGTGCGTGAATACTCCAAAATTAATCCGTAGTCACGACAAGACCGTGGGCCAAGTTTCAGATCAATTGGATAATTGGAAATGGGGTCCACCCATGGCAGACAGACAGAGAGTATGAGTTAAAAGAAAGATTTTATTAAAAACTAGCATATCCCAGCCTTCGAAATTCGAGCGCAAATTCTAGGAAATTTTATTTTTTCATTAAATAAAGACCCTAAGAGTATGCTAATCAATTACAGCCAATTAACAAATCGACACAAAAAACAAACTCATTTTTATTACAAACACAAAAACAAATTTAATTAGCAAACACATAGCATTGTATAATTTTATATGTGTGTGTTAGTAGCAACTTTAAATGCAATTTACTCAAAATAAAGAAAAAAATTAAAAAATCTGTAAATCTGCAAATCGGCTAAAAAGAAATGCCTTGCAAATAGTATACGCTTGGTCAAAATCGGGATAAAACCGTAAAACAAAAGTTCAGTCACAAGAAATCGCCTAGCCTATTAATATTATAGGTGAGTTTCTTCTTTGTGTTGATTTGTGAATTGGCTAAAATTGATTAGCATACCTTTAGGGTCTTTATTTAATGTAGAAATAAAATTTCCTAGAATTTGTACTAGTAAATATAAATAGCCTAAAGTTCTTCTAATTAATTGTATAACTTCCGAAATACATATAAAAATATCATTTATCCTTTTTTTTTTGTAGGACATATTCAAATGTCAAAAGCACACCGTGATTTTTTTTTATTTTAAAGCTTTTTTAATATTTGGAGTATATTGGCCATTTCCAGATTTAGCCCTGAGGTAGGATGTAATTTTTTTTTTTAAATGTTGTGTTGCTAAAACTATAAGGGATTTATTAAAAAAATTTTCCAATAGAAATGTAAAACAAGTTTTAGTTCTAGTTTTTATTATAAAAATAACAACCAACCAGAAGCGTTTTTGTGTAACAAAAAAAAAAAAAAAAAAAATCAATAAAATATTAACAAAAATTCTGAATGATGCTTGAAATATTCATTGAATTTTTACTGCCTTCATGCACTTTTTAGTTGATAACTATCTTTTTCTCTTCGTTGTGTGCATACAAATTCTAAGAGGGGTCAAGAACAAAAGAATGTTCAACAAAAAATTATTTATGATCAATATAATTTTTTTTTTTGTTATTGTATTTCGTAGTTGCAGGAAATAAAGCACATATTTATTTAGGTTGTTTTGTCTAGTTTTTTAAATTTAATTTCTTATAGCACAAGGAAATTTTAATTTTGTTTTAATAGCACATATATGAGCAGAACTGAGTGAGACAAGTGTAATGATGTTAATTGGCGGTTGGCTGTGGCCCGTTTTGCTCTGCTATATTTGGAATTTTTATGACAATAAAGAAATTAAAAACAGAAATTGCATATTCTGAGATTAAAACGAAGTAAAAACGTATGGCATAAAACTGATTCTTAAACACACTGCTCGTAGACTAGACTTTAGGTGAGTGTGTTCCAGCGTATGACCAAAAACTGTAAGTACGAGTGCATGTGAACTAGACGCAGGTCCAAATCTCACGGCCGGCCCAAGTAGAAAAAGTTTCCTATACAAATAATCTAATCAATTATGACATATGAATTATAACAATGTTTAATACAATAATACAATCACTAAAATATATATTTTGGTAATCTTTAACGTAATGTTTTATTATCACAAAAGTTTTATAAATTATAATTTTATTCAAAAAATTTTTTGATTTTTTAAATTAAAAAAAAAAATTTAAGTTTTTTTTAATTAACATAAAAAGTTTAATAACTTAAAAATAAAAAAGAAAAAAATCTAATTTTTAATTTTTTTTTTAAATATTTTTTAATACCAAAAATATTTTATCTATACCCATATTTTATTATAATTGAAAAAAAATAATCTTTTATATATTAAGTTTCAAGGTATTGTTTTTCTTTGAGCCATTAACCGTAAACGATCTCAGTGAGTTTTTTAACATGGAAAAAATTCGTCACCGTTATGTAATTCAATACTTTAATTTGAAAGGTGTCTCTTAATATTAAAGCCGAAATAGATTCTACTCGGGGAGAATCTAGTCCTTTGTTAACGGCTATAAAATATTGGGTGGCAAAGTTTAAATATGGTCGATTATTATGGGGAATATATTGAAAAAGAAAGAAACTTTTTACCAAATTTGTTGCGTTCTCTATATCAGGTTGGGTTGTACTGGGACCGCCCCCATAAGTATAGCCGGATTATCGACTTTTTATTGTATTTGCAGAAAACCCACACAAAAAGTTTGAAAATTATTTAAGAAAAAATTAAATAAAAAATCGTGCGAGTCCGATCACAGGGGAGATGTGTAAACATCTAGTAATTAAAGTTTTTTTTTTATGGCACTTTTTTAAAATCAAACAGAAAGCGTCATCTATGTATCATTTATAACAAGGGCAATTCCATAAAAATGTCAACTTTGATGAAAAAAATTTTTTTTTCATTTATATGAAGTAAGCTTAAAAATATATTAAAATATGTTCCAAGTTACATAACGTAATTTCTTACAAGTATTCTAGATTATAAAATAATTATAAAATTTATTTGTTTACTAAATTTTCTTTTAATACATGTTTAAGAAGCTTTAGTCATTCCGTCACAGTCATTCCGTCACCTCAAATAATAGTTAATAACTTCAACACTATCATAGCTAAGTAGCTCTGAATTATAATTTTATATTGCTTATATATCATATGTAAAATATTCATCAGTTTAAAAACTGACTAGCTTCTTAATTGACAAAAGTTCCTAGGTTTTAAAACCAGGACAGAGTCATGGTAATAAAAATGTCATTCCGTCACACAATAAGGAATTACTCAAAAATAAAAGAATAAAATAGTGAAAAAATTGTTTCTGAGTTTTTTTTAAATCTCTTACTCATTAACAATCATTTTCAAACTGAAGAATGAATTTTCAATTGAAAATAGCTTTGTGAAATAGCCTTAACTTCAATTTTTCAACTCAAAATGTCATTCCGTCACATATGGAATTGCCCACAAACAATTGCAAGAGCTCTGCTAGTATAAAAAAGATTATTATTATTTATTATTTCAACCGGTTAACTTTTAATTTTTCGTTTTTATTTTGTATTTTTCTTTTTCATTTTTATTTTTCATTTCTAATTTTTTATTTTTCATTTTTCATTTTTTATCTTTTATTTGAAATTTTTTATTTTTGATTTTTTATTTTTCATTTTTTATTTTGCGTTTTTCATTTTTCATTTTTCTTTTTTTATTTTTTATTTTTAATTTTTATTTTTTATTTGTCCTTTTTCATTTTTTTTTCATTTTTCATTTTTTATTTTTCATTTTTCATTTTACGTTTTTAATTTTTATTTTTTATTCTTTATTTTTCATTTTTATTTTTTTTTTTCATTTTTTATTTCTTATTTTTCCTTTTTCATTTTTGTTTTTTTTTTCATTTTTTATATTTCATTTTTCATTTCTTCGTTTTCACTTTTCATTTTTCATTTTGCGTTTTTAATTTTTATTTTTTATTTTTCATTTTTAATTTTTCATTTTGCGTTTTTAATTTTTCATTTTTCATTTTTTATTTTTCATTTTTCATTTTGCGTTTTTAATTTTTCATTTTTTATTTTTAATTTTTTATTTTTAATTCTTATTTGTTATAAGAAATTTTTACTTTTTCGTTTTTTAATTTTCATTTTTCATTTTATGTTTTTAATTTTTTATTTAGCATTTTTTATTTTTTATTTTTTGTTTTTCATTTTTATTTTTTTTTCATTCATCATTTCTTATTTTTCCTTTTTCATTTTTTTTTTTATTTTATTTTTAATTTTTTATATTTCATTTTTCATTTCTTCGTTTTCACTTTTAATTTTTTATTTTTCATTTTTCATTTTGCGTTTTTAATTTTTCATTTTTCATTTTTTATTTTTTATTTTTCATTTTTTATTTTTCATTTTTCACTTCCTATTTTTCATTTTGCGTTTTTCAATTTTAATTTTTTATTTTTCATTTTTTATTTTTAATTTTTTATTTTTCATTTTTAATTTTTCATTTCTTCTTTTTCATTTTTTATTTTGCGTTTTTAATTTTTCATTTTTTATTTTTCATTTTTATTTGTTATTTTTCATTTCTTATTTTACCTTTTACATTTTTTATTTTTTATTTTATTTTTTGTTATTTTTCATTTTTATATTTCATTTTTCATTTATTCTTTTTCATTTTTCATTTTTCATTTTGCTTTTTTAATTTTCTTTTTTTATTTTTTATTTTTTTATTTTTATTTTTTATTTTTTATATATCATTTTTTATTTTTCATTTTTCACTTCTTATTTTTCATTTTTTATTTTTAATTCTTATTTGTTATTTTTTCATTTCTTATTTTTCCTTTTTCATTTTCATTTTTATTTTTTTATTTTATTTTTCATTTTTTAAATTTCATTTTTCATTTCTTCTTTTTCAATTTTCATTTTTCATTTTGCGTTTTTAATTTTTTATTTTTCATTTTTCATTTTGCGTTTTTAATTTTTCATTTTTTATTTTTCATTTTAATTTTTTATTTTTTATTTTTCATATTTTATTTTTCATTTTTTCGTATCATAATTTTTTCAACAATACAATCATAAGTCACACCGATTTTTTCTTACGATTTTTGTTACGCTGTTTTTGCGATTGTATTATTTTAAAAATAATATATAAATTACGTTTTAAATTATTTAGTTTTACAAATTTATATTAAAAAAAAATCATTTTTTTGGAACATTGTAGCGGTTTGTAACTTCAAATATCAATAGACTCAAATTTCCTTTGTACATAGTAGAAACTAGATAGAGAATTTGTAATGACGTTTGGATATACTTAAGTTAAATATAGATCTAATAAACATGGCCTCATTGGAATGGAACTTTTGATGACCCTATGGCTCAACACAACATAGAAGTTTTTCGCTCTTACAAACTTGAAACAAAGAATAATGATGTGTATTAAGTTAGCAAAAACTCGGCAAATATTTACTTTGACTTATATTCTGCAACTAATAGTTAATATTTTGTATGTTCCGTCCTTTTTTGCTACCGAAAGCTACTAAAAGCAAACAAACATTTTTCATTACATTATCACCATGTCATTGTCATTTTTTTATTAAAACATATTCTAAGAATTTTTTTTTACGTTTAGTTTTGATATTGATACTTTGATTTCCCTTTTATCTTTATTGATTGTTCTTTGAATTATCTTCTTAGGCGTAAACATCATCACATATAATAGTATAGAGCATGTCATAACTTTGTCATACCTTATTTCATTTTATGTGTAGTAACAACAATACCGTCAAACTTACATACTCGTACGTTCACATCAAGTCAATATCAATGGATATGACTCGCTTTTTTATTCAGCAAATAACTGCAAGTGATGTGTACATGTCAATCATTATTTAACAATTTTCATTCAGGATATTTTTTTTTTTTTTAATTTTTCCAACAAAGGAATGTATGTGCAAAATGAAAAAAATGTGAATTAAAGAACAGGTTGTGTGATGATAAGCTTATCGAGAACTCAAGACAGGATAGTGCAACAGATTTTATGTGCTATTGTTAATAAAAATGTCAACTGCGTAGTAAAGTGGCTGATGATGATGTCGAGGATGATGGCTTGTTGTTGTGGTTGTGACAAAAAAATATAAATAAATTTCGAAAAATAATGTTGTTTCGTAACGAGCTTTATGAGAATAGCATAAACTTTTAGCAATTGACGTAAATTTGGCTGGAAATGTTACAAAACTGACGATAAATTCAAAATTAATCTCTTCGGGAAATAACAATGGGCAAGCTTTTTTTTTATAGAATAAATAGTTTCACTCTAGGGTGTTAGGAATCGAGCTGGTTCAATACAAAGTTTTTAATTTAAAAATTATCAGAAAAGTCTCATGGGGGCCACTCTCAAATTGCGATGACCCTTAGATATGTTTTAGAACATAAAAAAATTAGCGACCCAATAAGCGCTTTTTTTTCTATTAGAGTCTATTTTATAAAAGCGCTAAATTAACTCTTTTTTTTAATTTAAGTTCTCTTACGCCTTTTCAATACAACAGATTATGTTAATCAAAAATGTACGTGTATGCCCAGATGAGCAAATTATTTTTGCAAATGTTCGTTTGTAAAATATGAACAATAAAATAAAGACATATCGCACCTGTACCTCTAAAGTGAGTCAACTCAAAATTTACAAATTTTCAATTAGAGGCAAAAAACGGTTTTGATGTGTAAACATCTATACGCGCAGGGGGGTAAATTTTAAAAATAGCGTAACATGTAAGCGTAACATGTGAGCGTAACATGTAAGCGTAACATGTGAGCGTAACAGGTGAGTCGTAAGACAAAATGTGATTGTATTGGTGAAAAAATTAGGATATGATAACCTGTTTGAAAATTAAAAATGAAAAATAAAAAATGAAAAAAAAAATTAAAAATAAAAAATGAAAGATGACAAATGAAAAAAAAAAATGAAAAATTAAAAATAAATAATGAAAAATGAAAAATGAAAAACGAAAAATAAAAAATGAAAAACGAAAAATAAAAAAAAAAAATTAAAAATGAAGAATAAAAAATAAAAAATTGAGAATAAAAATGAAAAATAAAAATTGAAAAATGAAAAATAAAATATGAAAAAAAAAATTAAAAATAAAAAATGAAAGATAAAAAAAGAAAAAAAATGAAAAATTAAAAATAAATAATGAAAAATGAAAAGTGAAAAATAAAAAATTAAAAATGAAAAATAAAAAATAAAAAATGAAAAATGGTACACCAAAACGAAAAATAAAAAATGAAAAATGAAAAACGAAAAATGAAAAAAAAATTACAAATGAAAAATAAATAATTAAGAATAAAAATATAAAATAAAAAATAAAAAATGAAAAATAAAAAATGGAAAATGAAAAATAAAAAATGAAAAATAAAATATGAAAAAAAAAATGAAAAATAAAAAGTGAGAGATAAAAAATGAAAAAAAAAATGAAAAATTAAAAATTAATAATGAATAATGAATAATGAATAATGAAAAATAAAAAATTAAAAGTGAAAAATGAAAAATAAGAAATGAAAAATGAAAAACGAAAAATGAAAAATGGAAAATAAAAAATGAAACATCAAAAACTAAAAAATAAAAAATGAAAAACGCAACATGAAAAAAAAATTAAAAATGAAAAATAAAAAATTAAAAATAAAAATAAAAAAAAAAATAAAAAGTGAAAAATAAAAAATGGAAAATGAAAAATAAAAAATTAAAAAAAAAAATAAAGAGGAAATATGAAAAATAAAAAATAAAAATTGAAGAATAAAAAATTAAAGCTTAAAAATGAAAAATAAAAAATGAAACATGAAAAATAAGAAATGAAAAATAAAAAACTAAAATTAGAAATGAATAATGAAAAATAAAAAATGGAAAATGAAAAAAAAAATGAAAAATAAAAATTAAATATAAAAAATTAAAAATAAAAAATGAAAAATAAAAAATGAAAATTGAAAAATAAAAAATTAAAAATAAAAAATAAAAAAGAAAAAAGAAAAATAAAAATTGGAAAATGAAAAATGAAGAAAAAATTAAAAATGAAAAATTAAAAATAAAAAAAAATGAAAAATTAAAATTAAAAAATGAAAAATTCAAAATAAAAAATGGAAAATTAAAAATAAAATGAAAAATGAAAAACGAAAAATGAAAAATAAAAAATAAAAAACAAAAAGGAACCGGTTAAAATAATAAATAATAATAAATATTTTTATATTAACAGAGCCCCTGCATTTGATTGCTATAAGTGATACGCTTTCTGTTTGATTTTAAGAAAGTGCCATACAAAAATCTTTAATTACTAGATGTTTACACATCTCCCCTGCGATCGGACTCACATGATTTTTTTTTTTAAATATTTACTATAAAATTTAAAAACAGTTGTTTCATTGTAAAAAATTGCGAAAGATAAGTATACAGCAGTAGTTATTTTTGTGACTTTTTCAGTGATAATCAAAAATAACAAGTTTTTTGGGTGCAACTCAAAATATGTCTTTTAAGTGGATTCTAAAGAAGCTACTCTTATAACACAAAGAGGGTTATAACTCAAAGATATTTATATCAAATTACTTCTATTCATTGGGGGATACATTCGGTTACCTCAAATTAACATTACGGTGGCCCTCATTTATTCGCTGTGAAATATAGGATGATATTGGAGACTTCGATTTTTCAACTGAATTAGACACTGAATTTTTTTAAAATTAAAAAAACATTTTTGACTGAAAGAATTATGTGCAAATGGAAAAATCATTACTTCATATTTCATAAAGCACAAAAATGACTAAGGCTTTTGTGCAAAAATTACTCTACCTAGTTTGGAATTTCAATATCTAAAATTCCTCCGTTCCGTTTTATGATAAAATGTTTTGTTCGAACACAAATGGAAAAAAATATAAAAAATCCGAAAAAATACAAAATTCTTAGTTTTTTTGACATTTGGTTATGCATATCTGAGAAACTAAGCATTGCTATGTTAAAGCGAACGGAGAAATTTTAGATATTGAAGTTCTTGACCAGTGTGCAAAGTTTCAAGCAAAACTTTTCAGCCGTTTTTTCACCTGAATGAGCCAAATTGAACCACTTAAACACGTGAGTAGTAGCGAGTCAATTGTGGCTTCGGATCATCATGTGTTCAAGAAAACTATAAATTATTTTTTTGAATTAAAAAAATTTTATATTTAATCCTAATTTTGTTAACAGTGACAATTTTTTCGAAATATACTGCACATATCTATAATATTAATGGCAAGGCGATTTCTTGTGATCGATGTAAGTTTCACAGTTGCACCCACATTTTGACAAAAAATTTATCATTTGAAAAGTATTTCTTTTTAGATGTTACCCAGATATAAAGAATTTCATCGTCGGAAATATTTTTTTGGAGTAATGATCGTTTAAAGTTACTACTAACACATACATAAAATTATACAATGCTATGTGTGTGTTTATTAATTTTGTTAATGTGTTTGTATCAACTAGCAGATTCCAGCGCTCGAAATTCGAGCGCAAATTCTAGGAAATTTTTATTTTTTCATTAAATAAAGACCCAAAAGTATGCTAATAAATTGTAGCCAATTCAAAAATCAACACAAAAAACAAACTCATTTCTATTACGAACACATTTACAAATTTAATAAGCACACACACAGCATTGTATAATTTTATGTATGTGTTAGTAGCAACTTTAAATGCAATATACTCAAAATAAAGGAAAAAATTTAAAAATCTGTAAATCTGCAAAACGGCTAAAAAGAAATACCTTTCAAGTAATATATGTTTGTTCAAAATCAGGATAAAACGGTAGAAGAAAATATCAATCACAAGGAATCGCCTAACATATTAATATTATAGATGTTTTGAGTTTGTTTTCTTAATTTAAAATGAGATGAACTGTGAAGCATACCTTTAGGGTCTTAATTAAATAAAAAAAATAAAATTTCCTAGAATTTGCACACGAATTTCGAACGCTGGAATGTGCTAGTATATAAAATTGAATAACGTTGAATAAAGTCGTTTGATATTAATAAACTTAATTATAAAGAAAAACTGATTCGGTATACTTTTAATTACTTTTGCATCTGGATTCCTTACTTATCGTCGAAGTTTCATCACGGATACCTCTTTTGAAAGGTTTTGAAATGATCTATTTTTCTGTTTCAGCAATTGTTGCAAAAAGTAGCCACAAGTGGCGGTAATTACTTTTCTTTTATATATTAAAAAAAACCTATTATTTGGATTTTTTTCGATGTTGGTACATTCACAAAATATGTAGACCTAATACCCCTGGACAAATATGCAGTACATTGTCACACCAAATTTTTTTGGTTTTAAGGGTCAAAAAGGCAATTTTCGTGAGTAAGATAAAAATAACGGCATCTTTTCAAAAAATTCAGAAATGAAAAAGTCGTAGAACAAACTTTGTTTCTGATAACCCAGAGATTAATTTCCAACAATAAAAAAATTCTTTTTTGCAAAAAGTCGATTTTGCTACTTATAGGGCTGTTTGAATTACCGTAATATGTAATTTTTTTTAAAGTAATTTTATTAATATGAAAAAAGTGTGAGTTTAAAGACGATACTTTCGCCTTTTTCCCGGTGGTATACGTTTCTTGTTCCTTTTTGTTCCCTAGAAGTTCTATTCCACTGAAATTGAAATTTGACAAAAATATAGTAGTTTAATAAATATTTCACAATGCCCCTAATATTAAAGGGTAGGGCTGTGACCACTTACAACAACTAAAGACTACAATCCTGCCAAGCTTGCACAAAGGACTTCAGGTCATTATCGATGACAACTTGCGAGTATTAACCATTTATTTTTGATAAAAGACAAAAAATCACCATTTTCTGAAATTAAAAAACAGTTGATTTTGACAGCATGCCACGCCCACAATTAGCAATAGTTTAACCTAATTTTTTGGCTACCTCAATTCGCATATATTAGCTACAAAATGGCGTTAAAATTTTAAAAATCGTTGATAAAAAAATTTGACTTTTGGCCAATGAAATCAAAATTTGAGCAACATTGCGATGGAGGCTTACATACTAAATTTCATCAAAATAGATCCATATTTGCGACCTGTAGTTTGATTACAATGTTTACATGGACACACAGGCGGACGGACGGACGGACATGACAAAATCAATTCCGAAAGTGATTCTGAGTCGATCGGTATAATAAAAGATGGGTCTAGGTCAAATATTTTTGGTAGTTACAAACAGCAGCACGACGTCATTATACCCAAATCACATGGTGGTATAGGGTATAAAAATATTTAACAAATATAAGGAGAAAAATTAATCAATTTTTAAAAATAATTTTTCATAGGGGGGTTTCTCTATTCCATTTAGTTTTTAATTTGTAGAGAGCATGATAATGATACACTTATGACTATCTCGCAATAAAAAAAATTAAATCTTTTAATATGATATGGCTGTTCTGAAATAAGTACCCATGCAACCCATTGTGCAACGGTGTATTGAAGATGAATCGCATAACAAATATTTAAAAGCAATAAACTTAAAAGAAAGTTTTGGTTTATAGAATGGTGTTAATAATCCGGGCAGTAAAATCGTTTAACTAATAATCGTTAAAGAAAGTTGTAAAACTGTTTAAATTATTGAAATTTCTTTCTATCGTATTTTGTAGCATTATTTTATATGTTCCATTTTATAAGATAGTTAGTTCTGCTTTATAGTTCAAAATATTTATAACTCTTTACAGAATTGAAAAAGAAAAACTCAATCAGAAGAATGCTGACTGATGAGCAAGTCGTATTGTTGGCAAATAGCTACTTCATCTTTAATATTTTTCTCTAACATCACAAAATTTGTTTTTTATTACGAGTTATAAACATGATCTCGAACCGAACAAAAACTCATTACTTGTAAAACATAAAGGACAACAATACATACACAAACAAATATACAACACATCTGGCACAAAGCAACGTTAGTAATCTAATGAGAAAACTAATTGTAGTAAATTAGATTTGAAAAATTATTAGTATCATCACAATATCATTACAATTCCCTTTAGGACATTATTTGCCAACATTTCATACTACAAGCAAGACTTGTAGTTGAGATGGCTGTTCTAATGTACAGAAAGCTAAATTGAAAAAAAAAAAATTTCAGTTTAGGGTATTAACTCTCGCAAGGAAAATAAAGTTGTACAATTCCCATATAATGTAGTTTCTAACAAAGCCCTACGGCAGAATTTTAAATTTTTGCGGCAAAAAGTAAATTTTTTAACTTTAAATTTTTAAAAATTTGTTGATGCAGTTCAATTCCCAATATATTGTTAAGAAAAAATAAAAGAAATTATGACAGTTAGCAACCCTGTTTATGTGTAAACAGCTGCTAATGCTTACGTTTTTCATAATAAATATTACCAGTTGTGAAGCAACAAAATTTTTGTAAAATTAAAAACTTTTTTTTTCAAATTATAATTTCCATTTGAAAACTTTGTGTGAATATGAATTCCATTACTCGAGGTGTGTATTTTTACTAGTTGTTGTGACCGATGTTTTGTTCTACCGTTTCATCCCGATTTTGACCACACGTATATTATTTGAAAGGTATTTCTTGTTAGCCGTTTTGCAGATTTACAGATTTTTAAGTTTTTTCTTTTATTTTGAGGAAATTGCATTTAAAGTTGCTACTAACACATTCATAAAATTATACAATGTTATGTGTATGTTTATTAAATATGTTAATGTGTGTGTTAATGAGTTTGATATCATCATTCACAATATTAATAATACATAAAAGTGTTGGTTTGTGAATTGACTAGAAATTGCACTCGAATTTCGAGCGCTGGAATCTGCTGGTTTTGATAAATGTTTGTATTTTGTACTTATTTGGTGTTTTTAGTGGGTATTTTTTTTTTGTGAAATTGTGAATAGTTTTATTGTCTTTTATGAAATATAACTTACGTTGTGAAAAATCGTGAAAGTAGTGTTATACATGTAATTCTTCGCTGAAAACTTAGGTTTTATGTCGTGATAAAATTGTCTGCAAATAACTGCAAACGAATGAGATTTTAATATTTTTTTTAGAAACAGTCAAGTTCAAAAAGTCCGAAATGTTTGAGCTTTGTTTGGCAAGCAATAAGAATATTGTAGCTGTTTCGAATTATTTAAAGAGGAAGATTCCGCATGAAGTTGATAGTAAATTAAGCAAATTAATGTGTGATAAAGTTCATAACATATCTAATTACATGAAACAGAAATGTGATGAACATGTTAGATATGCAAATACATTCAGGAAATATGAAGGGGAATGGCTAGGGCACGAAAAAAATTAACGCTATCGGGCAACCAAAAATTAATTAAAACGAAAGGAAATTGGCCTCCGAAGTAGCATCACAGCAAGGTGATAACACAAAATTATTAGTTCTTTAGCTACAAAAAATTCCCACGACAAAAATTTTAAAATTTCTCTTAGACCAGGTTGCTATTTCTCAAACTCGATCACCCAAAATTCGAAAATTTCTTAGTAGTAACAGCCAAGAAGCCACGCCAGTATCACCTGATGACGCCTTAATATTTCTGCTAGAAATCGGGTTAACAAAAAAGCAATACACGAATATACGTCAATTAAACATAAGTCACAATAGCAATATTTGTCCGACATATGACGAAGTTTATGAAAGCGAGTTGAAATGTAGACCGAATGGAATCGAAGCTAATGAAAGTTGTGTTGAAGTGTTTCTGCAAAATTTAGTTGACCAGGTAGCGAAAAAAGTTCTGGCATATCAAGATGAAATGTTGTGTTCAATTGATGTGAAGTTTCCATCCAAATTTTGAGCTACGGGTTTGATAGTTCAACCGGCCCAAGTTTGTTGAAGCAAAAATTTGAGAAAAACACCTCGGAAAGCTTCGATCAATCCCCTTTTGTGACATTAGTCATACAAATAAAAATGATTTCTCCGGCAGATGTTATTATTTGGATAAATCGTACACCTCAGTCAGTATGGTTTTGCAGACCTTTAAAACTGTAGTTTGTCAAGGAAACAGAAGAGAACATTTTAAAGGAAACCCTTAACATAAATAAGCAGATTGAGACCTCGAAACTTATTGCCTTTGCAAAATTAAATCCAAGACACTCTCTCGAGGGTATTATACAGTCGATCTAGATCGACTATGGCTTTCTTATTTGTGTTTAATCGAATCTTGGTACATTTAAATTTTTCATTTATTTTGTATGATTAAATTAAGAATGATATAACATCTGCCCAGTTGTGATACTTTCGATGAAATTTGTATTTATTTGTTTTCTATTGAAAAATATGTATTTGTCGAGTGATTTTTAAAAATTTGTAGTCACACTCTGGAACATTTTCGGGGTCATTGTCTGAAGGCTTTAACGTTCCTTTCCATGATGTTTGTTTGTTAATTTTCCAGCAATAACTCAGTAACCATTGATGATTTCTAATTTCATTCTATGGAAAAATTATAACTAAAATTATAACTAATTATAATATTTCTAAGTAATAATTTTAATAAAAAATACTATGCATACTATACATCTCTTTGAGTCTACTAAATCTACTAATCATGCGCCCTGAAGATGTTTTTCTATTCAAAAAAATTATAAAAAAAGGAAAACAGATAATTTTTGATGTGTAAACATCTGTACGCGCGCGAGGGTAAATTTCTAATTTACAATACAATCACAAAAATATCGTAACAAATGAGGCGTTAGACAAAATTGGTGTGACTTTTGATTGTATTGGTGGAAAAATTATGATATGTCATAACCTCTTTAAAAATGAAAGATGAAAAATAAAAATTGAAAAATCAAAACCAAAAAACGAAATATGAAAAATAGATAATGACAAATAGAAATGAAAAAAAAAAATATGGAAAATGAAAAATGAAAAATAAAAACTGAAAAATAAAAATTAAAAATTAAAAATGAAAATATAAAAATAAAAAATTAAAAATAAAAAATAAAACATGAATAATGAAAAATTAATAGTGAAAAATGAAAAATAAAAAATGAAAAATTATATATAAAAAAATTAAAAATTAAAAACGGAAAATGAAAAATTAAAAATAAAAAAATTAAAAATGAAAAATAAATGAAAAATTATGTATAAAAAAACAAAAATGAAAAATGGAAAATGAAAAATAAAATAATGAAAAATTAAGAATGAAAAATGAAAAATAAAAAAAAAAATGAAAAATAATAAATGAAAAATAATATATGAAAAATTAAAATGAAAAATTAAAAATTAAAAATTAAAAATTAAAAATTAAAAATTAAAAATGAAAAATAAATTAAAAATTATGTATAAAAAATTAAAAATTAAAAATGGAAAATGAAAAATAAAATAATGAAAAATTAAAAATGAAAAATGAAAAATAAAAAATAAGAAATGAAAAATAATAAATGAAAAATTAAAATGAAAAATAATATATGAAAAATTAAAATGAAAAATGAAATATAAAAAATTAAAAATTAAAAATAAAAAATGAATAATGAAAAGTGGAAAATTAAAAATAAAAACTGAAAAATAAAAAATTAAAAATGAAAAATTAGAAATAAAAAATTAGAAAGGGAAAATGAAAAATAAAAAATTAAAAATGAAAAATTAAAAATAAAAAATTAAAAATGAAAAATTAAAT
The DNA here is from genome assembly GCA_963682025.1 of Cordilura impudica. NCBI lineage: Eukaryota > Metazoa > Arthropoda > Insecta > Diptera > Scathophagidae > Cordilura > Cordilura impudica. Next base: position 30,119,412 of record OY821521.1, read on the forward strand.
ATAAAAAATTAAAAATTAAAAATGGAAAATGAAAAATAAAAAAATGATAAATAAAAAATTAAAAATAAAAAATTAAAAATAAAAAATAATAAATGAAAAATAATAATTGAAAAATTAAAATGAAAAATGAAATATAAAAAATTAAAAATTAAAAATAAAAAATTAATAATGAAAGGTGAATAATGAAAAATAAAAAATAAAAAATGAAAAATGGAAAATGAGAAATAAAAAATGAAAATTAAAAATGACAAATGAAAAATCAAAAAATTAAAAATGAAAAATTAAAAATAAAAAATGAAAAATAAAAAAAAGGAAAAATTATTTATAAAAAATTAAAAATGAAAAATGAAAAATAAAAAATAAAAAATTAAAAATAATAAAAAACAAATTAAAATGAAAGCAAGTAAGAAAATTATAGTCGGTCTAGACCGACTATACGATACCCTATACAATTCGTTTAGAAACCCTATATCTTAGGCCCAACTAACTGGACAAAGAAAATAAGCAAAAACCAAATTTGAGTGGGATTTTTATTAATTTTTTTGGCTGCAGATATGAAAAAGTTCATATCGGATGCTATATCTATATGGGGACTAGGTCCAAAAATGGACCAATCCTCATCATGTTTGGTAAAGTCTCTTGTATTTTGCAAAAATATATACAAACAAAATTTGAGAAGAATCAGTGCAATATTTTTATTTTTAATAGATTTAAGTGAAGATCGGGAAGCAGTCTATATGGGGCCAAAGGGATAATTTTTGGACTACTCATTAATGGATGTAATGAACGCAGACAAACCCAATTTGAGTAAGATCTATATGACAATTTGGATCTTATGGCAATTTATGTCGAATTCATAGGGGTAATTTGTATGGAGGCTAGGTCTGAACATGGACCGATTCTCACCAATTTCAACAGCGTTCATCCCATGGCTGATAAAAGCTTATATACCATATTTCATCAAAATATATTCATATTTGCGACCTTTAGTTTGATTACAAGTTTTACATGGATACACAGACGGACGGACGGACGGACATTGTTAAATCAACTCAAAAAGTGATTCTGATTCGATCAGTATAATTAAAGGTCTAGGTCAAATAAATTAAAATGAAAAATTAAATATAAAAAATTAAAAATTAAAAATAAAAAATGAACAATGAAAACTGAAAAATTAAAATAAAAAATAAAAAATAAAAAATGAAAAATGAAAAATAAAAAATGAAAAAATAAAAAATAAAAAATAAAAAATGAAAAATGAGAAATAAAAAATTAGAAATGGAAAATGAAAAATATAGAATTAAAAATGAAAAATTAGAAATAAAAAGTGAAAAATTAAAAAAATGAAAAATAAAAAAAATTAAAAATTAATATTAAAATTAAAAATTAAAAATGGGAAATGAAAAATAATAAATGAAAAATAATAATTGAAAAATTAAAATGAAAAATGAAATATAAAAAATTAAAAATTAAAAATAAAAAATGAATAATGAAAAGTGAATAATTAAAAATAAAAAAATGAAAAATGGAAAATGAAAATTAAAAAATTAAAAATTAAAAATGAGAAATACAAAATGAAAAATAAAAAATTAAAAATCGAAAATGAAAAATGAAAAACGAAAAAGTAAAAATAAACTGGTTGAAATAATAAATAATAGTAAAAAGTTTTATATTATGAGAGCCCCTGCAGTTGATTGCTATAAGTGATACATAGATGACGCATTCTGTTTAATTTTAAAAAAGTGTCATAAAAAACCTTTAATTATTAGATGTGGACACAACTCCCATGTGATCACATGATTTTTTTTTGAAGATTCCATTTTTATAAAATTAGTCCAATTTATTTGCTGAAGAATGAAATGAAAAATCCTCAGAGGCTCAATGCATATTTAAAATATCCAATTTTTTGTCACATAGTTAAGGAATTTATTTTGAGGTTTTTAAAAAGAAAACAGAATTTAAGGAAATGTATATTTTTTTAATCTAAAATATTTTTTTTATTGAAAATAAGTAAAGATACGAAACTACATTTTCCTTAAAGATGTTTAAACTTTTTGGGAATCAAGTTTTATAGAGCGATTTTGTAGAACTTACAGGGCTCTTAAAATGCAACATATGCTTCTTTCAAATTATAAATATATGTACAACATTACATATTCATTGAAAAGGTGAATCAGCGAGGTGATAAGCGTAACTATAAGTTAATACAATGTTTACAAATTTTTATTTTTCAAAAAAGTTCATTTTAAATACATATCAGACAATATTTTTGCCTCAAACACTCATTTTACAAGAAAGCTACCTATAATTAAAAGTACAAAAATTCTTAAATTTATGCAAAAATATTAATATGATGACTTTATCATTAAAGTCAAATGATTTTATTGCCATAATATCTGTTTTTTTTTTTGCATTATTGTCGTATCTTGCAAAAATATACGCATGGAAATTATGGTTTCGGTTTTTTTGTTTGTTTTATATTTCCGTTATTTCTTTCGTTTTGTCTCTCGTATTATTGTTGTGGTAATTTCTTCAGGCCTTAAACTGTATGTACAATCAGGCATATATCCTACTCGTGGCATTGTTCTGCTTATATTCGAGCACACAAAAATGACAACTAAAACAATACGGCCGACTTTTACTAGTGACCTCGACCTGATTTTCTTTATCTTTCATTTTAAACATAATACTCGTAAATATATTAATGTATCTATCATAGACTGTTTACAGCATTTACTATTTTGAAAATGTGAACGATTCTATATTTGTTATTTGGTTTAATATATTTTGTATACCAAGATATTTCTATATTGAATTTCAATAAAGAGAATGTGAAAAATATGTAGAAGAACTAGAAAATAGTTTGCAAATAAATATTTGTATTCTGTAAAAATTTACAATGGTTTGGTTTGTTATTTGAAAATCTATTTTTATTCATATCAAAACAAAAAAAAAATGAAATAGCAATAAGAAAAAAATTTACATATTTATGTAAGCGGAAACGGAAATGTGTTGTTTTGTTTCGTTCTGCTCTATTGTGTAGTGTATTGAAAATGATAAATATTTGAAATGTGTTTATGTAGCAGCATGTGCAAATGAACATAAATGCCTACTTTTGTTTGGCAAAAGAATTTTTCATTTTATAACATTTTTTTTTTAAACGTAAATCCACATACGTTGGCTAATTGATAAGGAAGCAGAACAGATGTTATTAAACATTAGTATAATATGACCGATCTTCCTGAATTTTTTACAGTCTTGCTGTGTATCTGGAAGGCACTATAGGAAATAAGATACAACAAAAGAGAGCTTAGGGTTTATTTCGCATTTATTAAGAATTTCATTTTAAAGTACCCCAAAAATTTAGCATGAAAAAAATAAAATTAAAAATTAAAAATAAAATTAACCCTAAGCTCTCTTTTGTTGTGTCTTATTTCTGGCTTTCTGGTTGAATTTTCCGTTTTGGTGCATTCAGGGACTTATAGTAAAATTTCACGTCGCATATTTTTGCGGAATATATTAACCCCTTAAATCCCTTTTTAATGGTGTTTTTTGCTCTTTTGAGAATGTGCTAGAGCTAGAGCCAAATGAAACTCAGATGTAAACTTTCGAAACGCTGATACACGTGTCTTTTTTTGCATCCCTTATCAAAATTTTTAGGCTGGACCTTGTAATTTTGAAACAAAAATTTGATTTTGTTGTACAATGTTACCAATGTGAGTAGTCGTGAAAAATATGAGCGGTATCGCCAAATTCAAAAAGCGACGAATTCAAAAATCGCCAAGATCGAAAATCACCAAAAACAAAAATTTTGAAAATCAAAAATCGCCAAAATCAAAAATCGCAAAAACAGAAACTCGCGAGAAACAAAGATCGCCAAAAAAAATTCTTTCACCTTTATACGATATTCACTTGATGGTAGCTACAGATCCAAGTCTCTTCATAGCATTTCATATCGTTCCGGTAGACAGAATATATACCTATTTAAATTTCAAAAAAATTCATGTTTCTGTAATCAATCAAGATTTGTTACGTTTGTGACCAAAACTGTCTTTTCAAATGTTATCGATTTATCATTTTCGAAAGTCAATATTACCAGTAAGATTTTTAATTTTTCATCGATTATTTTTCAGCACCAAATAGTTGATTTCGTAAACGTATCATCAGTTGATGTTATTTCTCGGCCGGGACACTTGTGATTTTAAACTTTTTTGCCTTTTTGAAATTGTAATTCTTTAATTTGTAATATTTTTCAAAATACTCTGGGTGCGGAAGGCCTTTGTTTCTGTAGTAAAATTACATTTCGCACTATGAACTAATAAAGATATTGAAATGAGATTTTGTAGAGATATCAAAAACTGTGCTATAAACCCGAAAAAATTTTTTTCCATACTTCTGAAGTTTAAGTTTAAGTGAAGCTTAAATTTCAAAGTCATCTTCTTATTTGGACACAGTATTAAGTCCGCCATTACATATACAGATGCACTACTTTTACCTGACATTGGTTAACATATCCTCGGTTAGAGGTAAAAGAAATAAACTACTTAAAAAAAATCATATGAGTCCGATCATAGGGGAGATGTGTAAAAATCTGTAATTAAAGACTGTTTATGGCACTTTTATAAAATTAAACACAAAGCGTCATCTATGTGTCACTTATAGCTATCAACTGCAGGAGCTTGCAGTTGATATTATTTTTTATTTTTTATTATTTATTTTTCATTTTTAATTTTTTATTTTTCATTTTTTATTATTAATTTTTTATTTTTCATTTTTAATTTTTTATTATTGATTTTGGATTCTTCTATTTTCTAATTTTAATTTTTTAATTTTTATTTTCATTTTTTATTTTTCATTTTTTATATTTTATTTTTCATTTTTGATTTTTCACTATTTATTTTTAATTTTTTATTTTTCATTTTTTATTTTTGATTTTTCTATTTTTTATTTTTAATTTTTCAATTTTTATTTTTAATTTTTTAATTTTAATTTTTCGTTTTTTAAGCGACTAACTACATAAAAAAAACTTTTGAGTCCGATCACAGAGGAGATGTGTAAACATCTAGTAATTAAAGATTGTTTATGGCACTTTTTTAAAATCAAACAGAAAGCGTCATCTATGTATCACTTACAGCAATCAACTGCAGGGGCTCTGCTAATAAAAAATATTTATTATTATTTATTATTTCAAGTGGTTACTTTTAAATTTTTCGTTTTTTATTTTTCATTTTTCAATTTTCCTTTTTCGATTACGATTTTTCGTTTTTAATTTTTCATTTTTAATTTTTTATTTTTGATTTTAATTTTTAATTTTTAATTGTACATTTTTTTATTTTTAATTTTTTATTTTTCATTTTTATTTTTAAATTTTATTTTTTATTTTCCATTATTTATTTTTCATTTTTAATTTTTTATTTTTCATTTTTTATTTTTAATTTTTTATTTTTCATTTTTTATTTTTGATTTTTGATTTTTCTATTTTTTATTTTTAATTTTTCAATTTTTATTTTTCATTCTTTATTTTTCATTTTTTATTTTTCATTTTTATTTTTCATTTTTCATTATATATTTTTAATTTTTAATTTTTAATTTTTCATTTTTTATTTTTGGTTTTTGATTTTTCTATTTTTATTTTTAATTTTTCAATTTTTATTTTCATTTTTTATTTTTCATTTTTCATTTTTTAAGCGAATAATTACATAAAAAAAATCATATCAGCCCGATCGTAGAGGAAATGTGTAAACATCTAGTGATTAAAGATTTTTTATGGCACTTTTTTAAAATCAAACAAAAAGCGTCATCTATGCATCACTCATAGCAATCAACTGCAGGGGCTCTGCTAATAAAAATTTTTTATTATTATTTATTACCTCAAGCGGTTAATTTAAAATTTTTCGTTTTGATTTTTCATTTTTCCTTTTTCATTTTTCAATTTTTATTATTAATTTTTCACTTTTAATTTTTTATTTTTAATTTTCATTTTTTATTTTTTATTTTTTTTTTATACTTTATTTTTCATTTTTTATTTTTCTTGTTTCATTTTTAATTTTTTGTTTATCATTTTTTATTTTTAATTTTTAATTTTTCTATTTTTATTTTTCGTTTTTTACTATTAATTTTTAGGTTTTGATTTTTCATTTTTATTTTTTTTATTTTTAATTTTTAACTTTTCAATTTTTATTTTTCATTTTCATTTTTTATTTGTAATTTTTCATTTTTTATTTTTCATTTTTAATTTCTCGGTTTTCATTTTTCATTTATTTTTGAATTTTTTTGTTTATTTTTCATTCTTAATTTTTTTATTTTTTATTTTTCATTTTTTACTTTTAATTTATTTTTATTTTCCATTTTTTCTTTGTTTTTTTCATTTTTTTATTTTCTATTTTTATTATTTTTTTTTTTAATTTTCATTCTTAATTTTTTAATTTTTTATTTTCAATTTTTCATTTTTAATTTTTTTTATTTTTATTTTTTTATTTTTAATTTTTTTTTTAATTCTTAATTTTTTCCTTTTTATTTTTAATTTTTTTCCCTTTTTAATTTTTTATTTTTTATTTTTGATTTTTCGTTTTTCGTAAAATCTGAAAAAAATCGTATTTTCTCCATATAAACACATTTAAAATTTTCAGTCGCGTTGAGGCACCTCTAAATTTTATTTGATTAAACCAAAACTCTGTATTTCTCAGTTTTTTTTTATTCGCATATTTCTAGGGGGTGAGACTTTAAATTCGAACACTTTTTCTCCTCCATATAATGAAGGGCCACCCTAATGACTAATCGTGGTTCGGTACGACTCACCGGGACTTATTGGCATGTATGTATGCTTTCATATTTTTTTCCTAAAAGTTTGTATTACACAATTATTTATTTTATATTTTTATATTTTATTTTATTTATTTTATATTTTTTTATTTCAAAACTTGCTGATATAAAATGTTATTTGATATTTGATTCGGTGCAAAAATTTTAAGCTTTTCGGCGTTCCTGCTCTGGAGCGAGCTACATATCTCTGCCCATGAGAAAAACATGGATTTTTCAAATTAAATCCGGCAACACTTAAAGATTGATCTTGGATTTGTTGTTTTAGCGATTTTTGAATTTGGCTGTTTCGCCCATATTTTCTACAGTTATTCACATTGGTAATTAGTATTGTTGTCAAAAGTTTCGAGTCTATCGCTTTCATAGTACTGCCTACATTTTTTGTGAAGAAGGCACCATGCCCTCTAATTCTATGCCGCCCATTTTTTATCTGACTACTCACATTAATATCTTATGGACTCGTACAAAGTGTCAAAGCTTTCCCTTTTATAGTATCCCAGTTATATGATATTACATATGAGGGGCTTAGAGCACAAGGGGTGTAAGTGACTTATTTTTCATACTGAGAAAAATGAGGTTAAAGTTAAATTGGAATAAAAAATTGTAGAGGCTATTTTAAATATTACTTTATAATTAATAGAGATCCTAAGATGTATTTTAACCTAATATGATAAAAAAATACCATCCTTTACCTATACAAATACCCAAAAAACATCTTTGAAGTAAGGAAAGTCGCAATTACACCCCTTGTGCTCAAATTTTTTGTTAAAATTTGTAAATAAATAAAGTTTTACCTTAAAATAATGTCAGTAAAACCTAATAAGAAAACCAGATAGACTACATTTTTTAACAATTTTTATTAAGTAGTGCTTTTATGGGTCCATGTTAAATTTTTTAGACGTCATAATCAGATTCCATGACATCATCTGGCTCATCTTCACCCTCACTTTGGCTTTCGATTATTCCCGGGATTTCTTTCATTTTATCATGAGGAAGTGTTTTGAACCATTCATGGTATATTGGTGGGATGTAGCAAAGAAGATCCTGGAGGCTTTTGTATTTTTCGAACTTTATTGGTTTGACGCTGTTTTTAGAAGGAAGTTGTGGGAGTAGTTTCATGGTTCGACCAACATATCTACCTTTCATGTTTAGTTTATTGAAGTTTTCTTGCTCATTTATTAGGTTATCTTTGTATGAGAGATTCCAAGGGTCACCCTTCTCAAAATGTAACCATTGCATTTTTCGGATGCCCGGTACCCTATTTTTAAAAAACCTTTGGATGGGCTCTAGACTTATAAAGTCCTTATTTTGCATAGGTGTTACGGTAAATTTTTTACTTGAATTTGACACAAGCTTCTCCCACTCTTGAGGTACATAAATCTGACAGAAATTCTTTTTTTTGTTAATTTCTATAATTCCAAAATTTTGGTCACACTCCATAAATGAGTGTCCAGAGAGTAAAAATTTGTGATTTACTTCTTCAATATGAGTATTTTTAATAATGTACAGCCAAAACTGAACAATGTAGTGACTCTTATTCTGTCCACCACAGTTGTCGCTATAAGCTGTAATGCGAGTCACACTCTGAGGCAAAGAGTTAATAAATTTTAAAAGACAAGAACTAATTTCTTGGCAGCCACGTGAAGCTTGGCTCTCATTCCACATATACATATTGGCGTCTCCCGTTGATAAATTGTGGACACACATGTTGTATGTCCAAAGTTGGCGGGCATAGTATACTTGAGTGCATGTCAGTACAGGAGTTGGCAACATTTTTTGCAAGTCGAAACAAATTGCTACATGGGTGTTAGTACTATCATTTTTAACAAGCTCTTTAACTCTATCTTTATCCAATTTTGCTGCTTCAGCTTTTTTCAAATGCATTTGTTTCTCTTCTTTGGCCGCATTTTTAACAGCGTCTGTTTCACCATGCTCAATTGAAATTTGCAATTTGTCGCAAGTAACACATGTGTCAGTTTGGGGTTTGTGGAAACTTATGTTAAAACATGTGTTAAAAATATGGGTGTAGAAGCTCTTTTTCACTGGTGCTGCTTCCTTTTCTGTGCAAAATTCCAAGTAAAGTGCGTACATCTTTGTTACAGTTAGGCTGCTACATAAATACTTTCTATTGGGGGCATAGTTTCTTGAATAATGACTTGAATACTTGGGAAATGATTTAATGTGGTCTTTTACTAATTGTACTGATACATCAGCAATTTTATTGCCAGGGACTTTATTGCCTCTTTTGTCTTTTTCGACTATGGCTGTTGTAGATATTTGTTTCTTTTTAACAATATTGTCCACCCTCTTTGTTGACACATCTAATGTTTTCATAAAAAATTCTTTACAGACTCTAAATCCAATCAGTTCATAGGCAGCACTGACAGTTCTATTCTTTGAACTTTGCCTTTTCACTTTAAATGGAGCACAAAGAGTGATTGCTGAGCTTAAAAAAGAAGATTGCAAATTATGATCTTCAAGGCCCCAATAGTCTATAAAAATGTCATTCCGTTTTTCCTCAGGAATGTTATCATTGCACTTGAATCTGCATATATGGTTGTATGACTTTACGCATTTCTTATTGTGAAGTTCCCCTTTTCTGTCTAAATATTCCTTACCAGAGTTACGATTCACTTGACGTGTATTTTTTATCCAGGAGTTTTCTTTTCTTGCTTTTTTTCTTGCTGATTGGCTAGAGTATTGCATCGAGTCCAAACTACTTTCATTATCTGCTACAGCTTCTTCAGCTTGTTCTCGTTGACAATCCACTTGAGCTGTCCCAGGAAATTCCCAAGTGGGATCTGCATCACTGTCATCTACAACACAATTTGCAATTGATGAAATCAGTTTCAAAAATTAATAAAAATAAAATATTTTAAACTTACCAGCATTATAAAAATATTCAGAGAATTCGTCAATACTATTTTCAGATGCACTCATTTTTAATGGTTTTAGTTACGAAAAACAACAGACAATCACCATTTGAAGCACAGCCGCGAATAACGTAGTAAAAATGTCATATTTATACCTTATACCACTATGTGGTTTGGGTATAATGACTTTGTGCTGCTGTTTGTAACAACCAAAAATATTTGACCTAGACCCATCTTTAATTATACCGATCGAATCAGAATCACTTTTTGAGTTGATTTAACAATGTCCGTCCGTCCGTCCGTCCGTCCGTCCGTCCGTCCGTCCGTCCGTCCGTCCGTCTGTGTGTCCATGTAAAGCTTGTAATCAAACTGCAGGTCGCAAATATGAATATATTTTGATCAAATTTGGTATATAAGCCTTTATCGGCCATGGGATGAACGCTATTGAAATTGGTGAGAATCGGTCCATGTTCAGACCTAGCCCCCATACAAATTACCCATATGAAATCGACATAAATTGCCATAAGATCCAAATTGTCATATAGATCTTACTCAAATTGGGTTTGTATGCATTCATTACATCCACTAATGAGTAGTCCAAAAATGATCCCTTTGACCCCATATAGAGCTGCTTCCCGATCTTCAGTTAAATCTATTAAAAAACAAAAATATTGCACTGATTCTTCTCAAATTTTGTTTGTACATATTTTTGCAAAATACAAGAGACTTTACCAAACATGATCAGGATCGGTCCATTTTTGGACCTAGCCCCTTTATAGATATACCATCCGATATGAACTTTTTTATATCTGCAGCCAAAAAAATTAATAAAAATCCCACTCAAATTTGGTTTTTGCTTATTTTCTATGTCCAGTTAGTTGGGCCTAAGAGATAGGGTTTCTAAACGCATGGTATAGGGTATCGTATAGTCGGTCTAGACCGACTATAATTTTCTTACTTGTTTTTATTTCATTTTTTTTCAAATAAAACACAGTGTACTAAACTCTTTAAAAACAGGTGTTTTGACAACAAGTGTTAAAATAAGTCGTCAGACTTAAGATAAAACTTCTCTGAATTCACCCAATCAGTCTATGTGAAAAATAAATTTAAATATTTCCTTAGAGCACAAGGGGTGTAAGTACTCATACACCCCTTGTGATCCAAGCAAAACATATATTTTAATTAGTAGTGCTATAATTGGTCACCATATTTTGCTACCGTATGCGAATCTCACATTCAGCTCTTGTGCTCTTGACTTCTCTGAACTTCACCTACTAATTCCATATGTTAACTCAATTTTATAAAAAAACGCACTTACACCCCTTGTGCTCTAAGCCCCTCATATGTAATTTGTATGGGCGATGCCACGGCCACTGCCGCCATCATGCTCATTATAAAACATACAATAATCCAAAGAATTTCGTATTTTCTAGTTATTTATAAATGAAACCTATTGTGAATATAAATATAGTCATACAAATATATATGTAAATGTTGTTGTATATTTTTTGTACGCAAGTTAAAGATTTGTTTCTTTTTATTGTTGCATGTAATCTACTATCTGACAATTGTCAGACCCATATTAAAATCACTATATTTTTGCTTCAAACCGAAGTTGCTCAATCGTTGTCTTTAGTATTCTTTCTTTTTTTTAAATACAAAACTGATTTTGTGGCATATGTTTTGCTAGTTTTTATCATAAATATAATATGCATATATGATATTAACATTATTGACCATTCGAATATAAATACAAAGACAATTTGATAAAGGTTGTCGTACTGAATTGACATATTGACATTTGTTGTTGAGGTTTTTAGTTTTCTATAAAATGTTCATCATCAAGTGTCAGTGGGATTTAATTATCATTTAGTTTTAACAATAGCATTTGAAAAGTTATAAGAAAAAAAGTATATATATAATCTGCCATTAGGCCGAAACGAGCCATGTATTTATAACAATTGTATAACAAATGGGAATCTAAATATGTGACCCTATTTATATTAAAGCTATGATAAAGGAAAATTAATTAAAAATGTTATAAATAAAACCTTCTGATTTATATCCTGTATATTTCTAGAAATTTCTTATAACTTCTTATTAAGCGTTAAGAAAAATTGAGGAAAACGAAACACTTATGAGCAATTATGAAAAGTCAAATAAATCGAAATTAATTTATCCCATGTATGAAATTTTCAAGAGTAACAAATGCACAAATAATAAAAAGGAGAAAGTTAAATTATAAAATAAATTGAATGTGCGTTTCACTTGATTGAAAAATTTACGATGGAGCTTAAATAATATCGCAATGAACTATTTCACCAGACGCTTAAGTATACACCAGAGTTCAGAAAAAATCACACACTGAATAAAAAAACTAGTAAATTTATGTAAACAAACACAGCTCAGACCAACCAACACAAATTTTTATTTTCATATCAACTAGAGGACCCCTGCTGCTCCGCAGCATTATATTATATTAATTTTTATAATATAATACCAAAATTTGCCAAGAGAAGTTTACGTACAGTAAAAGTAAAGTTGATTGTCCACGCATAACTTTCCTCAAACCCAACGAATTTAAGCAGTTAATAGCTCAAAAGAAGGAGCTTGATCCACTGAGAGTTCCTAGACCTATGCCAACAGCCCACGTTAATTACAACTCTAGTTATAAGGTTTGAGAGAAGAAAAATATTGAAAAAAATCTTGAATGCAAAGTTTATTCATAAATTCTTTTAATATATAAGATTATATGTGTTTCTAAATTTTGTACTTTGCCAAACACAATCATGAATGTGTTTCGTTTTAATACTTGATTGTGAACACGAACATGTTTCTATCACGTATTGTTTTATTCGAACACACATAAACCACACAGTTTCGAGTGTAGCTACATATATCTTAAGTTCGTATTTTGTTCGTGTTCTCATATTCTGATCTATGTATCAGTTATAGCAAACAGCTGCAGATGTACGCTTAATTAAAAATAATTATTAGTATTTACTATTTCAACTGGTTAATTTATAATTTTTCATTTATCATTTTTAATTTTTCATTTTGCATTTTTCACTTTTTATTTTTTGATTTTTGATTTTTAATATTTAATTTTTCATTTTTCATTTTTCATTTTGAATTTTTTATTTTTAGTTTTTCATATATAATTTTTAATTTTTCAATTTTAATTTTTAATTTTTAATTTTTAATTTTTAATTTTTAATTTTTAATTTTTAATTTTTAATTTTTAATTTTTAATTTTTAATTTTTAATGTTTAATTTTTAATTTTTAATTTTTAATTTTTAATTTTTAATTTTTAATTTTTAATTTTTAATTTTTAATTTTTAATTTTTAATTTTTAATTTTTAATTTTTAATTTTTAATTTTTAATTTTTAATTTTTAATTTTTAATTTTTAATTTTTAATTTTTAATTTTTAATTTTTAATTTTTAATTTTTAATTTTTAATTTTTAATTTTTAATTTTTAATTTTTAATTTTTAATTTTTAATTTTTAATTTTTAATTTTTAATTTTTAATTTTTAATTTTTAATTTTTAATTTTTAATTTTTAATTTTTAATTTTTAATTTTTAATTTTTAATTTTTAATTTTTAATTTTTAATTTTTAATTTTTAATTTTTAATTTTTAATTTTTAATTTTTAATTTTTAATTTTTAATTTTTAATTTTTAATTTTTAATTTTTAATTTTTAATTTTTAATTTTTAATTTTTAATTTTTAATTTTTAATTTTTAATTTTTAATTTTTAATTTTTAATTTTTAATTTTTAATTTTTAATTTTTAATTTTTAATTTTTAATTTTTAATTTTTAATTTTTAATTTTTAATTTTTAATTTTTAATTTTTAATTTTTAATTTTTAATTTTTAATTTTTAATTTTTAATTTTTAATTTTTAATTTTTAATTTTTAATTTTTAATTTTTAATTTTTAATTTTTAATTTTTAATTTTTAATTTTTAATTTTTAATTTTTAATTTTTAATTTTTAATTTTTAATTTTAATTTTTAATTTTTAATTTTTAATTTTTAATTTTTAATTTTTAATTTTTAATTTTTAATTTTTAATTTTTAATTTTTAATTTTTAATTTTTAATTTTTAATTTTTAATTTTTAATTTTTAATTTTTAATTTTTAATTTTTAATTTTTAATTTTTAATTTTTAATTTTTAATTTTTAATTTTTAATTTTTAATTTTTAATTTTTAATTTTTAATTTTTAATTTTTAATTTTTAATTTTTAATTTTTAATTTTTAATTTTTAATTTTTAATTTTTAATTTTTAATTTTTAATTTTTAATTTTTAATTTTTAATTTTTAATTTTTAATTTTTAATTTTTAATTTTTAATTTTTAATTTTTAATTTTTAATTTTTAATTTTTAATTTTTAATTTTTAATTTTTAATTTTGAATTTTGAATTTTGAATTTTTAATTTTTAATTTTTAATTTTTAATTTTTAATTTTTAATTTTTAGTTTTTAATTTTTAATTTTTAATTTTTAATTTTTAATTTTTAATTTTTAATTTTTAATTTTTAATTTTTAATTTTTAATTTTTAATTTTTAATTTTTAATTTTTAATTTTTAATTTTTAATTTTTAATTTTTAATTTTTAATTTTTAATTTTTAATTTTTAATTTTTAATTTTTAATTTTTAATTTTTAATTTTTAATTTTTAATTTTTAATTTTTAATTTTTAATTTTTAATTTTTAATTTTTAATTTTTAATTTTTAATTTTTAATTTTTAATTTTTAATTTTTAATTTTTAATTTTTAATTTTTAATTTTTAATTTTTAATTTTTAATTTTTAATTTTTAATTTTTAATTTTTAATTTTTAATTTTTAATTTTTAATTTTAATTTTTAATTTTTAATTTTTAATTTTTAATTTTTAATTTTTAATTTTAATTTTTAATTTTTAATTTTTAATTTTTAATTTTTAATTTTTAATTTTTAATTTTTAATTTTTAATTTTTAATTTTTAATTTTTAATTTTTAATTTTTAATTTTTAATTTTTAATTTTTAATTTTTAATTTTTAATTTTAATTTTTAATTTTTAATTTTTAATTTTTAATTTTTAATTTTTAATTTTTAATTTTTAATTTTTAATTTTAATTTTTAATTTTTAATTTTTAATTTTTAATTTTTAATTTTTAATTTTTAATTTTTATTTTTAATTTTTAATTTTTAATTTTTAATTTTTAATTTTTAATTTTTAATTTTTAATTTTTAATTTTTAATTTTTAATTTTTAATTTTTAATTTTTAATTTTTAATTTTTAATTTTTAATTTTTAATTTTTAATTTTTAATTTTTAATTTTTAATTTTTAATTTTTATAATTTTTAATTTTTAATTTTTAATATTTAATTTTTAATTTTTAATTTTTAATTTTTAATTTTTAATTTTTAATTTTTAATTTTTAATTTTTAATTTTTAATTATTTAATTTTTAATTTTTAATTTTTAATTTTTAGTTTTTAATTTTTAATTTTTAATTTTTAATTTTTACTTTTTAATTTTTATTTTTTAATTTTTAATTTTTAATTTTTTAGTGTTCCTTTTTTATTTTTCAATTCTTATTTTTCCTTTTTCAAAACATTTTTATAACGCTATTCGCTCTCTAATTTTATCTCCAAGCACTTCCTAATGAAATCTTGCTTTCATTTTGTTTCCAAACACTTCCTAATCTTTTCACCAATACACTCGTACCTCACACCGTTTTTTTCTTACTCTGTTTTTGGCATTGTATTGTGAAATTGATGTATACATATCAAAAATTATTTAGTGACTGCTAAAATATACAAAAATCAGAAAGGAGCTATTGACTATATCTTTCTGATATATCAAGTGGGCGTGTCACCTCTCATACAGAATTAAATTTTTAATATTACATATCTGCAGTAGTACAAAAGCCAGAGTAACGAAATTTTAACTGGAATCGAATTTAACTGGATTTCTGTAACAGATAGTGTCTTGTAATTGTATGTAGGACCAATAGTTCGTAATGTCGTAGCATTCCACGACCGGGTTTGTTAGCAAAATTATAAATAAATGAAACATATCTTTGTATCGCAACGTTAAATTCCTTATAATTAGGGCACCAATTATGAGAAGAAAGCGGTATTTCAGTATAATATTTTAACCGGATTTCCGATATTGATAACTACTGAATTAAAACAGTAATTAAACAAAAATAAATGGATGAGAAAATTTCAGTTACATCGTTATGAATTTGTGTCTTGCAGGCATAGAAAGTATCGATATGAAATAATTGATATTTTTTGTAGATACCAGGTTGAAAAATCAACTGATCGTGAGCACATTTATAGAAACCCAATTAATTTAACAAATATACCTTTTTAAGGTTTTATAAATTTTAGTAAATATCGGAAAGCAGGTTTATTATGAGACAATGAATGGTCATTAGAGTGGTCCTAACTTATATGGACATTTTTCAAATTGCGATTTTGGGGATAGGCGGGGTCCAGTTTGTTACCTTTCAATACAAAACTAATAAATAGAAGTTTGGGGACAATCGGATAAACAAAAGTCGCACCGGAAATCGATTGAAAATTTCAAAAGCAAATGTGCCAAAAAAAAAATTAGGTCATGAAATTTGATACCATTTTTTTTAAACTTTGAGAAATTGATTAAAGCCATAGTTTTTTTTTTTGTCTCTATACTTATAAGTTATCAGATATGGGTTATTGTTTTCTTACCGCATTGTTAACATATTGCGCTTTGAGACCGAAAATAGGAAATATTTTTGATAAAATTTTAAAAACTTTTTTTTTCAAGTTTTAAAAAATTTTCTTAAGCAATTTTTAAAAAAAATTGATCTGGCACTTTAGGATTTAATTAAATACATATCAAAGATTAACTGTGTGAATTTTTTGGTAAATCGCTGTGCTCGAATTTTTTTTACAAGGATTTTTTTTGCGGATTTCGAAAAAAATTTGATTTTCGTGAAATATACTGTATATGTAGTCCTTCTAAATTCTTTATATCAAAAATTAATCAGTTCTGTACTTTTAAATGCTATGTTTTATCTGAATAGCCTAGGGTTTCAGAAAAAAATAATATGACTCCATTAACCCTTTTGGAATTGGGGTCACAAATGACCCCAAGCTAATAAAAGACAATTTTTTCAAAAAATTCAAATATTTTGCAAATACTGTTGAATTAAAAGCGTTACTTAAAATATTATAACCACATATATAACCACATATATCTTCCGTTCCTAAAATTTGAGGTAAATCCGATAATGACAACCCATTATTTGTCAAGGCCAGCTTTTGTTTTTAAGATATTGCTAAATAAAGATTACCGAAACCGAAATTTTCTATTTAACTCGATAAAACCATTTTTTAGAATGTCAGAAATATAATTCGGTTAATTTTTCTTTTTATTTAACCCTTCAATGCTCCTGTAATCATAATTATCCATTGTGATATATCTCTGGTGCAATTATCTGCTTATTGCTCGCGAATATAAATTTAAACAACTTTAAACCAATTTTATTAAAAAATTGTATTATTTTTAAAACCTATCTAAATATATGTTTCTAAATAAAATAAGCACATTGGCTTTGTACAGGAAGGATTTTGTTTTTTGTATGATTGTACTATCTGGAGTAAAAACTGCTTTTCCTCTTCATCATTTGTTAACATTTTATTAAAATCTTTTACGAATTTATCGCCTCTTCCGGCAGTATCCTTTCCTGTAAATAATTCCTTGCAGAAATTGTAATTCTTTTTAAAATCTTAATTAGATTCCCATGTCGAATCTGAAAAGCATTTTCGCATTCAAATCAAGCCTTTATATAAAGCGAATGATAAACATACAAACATTTCTTATACCTATCAACTCTGAATTTGTAAGATTAGACTGTTGACGGAATAAATAAATTTTTAACGAGTAAATCGCTTTAGACATCAATTTGGCATGGCTGGTTCGGCCAGGTGTTTGAATTTATTCTCCATTGCCCCTCGCGATCGAAAAAAAAAAACGAAATTAAGTCATAAACAACATATAAAATTTCTCTGTTTTCTATGTTATTACTATCTCTTTATTTTTTTATTTTTATTATTATCATTTATTTTTATTTTTTTATAACTGCTAATGAATTATTTTTAATTTTTTTTAATAAATTTGGTTGAAACAATTGTTGTCGTTGTTATAGGGGTGTTTCACATTTCTCCGATGTACGCGTTAAAGAACATGTTCTGTTTTTTTAGCAGTACACGTGCAAGAAAACGAACTTAAAATAAAGCTACACTCGAATCTGTGTAGTTTATGTGTGTTCGAATAAAACAGTATGTGGTAGAAACATGTTCGTCTTCACAATCAAGTATTAAAATGAACACAGTCATGATTGTGTTTGGCACCGTACAAAATTTAGAAACACATATAATTGATATGAAAACAAAATTATGTGTTTGTTGGTCTAAACTATGTTTGTTTACATATATGTACGAGTTTTTTTTTCAATGTGTGTGTTCTTTTTTCTGAACTCTGTATAAAAGTAATAAATGTGAAGTTTAGGGTCAATCGGATAAAGAAAAGATTGAAAATTTCAAGTGTGTTTATATGCGGAAAATATAACTTTATTTCAGCTTTTAGGAACATGTTCTGTTTTTTTAGCAGTACACGTGCTAGAAAACGAACTTAAAATAAAGCTACACTCGAAACTGTGTGGTATATGTGTGTTCGAAATAAAAAATACGTGACAGAAAAATGTTCGTTTAGATAACTTAATATTAAAACGAAACACAGTCATGATGTGTTCGGCATCGTACAAAATTGAGAAACACACATAATTGATATGAAAATAAAAATATGTGTTGGCTGCTTTAGAACAGAACATTGTGTGTTTCATGTGTGTATTTTCTGAACCTTGTTTTATATAGACAGGAATTAAAATGAACCCTGGCACTGACCTAAATCGCATTTTCATTTTTAAAGACCACTCTAATGGTCATGATTGATTCCTTTTTTGATCTAGCCCCACAAATAAATAAAAAAATTTGCCTGAAACTTATTTTCTATATCCAGTTATTGAGCAGCAAATTTGGATCCAAGATCGTCTCTCGAAACGCTTGGCATATGGAATCTAGACCGACTATAATTTTCGTATTTAGTAGAAATCCTTTCTTTGCCATTTTTATTTAGACTTTTTTTGTACCTTCATACTATCTAAAAATAAGTGAGGAGCAAAGATAAAAAAGCTCTATATTTTTGAGTGTTGCCATATTTTTAATAAGTTTAGTTTTATACATTCAAAGCTAGAAGTTAATAACTTTTTTCCCAAAAAAAAAATTAATTTTTTTTTTTTTTTTTTTGAATTAACAGAAATTTATAAGTCTAAATCGTAATAATACTCTCCTTTAAGATAAGGTATAATAAGCTTATTTTGTTTTTCCAGTAAATATAATATGGTTTCTATCAAAAGCAGACTTTAAATGGCAGCAATGTTTACTTTTCTATTTATCGCAAATAACAAAAATGTAGACATATTTATTTCAGAAGCTAGATTCTGTTTGCACAAAAGAGTTTCATCATCGGAGTCGCAAAAAGTCACGTTCATGGAAATTTTTTAATTTTATAATAATCCATGGTTAATAAAACAATACATATTTTATTTTAAAAACAAAATTTTTTTTTCTTGCTAATTTTAAATTGAGGGCTTTGATGGTAGCTTACACAGTTACAAATTTGCAAGTCATCCTGTAAAAAATTATTTGGTTTAGACAACAGTTTAAACAATAGTTCAATAGTTGCTAGTTGGAGCATAAAAATAATGTGATATCTCTTGTTGAAAATAATACTCAAGATAGTCGTGTTTTATAGCGAAAAATGTCATAATACTTCAAGATTTTTATTAAAGTATTAAATATCACATTATCACACTATAAACACATATTTATGCTCTTATACAACATCATACAGTCAGAAAACTTATTACTCGAATATAGAATTGGTGTAAATAATGCAAACCTCTTTACTCATGTTCCACAACTTGTTCTTAATTAATTTAAAATTTTTTTTTTCTATGTTTGTTTGCTAAACGTTTATAATTTTATATATTCCTTGACATTAATTACAAAGCCTAATGAGAGAACAATTAAACACACGAGTCACATGGGGCAATTACGTTTAAACAGGAAAGAGGCAAAAAATATATAAGTATGGCAAAGCTAATGTCACATGCTAACATGTCTGTAATAATGAAATTACCAGAATAATAGAAAAGGTCCTTAAGCTGAAACAGAGCAAACATAAACTTTTTCTTTTTGTTTAGTATTTTTTTTAACTCTGCATTAAAATTTCAAGATGTCTAAAAAAATTAATTAAATAGAACTGAATGTCTAATGTTTTTATCGGCTTTGTTGTGTAAATAGAACGACAGTAAGTTCTTTGAAAATTCTTTCAGGAAACTACAGCATAAACAAGTAGTAAAGTAAATGGTTTGGGCCGTCGAAGCGCTAACCTATGGACTTTTGTGTTAGGTTTATGTATTTGTAAAAGTTTATATCAAATCTGAATATTATATGGAATCAGCAAGGATTAGCTCAAATTCGAATAAATTTGTTTTTATATCCTTAGGAAGATTTAAGTGAATACTAGCAGAGCCCAGCCCTCGAAATTCGAGTGCAAATTCTAGGATATTTTATTTATTCGTTTAATAAGCCTAAAAATGTGCTAATCAATTTTAGTCAATTCACAATTTAATATATTTTAAATAAAATTCATTAAATTTCATTAGAAATATTTGTTGAGCACACAGAAGATATAAAATGGGTTTGTTAATAAATAATTTTAAAGGAGCCTAAAGTTATGCTAATCAATTTTAGCCAATTCACAATTCAATACAGGGCTTTTTATATTTATAATAAACACACACACAGTACATGTTTGTTTTTTTAAATGAGCATTACTCAAAAAAAGAAAAAGAAATATTCCACACGATGCAAATCTGTAAATCTGGTGGACAGCTAAAGAGAAATACCTTTTAAATGGGGTATTTTATCAAAGTTGGTTATTTATTAAAACTAGCAGATTCCAGCGCTTGAAATTGTAGGCAGCTTTATTTTTCAACTTAGCCAATTCACAAACCAACACTTTTATGGTTTATTATTATTGTGAATGAAAAAAAAACAAACTCATTAACAAACTCATTAATAAATTAAATAAAAACACACATAGCATATGTATAATTTTATCTATGTGTTAGTAGCAACTTTAAATGCAATTAACTTAAAATAAAGAAAAAAATTTTAAAATCTGTAAATCTGCAAAATGCTGAAAAAGAAAAACCTTTAAAAAAATGTATGTTTGGTCAAAATCGGGATAAAATGGTAGAACAAAACATCCGTCACAAGAAATCGCCTAGCCTATTAATTTTATAGATGAGGATGCTGCTCTAAATCTTTTTAAACTTTTATAAAGTTTATTCTTGGACAAATGATTTTTAGTTATAGTAAACATACTGCAGTAAGAAAAACATCAATACAAGTGAAATAGGCGTCATACTTGAATCCGCAATTTTGCGAAAATTTGGATCGTAACCAACGAATTTAACAAGGGCTTGTCATAGCCAAGAAGTTATGTGAAGCAATTTTATTTCTGGAAATTTTCCATGAAAAGTGACGTTAATACCAAGATTTGGCGTGGTACCTCCCATACAAAGTGAATTTTTACATAGGTACACATGGGTACATAGGATATACATGTGAGTAGTTGTGCAGAAACTATAAAGCAAATATTTAATAACACATTCTGTCGCACGATAATAGTGAAGGCCTTTTGTCGATTTTTATAAATTAGAAATGCGATTACACTGTGGAACAATTTCAGGTTAGCAAAAGTTAGGTCAATTCTGAGAGTGAGGGGTGAAAATAGAGGCTAAATTAGAAGACCCGTATCGCGGCGTTTGTTTATGTTAGTTCGAATTTTTTTTTTTTAATCGACCTTCGAACTTTGCAGTCAAATGCCGATTTTCAGCATATTGTATATATGGTTTTTTGGCTATTACTCGTCGACTAATTGATATTTTTTCAATCTTTAAAAGCCAAATTATTGCTAGAGACCTGTGAAACAATTAAAATTTTTTTTTTAAAAATTGATTTAGAAAATTTTTGTGGTGCTTATGAAGCAAAATGTTGAAAAAAAATTTTTTTTTCATGCTTTTTGAAAATATTTTTCACAAAACTAAGTCTTTTTTGCTTTCTGTTTGATCTATAATATGCTTCTCAGTTTCTTCAATAAATTTCACTTAAAAAGAAAACAATCATAATACAAAACTTGCGTTTTCCAGCTTAATATTAATTTACTTCTCATTGTATATGTACCAATTTTGTTCAGTGTTGGTTTTGAAGAAACATTGAAAAAAAATTATAAAAATATGGAAAAAAATATATACAAGGCAAATATTTAATAGTATATATCTGGACTACAATAATAACGAAGGCCTTGTAATTGAAATTTGTTTATTCAACCTAAAATTTAGCGGGATCGGAACTGTGGGCGTGGCACCTCCCATGAACATAGAAAACATTGATTTGTGGCTTACATACTAAAAATATTGTGTATTCTGTTAGCAACTGATATTCTCTGTAATGCGTTAACCGATTTTCTTTCTGGAAATTAACCATAAAAGGTAACGTCAATGCCAATGTTTTTATATATATGTATATGGATAAATGATTTCAGTATATCGACTGTTTAAATTGAGCTATTGGCGTCACAGCCGAATTTATCACTTATTTGTTTCGATTATTTTACTTCGAAGAGAATTTAATTTATTTTAGCATGTTCTTAATGCTTCGTTAAGGTTAGAGTTGTGTTAAGTTTAGACTATGCTAGCTGACAAAGAGAAGATGCAAATAAAGTCCACACCTGAAGAAAGTGACACAAGATCACACTCGACACCCTTAATCTTAATTAACACCGATGAATGACCTTATGAAATTTGATGATTGTCATACAACATATAATTTCAATAATCTCACTTCATCATATAAATAATATATATAAAATTTCTAAATATTCAACGACAAATCTCTTTGTTTTATGCAGACTCATGAATTTTATTAAATTTAATTTTTCCCGCATCATCCAATTATACTAATTATTCTAACGAATTCGTAAAATTTTTTTTGGGAAACACCAAAGCCATTCTTTCATACATGTTAATACAATTGTAGTTATGCGACAGCTGTCAACATTATTGTTTTTGATAAATTGATAACATTTCATCATGTATGGTAAGTGTCGGAGCAATACTAGGAAATTTAATTTTTTTTTTTTGGTTTGTTGCTTTCAATTCTGACGTCCACAAAAGCTTAATAGTGTATTTATATGTGTGTTGGGTCGTATGTGCGGTTTGGTAATTAATGAATTTTTCAAACTAAAAACTTGATAAGTATTTGTAAATCCATCAAAATCTACACACATGTTAAAACAAATATTTACAATGTTGTGGTACTGGCAGAAGACAACGAAAACACAATTTTGTGGACCGATTTATTAATGAACATTTTAGAGCAAAGTTTTCACCAAAATCTATATATCAATACGTGAAGGAAATGTTTGATTTGTAAACATCTATACCCGCAGGGTAAATTTCTATTTCACAATACAATCACAAAAACAGCGTAACATGTGAGACGTAAGACAAAATCGATGTGACCTATGATTGTATTGGTGAAAAAATTATCATATGTAATAACCTGTTTGAAAATGAAAAATTAAAATTTAAACATAAAAAATAAAAATTAAATGAAAAATGAAAAATGAAAGATGAAAAATTTAAATTTTAAAAAAATGAAAAATAAAAAATTAAAATGAAAAATGAAATATTAAACATGAAAACTGAAAATTGAAAAATGAAAAATAAAACATGAAAAATCTAAAATGAAAAACAAAAAATGAAAATGAATGAAAAATGAAAAGTTATAAACAAAAAATTAAAAATAAAAAATTTAAAATGAAAAATAAAAATTGAAAAATGAAAAATGAAAGATGTAAAATTAAAATGAAAAAAAAAAATGAAAAAAAAAATCAAAATAACAAATTAAAGCCAAAAAAGGAAAGATGAAAAATTTAAAATAAAAAATTAAAAATGAAAATTAAAAAATTAAAAATAAAAAATGAAATTTATAAATGAAAAATAAAAAATAAAAAATGAAAATTAAAAAATGAAAAATAAAAATAAAAAATTAAAAATGAAAAATAAGAAAAGAAAAATGAAGAATGATGAATGAAGAATAAAAAACAAAAATGAAAAATAAAAATTAAAAAATTAAAAATAAAAAATTTTAAATATAATATTAAAAATTAAAAATTAAAATTTAAAAATTAAAAATCAAAAATTAAAAATTAAAAATTAAAAATTAAAAATTAAAAATTAAAAATTAAAAATTAAAAATTAAAAATTAAAAATTAAAAATTAAAAATTAAAAATTAAAAATTAAAAATTAAAAATTAAAAATTAAAAATTAAAAATTAAAAATTAAAAATTAAAAATTAAAAATTAAAAATTAAAAATTAAAAATTAAAAATTAAAAATTAAAAATTAAAAATTAAAAATTAAAAATTAAAAATTAAAAATTAAAAATTAAAAATTAAAAATTAAAAATTAAAAATTAAAAATTAAAAATTAAAAATTAAAAATTAAAAATTAAAAATTAAAAATTAAAAATTAAAAATTAAAAATTAAAAATTAAAAATTAAAAATTAAAAATTAAAAATTAAAAATTAAAAATTAAAAATTAAAAATTAAAAATTAAAAATTAAAAATTAAAAATTAAAAATTAAAAATTAAAAATTAAAAATTAAAAATTAAAAATTAAAAATTAAAAATTAAAAATTAAAAATTAAAAATTAAAAATTAAAAATTAAAAATTAAAAATTAAAAATTAAAAATTA
This sequence comes from Cordilura impudica, assembly GCA_963682025.1. Lineage (NCBI taxonomy): Eukaryota > Metazoa > Arthropoda > Insecta > Diptera > Scathophagidae > Cordilura > Cordilura impudica. The sequence goes on from OY821521.1 coordinate 30,144,040, forward strand.
AAAATTAAAAATTAAAAATTAAAAATTAAAAATTAAAAATTAAAAATTAAAAATTAAAAATTAAAAATTAAAAATTAAAAATTAAAAATTAAAAATTAAAAATTAAAAATTAAAAATTAAAAATTAAAAATTAAAAATTAAAAATTAAAAATTAAAAATTAAAAATTAAAAATTAAAAATTAAAAATTAAAAATTAAAAATTAAAAATTAAAAATTAAAAATTAAAAATTAAAAATTAAAAATTAAAAATTAAAAATTAAAAATTAAAAATTAAAAATTAAAAATTAAAAATTAAAAATTAAAAACTAAAAATTAAAAATTAAAAATTAAAAATTAAAAATTAAAAATTAAAAATTCAAAATTCAAAATTCAAAATTAAAAATTAAAAATTAAAAATTAAAAATTAAAAATTAAAAATTAAAAATTAAAAATTAAGAATTAAAAATTAAAAATTAAAAATTAAAAATTAAAAATTAAAAATTAAAAATTAAAAATTAAAAATTAAAAATTAAAAATTAAAAATTAAAAATTAAAAATTAAAAATTAAAAATTAAAAATTAAAAATTAAAAATTAAAAATTAAAAATTAAAAATTAAAAATTAAAAATTAAAAATTAAAAATTAAAAATTAAAAATTAAAAATTAAAAATTAAAAATTAAAAATTAAAAATTAAAAATTAAAAATTAAAAATTAAAAATTAAAAATTAAAAATTAAAAATTAAAAATTAAAAATTAAAAATTAAAAATTAAAAATTAAAAATTAAAAATTAAAAATTAAAAATTAAAAATTAAAAATTAAAAATTAAAAATTAAAAATTAAAAATTAAAAATTAAAAATTAAAAATTAAAAATTAAAAATTAAAAATTAAAAATTAAAAATTAAAAATTAAAAATTAAAAATTAAAAATTAAAAATTAAAAATTAAAAATTAAAAATTAAAAATTAAAAATTAAAAATTAAAAATTAAAAATTAAAAATTAAAAATTAAAAATTAAAAATTAAAAATTAAAAATTAAAAATTAAAAATTAAAAATTAAAAATTAAAAATTAAAAATTAAAAATTAAAAATTAAAAATTAAAAATTAAAAATTAAAAATTAAAAATTAAAAATTAAAAATTAAAAATTAAAAATTAAAAATTAAAAATTAAAAATTAAAAATTAAAAATTAAAAATTAAAAATTAAAAATTAAAAATTAAAAATTAAAAATTAAAAATTAAAAATTAAAAATTAAAAATTAAAAATTAAAAATTAAAAATTAAAAATTAAAAATTAAAAATTAAAAATTAAAAATTAAAATTTAAAAATTAAAAATTAAAAATTAAAAATTAAAAATTAAAAATTAAAAATTAAAAATTAAAAATTAAAAATTAAAAATTAAAAATTAAAAATTAAAAATGAAAAGTGTAAAATAAAAAATGAAAAATGAAAAATAAAAAATTAAAAATAAAAAATGGAAGATTTCTCATCTTCATGAAAAATGAAAAATGACAAATAAAAAAAATAAATAATGAAAAATAAAAAATTAAAAATTAAAAATGAAAAGTGGAAAATAAAAAATGAAAAATGAAAAATAAAAAATTAAAAATAAAAAATGGAAGATTTTTCATCTTCATGAAAAATGAAAAATGACAAATAAAAAATGAAAAATAAATAATGAAAAATGAAAAATTAAAAACTAAAAATGCAATATAAAAAATGAAAAATAAAAAATGAGAAATAAAAAATTAAAAATTAAAAATACAAAATGAAAAACAAAAAAAGAAAAATTTAAAAAAAAATTAAAAATGAAAAATAAAAATTAAAAGTTAGGAAAATAAAAAATAAAAAATCAAAAATTAAAAATGAAAGATGAAAAATAAAAAATCAAAAATTAAAAATGAAAAATAAAAAATGAAAAGTAAAAAATAAGAAATAAAGAAGATGAAAAAAATTAAAGATAAAAAATGAAAAATAAGAAATGAAAAACAAAAAATTAAAAATTAAAAATGAAAAATGAAATATGAAAATTAAAAAATGAAAAATAGAAAATGAAAAATGAAAAATAAAAAATTAAAAAAGAAAATTAAAAAAAGAAAAAGAAAAATGAAGAATAAAAAACAAAAATGAAAAATAAAAAATTAAAAATAAAATATGGAAATGAAAAATGAAACATGAAAAATGAAACATGAAAAATAAAAAAATAAAAATGAAAAATGAAAAAAAATGAAAAAAAAATTCAAAATAAAAAATTATATATCAAAAATCAAAAATATCAAATGAAAAATTTAAAATGAGAAATAAAAAATGAAAAATAGATATAAAAATGAAAAATGAAAAATAAAAAATAAGAAATGAAAAATGAAAAGTTAAAAATAAAAAATGAGAAATGAAAAATAAAAAATTAAAAATGAAATATGAAAAATTAAAAAAAAAGAAAAATTAAGAATGAAAAACAAAAATGAAAAATAAAAAATTAAAAACGAGAAACAAAACATAAAAAAAGAAAATTGAAAAATTAAAAATAAAAAATTAAAAGTGAAAAATTAAAGCGAAAAATGAAAAATTAAAAACGAAAAATGAAAAGTGTAAAATGTAAAATGTAAAATAAAAAATAAAAAATGAATAATAAGTAATGAAAAATGAAAATTAAAATTGAAAAATAAAAAATAAAAATTAAAAACGAAAAATAAAAAATGAAATATAAAAAATTAGAAGTGAAAAATAAAAAATAACAAATGAAAAAAAAAATTAAGACTAAAAATTGAAAATGAAAAATAAAAAAGAACAAGAAGGTAAATTATAGTCGGTCTAGACCGACTATACGATACCCTATACCATGCGTTTAGAGACCCTATCTCTCAGGCCCAACTAACTGGATATAGAAAATAAGCATGAACCAAATTTGAGTGGAATTTTTATTAATTTTTTCGGCTGCAGATAAGAAAAAGTTCATATCGGATGCTATATCTATATGGGGACTAGGCCCCAAAATGGACCGATCCTGACCATGCTTAGTAAAGTCTCTTGTATTTTGCAAAAATATATACAAACAAAATTTGGGAAGAATCAGTGCAATATTTTTGTTTTTTGATAGATTTAAGTGAAGATCGGGAAGCAGCTCTATATGGGGCCTCTGACTAGGTTGTCCAATAGGGATCATTTTTGGACTACTGATTAATGGATGTAATATATACATACAAACCCAATTTGACTAAATTTGTGTTATAATTTGGATCTTATGGTAATATATGTTGATTTCATAGGGGTCATTTGTATGGGGGCTAGGTCTGAACATGGACCGATTCTCACCAATTTCAATAGCCGATAAAAGATCAAATACCAAATTTCGTCAAAATATATTCATATTTCCGACCTGCAGTTTAATTACAAGCTTTACATGGACACACAGACGGACGGACCGACGGACGGACGGACGGACGGGTGTAGGTCAAATATTTTTGTTTGTTACAAACAGCAGCACAAAGTCATTATACCAAAACCACATAGTGGTATAGGGTATAAAAACCAGTTGCAATAATAAATAACAATAATTATTTTTTCATTAGCTTAGCCCCTGCAATTGAATGATATAAGTGATATACAGATGACGCTTTCTGTTTGATTTTAAAAAAGTGCCATAAAAAATCTTTAATTTCTAGAAGTTTACAGATCTCCCCTGTGATCGGACTCACGTGATTTTTTTCATTCCATTTTTAAGCCATTAATGCGGACATGGAAGGGTCTGAAATTTGGCTTAGTTATAGTTCATATGGAGGAGAAGTGGAGAATGATAAAATTTATGAATAATATGTTTTAAAAATATATTTAATTAAATTTTAAAAAATATTTTCAATAATTCATTACTCCCTGTTGATTTAAAGCTGTGCCTAATAATTTTAAAAGACCCTAAAGTTGTGCTTATCAATTTTAGCCAATTCACAATTCATCGAGTTTCATTATAATTGTATACCGCACACCCTGTGTTGAATTGTAGATTGCTAAAATTGATTACCATACATTTGGGAAGATTTTTATTTAAAAATTCATATATATTCATATATACATATATAGATCAAAAAGCACAGAAATAACAGAAAATAATTGAGTGAAAAAATCAAATTTCCTAGACCTTGCACTCGAATTTCGAGTGCTGAGCTATACTAGTCAGTTATTATTTTGCATTTGTATGTAAGCTTAACTATTATCATAAAGGAGGCAAAGCTTTTTCAACTAAATTAAATGTGGTTTGCGGTTAATCATTATAAAAACTGCAATAATTTACAAAAATCTAGAGCCAAATCACCGCATTCGTTATCGAAATTTTGCGATTGAAATCATTTTTTTATTTCCCAAAATAAAATGCTGAGAGCAGTTTTTCTTTTTCACAGTTGAAAAATGATGGCCTCTGATTAAGAAGAAAAGCGAATCGTGATCAAGCGTTTGTCCGTGTTCTTCAAATAATAAACCAAAATATGGAATTTCGATTGATTTTACTCGATATCGAATGCGGTGATTTGGCCCCTGTTTTTGTTTAAGAAAAATCATTAAATCTGTGCGATGTATCAAAAATCGTATAAAAGTAATACAGATAAATCTGTATATATGGTAACCATGGTTCTGTTATATATCGATAATATTTAGCAGATTTATTGTTAATTGTGTATATAAGATGTATTTATCCGATTAATTGGTTTATCAATTATCATTTTTCGATATTGCAATCTAAACATGAATAAAATTTTTTTCAGAAGGAGCTAACTTATAAATTAAATCAACAATTAAAATTATAAATGTATTTACTGCTTAAACGTAATTCACATGTTTTAGTCATAAAGAAATTCAGTTTGTTTATTTGAATTAAATATGTAAGGAAATCATTTGTAATAGCATTGGCTAAAGAAATCTCGATGACGCTATGTGGCTAAAATTTGTACTCACTAGATTTTTTTTGTTAGTTTGAACAGCTATTTACTGTGCAACAGCTATTTTTAGTGCAAAATTAAAATTTTTAATTAAAATAACTAAAATTAAAACTTATACCACTGAAATTCCAATTCTAATGAAAAATCTCATAGCACTCAGCAAACAGGTTACAACCTCATAGTTATTTTAAAAATACAAAAATTATACAACAACACATCGTCGACTTCCCAGCAAGTGTGATTGATGTTGAAATTCGTTGAGGCCTTATTTGTTAAAGAATATAACTAAATGTTAATGAATTTTAATATTCTACTTTGCATACAGAAAATTTGTTTGCTGGGTTTTCACACTTAATTTGAAAAATCACTAACATTTTGAACAAACACAAAAGCCTTTTTGCATAGCCCGTAGCAATTAAAACAAACTTCTGCAAAAATAAAACATATTAGAAGAAGGTATAACAAGAAAACAGGAAGCATATCGATAATAGGGTTTCGCAGCAGCCTAAAATGTGTAGAAGATGGCCAGAATTTAGAAAAAAAAATACACACACAAAGAGTTGTTTCATACTCATTCAATTGCTGCATCTACCTTTTATAAATTCTAAGTATTAAATTATTTACAGAAAAAGGTTTCGTAAATTCTTTATAGATTTAAAAAACAAAAAACTAACCCATAAAACAAAGTTTTTATTTATACTCCATTTCTTTGTAAATTAAGTTTACCATCATGAAATTGAATAAGTATTATTTTATTCTTTCAGAAAATTCCATCAGGAGATTAGGCTGTGTACGTAGAATCTCCATATTTGTCTGTCTTCTGCGATATGTCTGAGTTCGTTGAATTATTTTCCAGTTTCTTTAAAAATTGTATGTCTCCATGTTATCTTCGGTCTTCCTGGTTTCCTCGCACCATGGGGATTTCATTCGGGTGTTTCATGGTAAATTTCATTGTCTAGTTTTCTTAGTGAATGTCCAAGCTTTTTATATTTTCTCATCTTTATTTGAGTGTTTATATTATCTTCATCGGCGATTTTGGCGAGGCTGCTAGTTCGTAACTACTCTAGGCCACCAAGTCCTTAATAAGTTTCGCAGGCATCTGTTGCTAAAAGGCCATATTCTGACGCCGCACAGTAGGCCTTTTGACTTTTTTCGTTACAAAAATCATAACTCTTGAAAGCTGAGTTCTTTAGCATAAACCAAATTTGAGTGGCATTGTTATTAACTTTTTTTCCTTTGAATATGAAAGAGCATATCGGATGTTATATTTATATGGGGACTAGGTCGAAAAATGGACCCATCCTGACCATATTTGTTAAGGTCACTTATTTTGTGCAAAAATATATATAAACCAAATTTGAGAAAAATTTGTGGAATATTTTTGTTTTTTGATAGATTTAAGTGAAGATCGGAAAGCAGCTCTATATGAGGCCTATGACTAAGATTAATGGATATTATAAACAAAAAGTATAGACAGATGGCTATAAAAATTAAAACGTGGTATTTTTATATTGTATTATTATTTTTATATTGTATATATTATATATTATTATATTATTATCCACTCAGAATCACTTTAACTATGTTAATCCGTTCGCCCGTTCGTCCGTCCGCTTGTCCATCTGTGTGTCCATATAAACCTTATAATCAGAGTTTTTCTACAAAAAAAAATACATTGAATTCATCACAAATTGTATGCAAGAAATCTTAAATTATGATAAAATCACTTTCAAATAAAAAAACTTATATTATGGACATTTTTCTAAAAGTTTAAGTTTAGAGTTGTTATAATAAAAACTGCAACCATCTTTAATGTTGCAAAAAGAGTTAAGAAAACCTGATTAATTTTTATTATACCATCCACTCCAGTGTGCAGAGGGTATATATAAGTTGGTCATTCCGTTTGTAATAATTAGAAAAAAAAATTTTGGACCCCATATAATATATATATATTTGTGATACTTATAACAACCGGAGTTGATATAGCGCTGTCCGTCTGTCCGTCAATCTGTCAATCGGGCAGCTAGGGTGCTCGTTGATATAAAAAATGATTCACTAACATCCTGAGAAGTTTGCTGTTTAAAATCGTCCAAATCGGTCGATTAGGGCCGAGATTTGAATGAAGAACTAAAGAAAGTCTTGAAAAAATATAATTTTCTATGTTGTTCTTGTCACGATCACGCACTCAATAGGATAGCTAAGGTGATCATTTTCAGTGAGAATGATTCACCAAATTCGTGGGAAGATTTCTATTTCAAAAATCATTAAAATTGGTGACAGGTCCAGGGAAATCTCTGAAAAATTAAAAAAAAAAATTAAAAATATGATGTTTCTATATTGTTCTTGTTGTTATTCTAAATGTTGTATTGTTGTCATAGCTGGACTTGTTATTTTGGTGGTCATTGTGATAATAATATAATAAAAACTGACCCTTTTTACATTTTTTTATCAACACTGGTAGAAAAATTTAACAGTTTCCATTGTTTTGGCATCACTAAAAAAATTTGTTGGATCATTTCTATCATTTCCACGAGCCTGCCTGCAAAATTTCAGATCGATTGGGTCACGGGAAAGTGACTAAAATCGATTCAAAATTTGTTCGACAAGCAGACACTACGAGTTAATATAAAGGGAGTAAACATTCACCAGCATCTAAAGCAAATAATGCTTAAATACCTAGTTGTTATTAAAAAAAAAAACAATGTAAATTTAGCAAAAAAAAATTTTTACATATTAATTTATTTAAAGAGAAAAACTCAAAAATAACGTTTGATGTTGTATTTTTTGTGTGTAACATTTACATATACATACACATATTAAATAATACAAATAATAGACTTATATTCTATATATGTATATCCATAATAACTGCATGTTAGAAATAAATCGGTATATTAATTTAATTTACATAAATTTCTGCATTATTTTGTTGTGGGGAAAATATATTTCTTTTGCATTAACAGAGTGTCACTTCATTTTGCTCACCGTGACTATGCCACAGTAGATGGCGCCACAATTTTAATTCTAATTAGCTTTGCAATAGTTATTTCTATTTTAACATGAATGTCAATACTTTCGACTAGATACCATACAGCACAATGTTAAGAGTATACATGGGCTGGTCCTTTATTTCATACGTTTTTTGATTATTCTTTTACAAATATGAACATACGTTTGGCATATTAACTTTTAGTTGTCTTCACAATATAGAGTTACCGAGTTCATCAATGAGTTTTTTGCTTTCAAAAAAGTTCTACATAGTTATACAATCTAATTTTTAAAATTTGTTTATAACAAGGTTAAGAAAATACACACATGAAACACACAATGTTCTGTTCAAAAGCAGCCAACACATATCTTTATTTTCATATCAATTATGTGCGTTTCTAAATTTTCTACGGTGCCCAACACAACCATGACTGTGTTCGTTTTAATATTTAGTTATTTACACGAACATTTTTGCATCACGTACTTTTTGTTTCAATCACACATAAACCACACATTTTTGAGTGTTGCTTTATTTGAAGTTCATGTTCTGGTACGTGTACTAAAAAAAAAACAGAACATGTACAATAAACAGGTTCGAGTTCAGTTATGTTTTAAGTCGACTTAACGTACATTTTTGTATCACGTACTTTTTGTTTCAATCACACATAAACCACACATTTTTGAGTGTTGCTTTATTTGAAGTTCATGTTCTGGTACGTGTACTAAAAAAAAAAACAGAACATGTACAATAAACAGGTTCGAGTTCAGTTATATTTTAAGTCGACTTAAAATATAACTGAACTGAAAAAAAAAACAGAACATGTACAATAAACAGGTTCGAGTTCAGTTATATTTTAAGTCGACTTAAAATATAACTGAACTCGAACCTGTTTATTGTACATGTTCTGTTTTTTTTTTTTCAGTACACGTACGAGAACATGAACTTCAAATAAAGCAACACTCAAAAATGTGTGGTTTATGTGTGATTGAAACAAAAAGTACGTGATACAAAAATGTTCGTGTAAATAACGAAATATTGAAACGAACACAGTCATGATTGTGTTGGGCACCGAAAAAATTGAAAAACAAACATAATTGATATGAAAATAAAAATATGTGTGTGTTGGTCTAAGTTATGTTTGTTTACATATATGTACGAGTCTTTTATTCAGTGTGTGTTTTTTTCTGAACTCTGGTTTATAATTTCTAAAGCATTATTACTCATATAAATACAAAATTGCACTTTTTAAATTTTCCACTCAAATTTTTGAAAATATCAATTCTAAAAACTGGAATTAAAATTTCCAATTATAAATTATAAAATATTAACTGAATTTCAGAAACTCATATCAAAACGTCGGAAATAATAATTTTAAATTAAGAAGACATCAATTGCATCTTTAATATATAAATTTTATTCGTTAAACACAAATTGAAATTCCAAAAAAACACCAAATATGTTTACATTTAAAAAATGTTTACATTTAAAAAAAATATTGGCATAATAGCTTTTTAGTAACTTCTTTTAACGATAGTCGAATCGTTAAAAAAAGAAATTAGCAAAATTATCAGTAAAATTTTTAAGCGATATTCGCTATTGTTAAAGTCAGCTGTTGTTGTTATCTAAACGACAACCATTTTTGTGTTGTTTATTCAATCGATAAAAACTTAAATTTTTAAGTTTAAATGTCGTCATACATAAATAAAAATTATAAAATAGTGAAAATATTTTGCTTTAATTAAAAAACTTTTTTATATAAATAAAAAAATTAAATAGCATATTCAATTCATTATTTAATTTTCAAATAAATACACAGAAATATTAGTAAAAAAATAAAGATATTAAACATAAAGAGAAAATCATCCTGTCAAACACGAAGTAATTTGTTTTTCTATTCTTGTTTGTGTTTTTCGCTTATTTTGACAGAGATGCCACTCGTTTACAATTTAAATAAATAGAAAAATAGAGATGTCGACTGTCGTTAAGATATCTGGACTTAGTGAATCACTTAATCGTTAGTGCAAACAACAATAGCTATCGATATATTTTGCGATTGTCGGATCGTTGAAATTTACAGAATCGGACTACAGAAAACATTGATTTAAATTCAATGAATTTTAGAAAACCTCAAATGATATTTAAGAATTGCGAACACAAAAATTGTTACATAAATATACGCAATTTGATGAGAGTGTTATTTTGTATATATTATTTTTCACAATTGGTTTTTGATGAAAATTTTAAGTTTCTCGGAAAATAAAGATAACAAATTATTTTATTTAAAATGTTTGGGACATTTTGTTTTTTGAGTTTGGCATCCCTAATTTGATTATTTATTATTATTATAAATTTATTCTCTATGTTTTCCAAATATGGCAATATTTTAATAAAAAAGTTGAGAGAGCTTTTTTTTGGTTATTATTTTGTTACTCCATCCGACCTATATGGCCACAATGAAGAAATATTTGGCCAGTTAAAAGAAACTATACAGCCATCTCCAATTAGCATGATTTAATGCATGTAGCCACCCTACACAACCATTACCTTTGTAATGGAGGTTAGGGCGAGCTATTTAATTAGCAAAAACTAAATTAAACGAGAAGTTATGTCACATAACCGGAAACGCATGCATATAGATATATAACCTAAATGCATGCCGATCAGCAACCACAATGACCAAAAAGCAAACACCGAAATATATCCGAAATAATAGAAAAGACGAAAACCAACCGAAAGAATTTGCTGAAATAATTTGTTATTAAGTTTAACAGATTGTTTACTTTTTCCAATATTTTGTTTACATTTATTATCAATACTCAAACCGAGGTGGAGGGTATCAAAGATTCGGCACAGCCGAATTTAACACTCTTGTTATTCTTTCAAGTTGGCGAAATTTTTTCATTTATTTCGAGATAACGGTAAAAAAAATGTGGCCTAAACTAATATGACACGTAAATAATAACCACGTATACTCACTCATGAAGAAAATACCACAATGACCACAATAATAACAACAGTTTTAGCTATTACAAACAAGAAATACAATTTGGAATAACAACAACAACAACAACAACAACAACATAGAAAAACAATATTATTTTCAAGAGTTCTTTTTACATTTTCATTGAAAATGCGATGCCTGTTGAAGTGATTTCGATGACTTTAATTTGCAGCCTGTTCAGAATGTCAATGAATCATTTTCACTAAAAATGGGTAACCCATCTGTTCTATTGAGGGCGTCTTCATAATTTCCATAAATGGACTGACGGACATCGCTAAATCAACTTTGGTTCTTTTGAGGATTAAGAATATATATTTTTTATGTGCTCTGGATTTTTTTTTTTTTTTTTTCAAATTACTACAAACGGAATGACAAATTTATAACAAATATGAACAACAAAACTACACAATATTGATAAGAATCGTTAAATAAACTGAACATAAGCTATTTTTTAAGTATTTTGCAGCTAGATGGCATGACTGATGATATGTATGTGTACTAGCTGTCAATTTCAGTTAAAGGCTTCGACCAAACCAACTTCTTCACCAAAAATCTTATATTTTCGGTATTAAACACACGTCTTAATTAAACATTACGGGGTTAAATTGATACAAATCTTTCTATTTAGTGTTGAAAAAGAAGAAGTAGCTGAATTTGCTTGCTAAAATCTTTTTAAGAATCCAAAATTATAGAACAAACATATGTGCTATATCCCCTTTTTAGATTCAAAGCGGAACATTTGTTAAGACTCACATTTTAAATAGAGATGAACATAATCCATCATAGCATCCGATGTCGAACAGTTGTTCAAATTACTGTTTTCTCTTTATAAAATATTTCTATGAATGTTACTAAAAGTTGAAAACCACTGCTTTTCGTAGCTTCATACTAACTTTATAACTACTAACAATTATTAATCTCTATCTTTGCAAATGTTTTTGTAAAGCAATTTTATAGATTGATATTTTAAAAATAAGGTAGATTATTGCAGAAAATTTTGTATACCGTAATATACATTTTGTCATTATTTTTATAAAAAAAACTCATAGTTCATGTATGTATGTATGTACATTTCAATAATGAAAAATCACTATATACGAGTATTTATATAGAGACAAAAGTGTGCATGGCAATTAATAGCAACCAGAAAAAGGTTTCTCTTCGACAGTGACATATTAAATGCTTTTATCTATACTTATTTGTTGCACATAGTTTAGATATTTATAGATAAATAATATATCGAAAGCATTTTAGCGTTGTTGTCTGGGGTTGAATATACATTATATTTATATATTATTTATGTCGTAATATATATGGAATTGTATACTTAACCCCCATAAAGTTATACGAGTGTGTTGTGGCCATGCGATTTTTTAATTCTTTCTTAACAAATAGTTTATTCATTAAATTACGAAAAATATTTGTATATATTCTTATAAACAGAGAGATAATGAAAACGATTTATTTAAAAGTAGCTTTAAGTCAATTCTACGACTAAAATAAATATATATATTTTTTTTTTTTAATCTGCGCCAAGGTCCTCCAATTCATGGAACATTTAACAGTTCTATAGATTTTGTTTCTTAAATAATATAATTTCTTTAAAAAAAAAAAAATCAATGTGTAAACATCTACAACTTTTCCAATTATATTTCAGAAAGCATTAAATGTATTTCATAAAACATCAAATGAATTTCAGAAAGTATCAAATATATTTCAGAAAACATCAAATGTATTTCTGAAATTATCAAATATATTTTTTAAAAAAAAATAATTAAGCTTGAGGCCATTGTTGTTCTTATACTTCCATACTTCCATTCTTTATTTCATCCAATATTTCGCTATCAATTAGATAGCATATTCAGGAATCTAAATTCATATATATAACATAAAAACATTTTTAACATAATGTAACTCAAACATAACATAATATAACTAATTGCCGACGGAGAAGATTGTATTCAAACGCTAGAGGACAAGGAAGAACAAGAAGTAGCGAGAACTAAATTTTGATCTATATAAACAAACAAAATCTAAGTAGGAGAGAGCGCTTTACATTAAACACAGTGGGTCAAACAAAAAATTTTTTGCACAAAAATAGAAATATTTTAATATTGAATGCCGACAAAGGGAATGTAACTGTTGCGATGGAAAAATCGGACTATGAAAGTAGAATGAATAACATCCTGAATGATATGATGACGTATAGGAGGATAAACAAAGACCCTACATCATCATTACAGAGAACGAACAGTGAACTGGTCGATGAATTATATAAGTGCAATAGTATTTCTGTGATAGAGAAATAGAGGCTTAAAAATGACGCGGCATTAGCACCCAGAATATATGGACTCCCAAAGATCCATAAGGATGGATTCCCACTTAGACCAATCTGTGCATCAGTTAACTCACCGTCTAGTGGGTTATGTAATCTTGTGACTAACATACTGAAAAAGCTTACAGAAGATTCCGAATTTAATATAGGGGATGCTGTGCAATTTAGGAATAAGATTAATAATAGTAATATATATGACGAATACAAACATTTACCAAACTTGGATGACGTTGAGATTTTACAAAGAGAGGATAAATATAACAAACGATACACACTTGAAATGTTACATATTATAAACATACCGAGAGAGAACCGAATGAATTATAAAACCGACACCGATAATTGCGCTCAAAGCTATCGTCACATCATAAGGCCTGTATGCAGCTTGCTAAGGAATCAAAAACTCCATATAAAAACACGCTTTAGAAATGCTTAAGGAATTTTTCTGTCAAAAAATTTCTGTTGATAGTCTGCAGCTTTTTAAAAAAGTAGTATTGTTTTTACTACTTTTTTGGACGTAAATTAAGTTAGGCAACCCAGGCTTTGAGCAGGAATATCAAATTTTTCGTTCTTTCTGAACGGAATTTTGACAGGAGAGGTAAGCATAAACAAAATGTAATATGCTAAAAAAATTAAAAGTTATTTTTCAGTTGCAAACATGAAAAACAAGTAAGAAAATTATAGTCGGTCTAGACCGACTATACCATGCGCTTAGAAACCCTATCTCTTCGGCCCAACTAATTGGACATAGAATATAAGCAAAAACCAAATTTGAGTGGGAGTTTTATTAATTTTTTGGCTGCAGATATGAAAAAGTTCATATCGGATGCTATATCTATATGGGGACTAGGTCCAAAAATGGACCGATCCAGATCATGTTTGGTAAAGTCTCTTGTATTTTGCAAAAATATATACAAACAAAATTTGGGAAGAATCAGTGCAATATTTTTGTTTTTAATAGATTTATGTGAAGATCGGGAAGCAGCTCTATATGGGGCCAAAGGGATCATTTTTGGACTACTCATTAATGGATGTAATGAACGCATATAAACCCAATTTGAGTAAGCTCTATGTGACAATTTGGATCTTATGACAATTTATGTCGATTTCATATGGGTAATTTGTATGGGGGCTAGGTCTGAACATGGATCGATTCTCACCAATTTCAATAGCGTTCATCCCATGGCCGATAAAAACTTATATACCAAATTTCATCAAAATATATTTATATTTGCGACCTGCAGTTTGATTACAAGGTTTACATGTACACACAGACGGACGGACGGACATTGTTAATATATGCATAATATATAATTTACTCAATAACATTAAATATAAATTTATATACCCCTATATTTATATAAATATAATATAAAAATGTTTTTATTGAATTTATATGTAATTTTTAAGATGATTTTTTATTTAATAATTAGAAAGTGATTCTGATTCGATCGGTATAATTAAAGATGGGTCTAGGTCAAATATTTTTGGTTGTTACAAACAGCAGCACAAAGTCATTATACCCAAACCAGATAGTGGTATAGGGTATAACAAGAAGCGGATGGGTAATTTTGATACTCAAAAAGCGTTTAGCAGGCCAAATAAAGCAGAACCGAAGAATTGATTTGTTTTCAATTTCATAATTCTTAATAATTGACAGAAAACAGCTGATTGCTAGCGTTGCACTGAAAGGTACTTTTGTGCTTATTTTTTTTCTTTAAGAAATATATGAAAATTTTCTTTTAAGATTCCTTAACAAGCTGCGTACAGCGCTATAAACAAAAAATTGATTTAGTGCAATATTTAATGTGTAAACGTTGTGACGTACATGTATTAAGTTAATTATTGTTACTCGTAGGTTTGTTTTTATTGTTCTTTGAGTTACATTATGTTAAAAATGTTTTTATGTTATATATATGAATTTAGATTCCTGAAGATGATATCTAATTGATAGCGAAATATTGGATGAAATAAAGAATGAAAGTATAAGAACAACAATGGCCTCAAGCTAAATTATTTTTATCTAAAAATTACAACAAAAAGATCGAAATAACAATCAAGTTTATTATTATCAAATATATTTCAGAAAATATCAATTGAATTCCAAAAAATATATATTGAAATTACCCTACAATACTGAAAAGTTATTATTTTTTCTATTAGTGTTTTGGAGTCGTAGAAAATGTTTAGCAATATTTGGACTTATTTGTTATGCACTGGAAAATAAACTATCAAGGGCGGCCTTTTAATCGAAAGAAGATGAGGACTTCATTTATTAATCAGCTACAATATAAACACCAGGATAGAATTTTGACCGTTTTTGAAGTTACCTAAAATGCAAAAGGCCGTAATTTACAAAAAGTTCAAAACTGACTTGGCCGCAACTACAGCCTTTTACCTGAAAACTACTATTTTACCATACATTTGTTTTCATAAATAAAAATCCATCTTTATTTTGCAGCTTGATTTTAAATTTGTGTATTAGGTTTAAAGTAGTTTTTGTTTTATGATGTTTTTTACTTCTCCTGTAAAAAAATAAAAAAAAATAGTTACGGCCTTTTGCTTTTTGGGTGACGATATGTAGTTTTCAAGAAATATTACAAACCCAGTGTAATACTTAAATATAGCGTTCTGACTATATTTCTGAGACTCAATTGATGTTTTCTGAAATACATTTGAAATTTTCTGAAATACATTTGATAATTTCAGAAATACATTTTATGTTTTCTGAAATATATTTGATGTTTTCTGAAATATATTACATAATTTCTGAAATACATTTGATGGTTTCTGAAATACATTTGATAATTTCGGAAATACATTTGATGTTTTCTGAAATACATTTGATAATTTCTGAAACTCAATTGATATTTTCTGAAATTCAATTGATATTTTCTGAAATTCAATTAATACTTTCTGAAACTCAATTGATGTTTTCTGAAATAAAATTGATACTTTCTGAAACACAATTGATATTTTCTGAAAATCAATTGATATTTTCTGAAACACAATTGACACTGTCTGAAATTCAATTGATGTTTTTCTAAAATTCAATTGATATTTTCTAAAATACAAATGATACTTTCTGAAAATCAATTGATGCTTTCTGAAATACAATTGATTATTACTGAAAATCAATTGATGTTTTCTGAAATTCTATTAATACTTTCTGAAAGTCAATTGATTTTTCAGAAATACATTCGATACTTTCTGAAACACAATTGATATTTTCGAATATCAATTGATGTTTTCTGAAATTCTATTAATTTTTCAGAAACACATTTGATATTTTCTGAAAATCAATTGATATTTTCTGAAACACAATTGACACTGTCTGAAATTCAATTGATGTTTTTCTGAAATTCAATTGATATTTTCTAAAATACAAATGATACTTTCTGAAAATCAATTGATGTTTTCTGAAATACAGTTGATACTTTCTGAAATACAATTGATATTTTCTGAAAATCAATTAATGTTTTCTGAAACACAATTGAAACTATCTGAAATTCAGTTGATGTTTTCTGTAATACAATTGGAAAAGGTGTACTAATTAAAAGACTTTAGTTTTCCTAGTATTTAGCCTTTTAAACTCAAAGCACACCTAGCGGTTCTACTTACAAGTTTGTGAACATGTTAAGCTCACAGCACACCCTAGCGGTCAATAGCTTGACTATTTAAAATTAACGAAAAAGATTTGTGATTTTGCTAAACAGACAGCGAAATCGGAGGTTCGCTTACTAAATACACCAATACACTTACATATGCCACACACCGCTTTCCCTTACGCTCTTTTTGTGATTGTATTGTGAAATTGGATTTTACCCCCCCCCCCCCCCCCCTGAGCGCATAGATGTTTACACATCAAAAATATTTTTTTCATAGCCAACGTTTTTATCAGGATCTAAACGTTTCTTACAAAAAAATTTTACAATCTTCACCATCTTTTCTGTAACTATTGCAAACAAAAACAAGTAAGAATATATTATATATTATATTATATAGACTATTTTATGTTCAACTAATTGGATGTAGAAGATAAATATTCCAAATTTGAGTAGCATTGTTATGAAAGGATTTAGAGAAAGGATCTTAGGTCCAACTTATATCATATAGAAAGTAAGCATAACCCAAAGTGGAGTGGAACTGTCATTAATTCTTCTTGCCTGCAGATATGAAAAAGTTCCTATCGGATGCTATATTTAGCAGATTTCCGAAAAAACCACACACTGAATAAAAAATTCGTACTTATATGTAAACAAACATAGCTCAGACCAACAAACACATATTTTTATTTTCATATCAATTATGTGTGTTTCTAAATTTTGTACGGTGCCCAACACAATCATGACTGTGTTTCGTTTTAATATTTCGTTAGCTACACGTACATTTTTCTATTACGTATTTTTTGTTTCGAACACCATACATACCATACCATACCATACAAATACGAGTGTAGCTTAACTTTAAGTTCGTTTTCTTGCACGTGTACTGCTAAAACAAAAAAACAGAGCATGTTTTCCAACATCTAAAAATTAAAACATTATCCACTCGCGATCGGAAAAATCTGAAACATCCCTATAATAACGACAACAATTGTTTCAACCACATTTGTTAAAAAAAATCTAAAATAATTCATTAGCAATCATGAATATCTGTGTGTTTTTAACTTAGGTAAATGTGTATTAGACACTCAAAAACATGCACACATTAAATCATCATCTCTCTGAAGTATAATAATCATTTGTACATATAAGTTTATACACATGAGTCCATATGTGCAGATGTATGTTAATAAGTACCTGTATACTATGGAAATGACAGAGACACTTATTTGCACATTTCTTTTAAATGTTGGCCATAAGAAATACAAACAAGTATGTGACAAGATAATAATGAAAACTTAAATAAAGTGTCTTTAGGACGTGTGTTTTTTTTTTTATAGAAGACACGATGAGACTCACATTAAGCCAATTTATCTTATGATCTTATAATATGATGTGGGAATCTGAAGATGTGGAAACACATTCGGTAGGTATAATTTATAGGCGGGCCACTTAACATTCAAATCGTAGAGTTCTGACAAACACACTTATATGAAATACTTAAGACAACAAATGACCGTAAAAACCTTGGTCATTAATAATGGTCAAGTAATAACCATAAGTAAAATGGAACAATAGGGTGACCTTTATATATATATATATTTTAATAGTATTTCTATGTTATTTTAGATTAAGCAGCCAATATACTTATGATAAAATTAATATACATAAGTACCTTGGGAGAGTCAAGATAATAGAGGCAACCATGGAAATAATATTCCATTACGTATCATTATAGGGCAAAGGAAATGCTGATGAGGATCGCACTTATGTTTATTTTGCAGCAATTAGCATGTGTTTACCTATGGTAAACAAGATACATGTACGAGTATGTCCAACAATATTTAAATATCGTTATATTTACGGCTTTGTCTTCAAGGTTTACTTGGAAGTACGTGGAAGTAAAAAGATATTAACATTTGAATAGCATTACCAGACATAAGTTACATTAAATAAAACTCGTATTAATATTTTACTATTTTATGCGAATTCTCCATGCAACAAATTGGCCATCAAATTGGTCAACACCGATTAATAATTTCCTACTTCTTTTGCTCCCTTTATTTTAACTCGTAGTGTCTGTTTGTCTGCTTGTCGACAAAACTTAACCGGTTTTATTTACCCTTTTCCCGTGATCCAATCGAGCTGAAGCTTTGCAGGCAGACTCCCGGCGACGATAAAAATGATCTGACACATTTGATTTTTGGCATAGATATTTTTCTTGGCATGTTTCATTTCCAATCAATCAATTATTTAATTACATGATGGTAAACTTAATTTACAAAGAAAGTCAGTATAATAGAGACTTGGTTTTTATGGGTTGATTTTTTAAAATTTTAAAACAGACTTGAAATAATATTTTTAAATAAAATTATTTTTGTTTACAAAAAAAAAAGTATTTTTTAACAAAAAATTACTTATTAAAGAAAACGTACTTATTTAAGAAAAGGTACTTTTTCAAAAATAACTACATTTTTAAGAAAAGGTACTTTTAAAATAAAAGGTACTTTTAAGAGAAAAGGTACTATTGAAAGAAAAGGTACTTTTTAAAGAAAAGTTACTCTTTAAAGAAAAGGTACTTTTTAAAGAAAGGATACTTATTTAACAAAAGGTACTTTTTCAAAAATAATTAATTTTTTAAGAAAAAAGGTACTTTTCAAAGAAAAGGTACTTTTAAGAGAAATGGTACTTTTAAGAGAGAAGGTGCTATTGAAAGAAAAGGTACTTTTAAATGAAAAGGTACTTTTTAAAGAAAATGTAGTTTTAAAAGAAAAGGTGCTTTTTAAAGAAAAGGTACTCTTTAAAGAAAAGGTACTTTTTAAAGAAAGGGTACTTATTTAACAAAAGGTACTTTTTCAAAATGAGTACTTTTTTAAGAAAAGGTACTTCTAAAAGAAAAGGTACTTTTATAAGAAAAGGTACTTTTAAAACAAAAGGTACTTTTAAAAGAAAAGGTACTTTTAAAAGAAAAGGTACTTCTAAATGAAAAGGTACTTTTATAAGAAAAGGTACTTTTAAAAGAAAAGGTACTTTTAAAAGAAAAGGTACTTTTAAAAGAAAAGGTACTTTTAAAAGAAAAGGTACTATTAAATGAAAAGGTACTTTTAAACGAAAATGTAGTTTTTTAAAAATATATTTTGTTAAGAAAATTTACTTTTTGAGGAAAAGGTACTTTTTTAAAATAAAATTATTTAAAAAAATTAGGTTTTGAAAGAAAATGTACATTTTGAAGAAAATATACACTTGAAGAAAATGTACTTTTTCAATAAAATTTACTTTTAAAAGAAAAGGTACTTTTAAAAGAAAATGTACTTTTAAAAGAAAAGGTACTTTTAAATGAAAATAGACTTTTAAAAGAAAATTTGCTTTTAACAGAAAATGTACTTTTTTATTAAAAGTCACCTTTTTAAGAAAATATATAAGCCGATAGCCTGAGTTGCTAGTGCTTTCACTTTAAGATTTAATATAATTTGAATTGTAATAAATATCAAATACATAAAATAAATAAATTATAAGAAAATGTACTTTTTTACAGAAAAGGTATTTTTTAAGAAAATATAGATTTTTAAAACACGATGGTTTTTTAAGAAAATATAATTTTTTAAGAAAAAGCAATTTTAGAAAAGGTTCTTTAAAGAAAATGTGCTTTTTAAAACAATCTTTTGCAAGAAAATTTATTAAAAAAGAAAATAGAATAAAAAAGGTACCTAAATAAGAATAGGTACTTTATTGAGCAAAAATTAATTTTTACAGAAGAGCTGCTTAATAAGAACACGTAGTTTATAAGAAGATGTACTTTTTATTAAAATCACTTTTTAATAAAATTTACTTTCTTACAGCAAATAAATTTTTTAAGATATGATACCTTTTAAGAAAATGGGTCCTTTTTGAAGAACACTACTTGAAGAAAAAGTACTTTTTTAAAAACTTATTTTGTTAAGAAAATTTACTTTTTGAAGAAAATGTACTTATTAACGAAAAGGTACTTATTTAATAAAAGGTACTTTTTTAAAAATAAGCACCTTTTTAAGAAAAGGTACTTCTAAAAGAAAAGGTACTTTTAAAACAAAAGTTGCTCTAAATTAAAAGTACTTTTAAAACAAAAGTTGCTCTAAATTAAAAGTACTTTTAAAGGAAACGGTACTTTTTAAACAAAAGGTACTTTTTAAAGAAAATGTACTTTTTAAAGAAAAGGTACTTTTTAAAGAAAATTTACTTTTTAAAGATAATGCACTTTTTTAAGAAAATATACTTTTTTTATTAAAATTCACTTTTTTAAGAAAATATACTTTTTGCAAGAAAATTTATTTAAAAAAAAAAAATAGAATAAAAAAGGTACCTAAATAAGAATAGGTACTTTATTAAGCAAAAATTAATTTTTACAGAAGAGCTGCTTAATAAGAACCCGTAGTTTATAATAAGATGTACTTTTTATTAAAATCACTTTTTAATAAAATTTACTTTCTTACAGCAAATAAATTTTTTAAGATATGATACCTTTTAAGAAAATGGGTCCTTTTTGAAGAACACTACTTGAAGAAAAAGTACTTTTTTAAAAACTTATTTTGTTAAGAAAGTTTACTTTTTGAAGAAAAGGTACTTATTAACGAAAAGGTACTTATTTAATAAAAGGTACTTTTTTAAAAATAAGCACCTTTTTAAGAAAAGGTACTTCTAAAAGAAAAGGTACTTTTAAAACAAAAGTTCCTCTAAATTAAAAGTGCTTTTAAAGGAAAAGTTACTTTTTAAAGAAAAGGTACTTTTTAAAGAAAAGGTACTTTTTAAAGAAAATTTACTTTTTAAAGAAAAGGTACTTTTTAAAGAAAATGTACTTTTTAAAGAAAATTTACTTTTTAAAGATAATGTACTTTTTTAAGAAAATATACTTTTTTTTAAAAAATTCACTTTTTTAAGAAAATATACTTTTATACAGAAAACGTATTTTTTAAGAAAATATACATTTTTAAAACACGATGGTTTTTAAAGAGAAGATTATTTTTTAAGAAAAGAAATTTTAGAAAAGGATATTTATACGAAAATATGCTCTTTAAGACAAGCTATTTTTGCAAGAAAATTTATTATTTCAGGAAAAAGAATCTAATAAAAAATTTACTTAAATGAGGATAGGTACTTTATTAAGCAAAAATAAATTTTTACAGAAGAGCTGCTTTATAAGAACCCGTACCGACTTTTAAAAGAAGAAGTACTTTTTAATAAAATTTACTTTTTACAGAAAATATACTTTTTAAGAAATGATACCTTTTTAGGAAAATGTATTTTTGAAGAAAAAATACTTTTTGAAGAAAAATTTCTTGTTTAAAAATATATTTTGTTAAGAAAATTTACTTTTTGAAGAAAAGGTACTTTTAAAAAAAAAAATATTTAAAAAAAATTAACTTTTGAAAGAAAGAGTACTTTAGTAAGAAAGGTACTTTTTTAAGAAGATTTTACTATATTTAAGATAAATAACTTTATAAAAAAAAGGTACTTTTATAAAAACAGCTAATTTTTTAAGAAAGAATTAAATTTTAAAGGAGGCGTACCTTTATAAAAAAGAGTTATTTTTAAAAGAAAAATTCCTTTTTTAATAAATTTCACTGTTTTAATAAAATGTCCTTTTTGATGTGTCTATGCGCCCAGTGGGGGTAAAATCTATTTCACAATATAAAAACAGCGTAAGGAAAATCGATGTGAGGTATATGTAAGTGTATTGGTGCAAAGATTATGATTTAAATTTATTTAGCTGATTCAACAACCAACAGAAAGCGAAATGAATGTATAGCAAATAACTGCAACCATCAAGTATAACAACCATAGCAGTTGCTTGATATACATAGATGGCGCTTACTGTTTGATTTTAATTGATGTGTAAATAGATGCTTAAACATCTCCCCAGTGATCCGGCTCATATAATTTTTTTTCTATATAAGAAAAGGTACTTTTTCAATAAAAGTAACTTTTTTAAAGAAATTTTCTTGTTTAACATGGACTCATTTCCAGCAAAGGTGATTTTTTAGCAAAGGTACTTTTTGAAGAAAAACTATTTTATAAAAAAAAAATTGATACTAAAAGAGGCCATTTTTTTAACAAAAGTCACTTTTTTAAAAAATAGTACGTTTTTAAGAAAAAGTTATTTTTTATGAAAGGTGCTTCTTTAAGAAATCGTTCTCTTTAAAAAAAAACACCTTTCAAAGAAAAAATAGTTTTTTTTTAACATTTGGTACCTTTTAAGAAACGATATTTTTTCAGAAAAAAAAATTTTTTAAGAAAGCGACTTTTTTAAGAAGATGTACTTTATACACAGATAAAAGTGAAAGTATGTATGTTTGTTTGTTTGTAGCTTATAGGAGGCTAATCAACTAGAGCACCGTTCCCACAATTTTCACAGAGTCTTACTGTGTATCTGGTAAGATCTCAAGGCCATAAATTTTTTCAATATTTTTAGTGGATGCGTCATCTACCATACAAAGGAAAATTTTAATATCATATATTTAGTACTATTACAGGGAGAGCTTTGTAAATTTGTGTGAGGTCACCTATTATTAATGTTAGTAGCCACGCCAAATATAGGCGATATTGGCTAAGTGGGCGTGGCACCTCCCATACAATGTTAGTATTCAATATAGTATATCGCGAGTATATGACAGAGACAGCTTTGCAAATTTGTCTGAGGTCAGATATTATTAATGTGAGTAGTGGACAAAAAATGGGAGTGATCGTTATATATGTCATAAGACTGGAGTACTATGAAAGGAAAAGCCTTGACACTTTATACGATTCCATCAGATATTAACGTAGAAAAAATCAGATATTAACGGATAAAAAATAGGCGTGATAGGATTAGCGGGCGCGGCATCTCCTACACAAAATATGAAGTATTATGAAAACGACAGTCTTGTAACTTTTGAGAAGTACATTAATCGCCAAATTCAAAAATCGTCAAAATCAAAAATCGCCACAACCGAAAATCACAAAAAATAAAAATCACCAAAACCGAAAATAGATAATATCGAGAATCGCATAAATCCAATATCGTCAAAATCAAAAATCGCCAAAATCAAAAATCATTAAAATATAAAATTGCAAATTGATATTCTAACTTCAAGGCCAGTCGTTCAGTGTTGCCGGATTTAACTTAGATATTCCTTGTGCTTCTCATGGGAAATTTTTCTCATGACATTTTTCGCAATGAATATTGTATATCAGCAAACATTAAAATAAAAAAACATGTTTTAATTGTACCATAAAAATTTCATTGAAAAATTGATTATGAACACATGCAGTCAATAATACTCGGTTAGTCGTAGCGAAGGCGACAGGGACAGGTTAAGAATATATAATTTATTAAGAAGAAATCGTACTTTTTTAAAAAAAGGTACTTTTTTACGAAAATGCACTTTTTAAAGAAAATATACCTTTCCAAGGAAAGTTATAACATTTAGAATATATACTTTTGTGAAAAAAGTACTTTTTTAAGAAAAATTAGCTTTTTAAGAAAATTTTGTTTTTAAAAACAGGCACTTATTAAAAAAAAGCCAACGTACTATTCTAAGAAAGGCTGGTATTTTAAATAAAGGTACTTTTCTGAGTAAAAATACTAAGAAAAAAAATTTAATTTTTAAGAAGCGGTAAAGTAATTTCAAAAGAATTACTCTTTTTAAGCAGGTACTTTTAGAAATTACTTTTTTTAACGCAAAAAGCTGCTTTTATAAGAAAATTTAATTTTTTAGGAAAACGTAATGTTTCGAGTATGTTTCAAGTACTTTTTTAAATACTTATACCTTTACAAGAGAGGTACTTTCTTAAGAAAACGGTATATTTTTAAGAGATATAATATACTTTTTTAAGAAAAAGCAAAAAAGGTACTATTTTTAGAAAAAGTACTTTATGAAGAGAGGGCTTAATAAAACAAAAGGTACTTTTTAAGAAAATTCACGATGCTAGTTATTATACCCTCCACTCCAGTGTGCAGAGGGTATATATAAGTTTGTCATTCCGTTTGTAATAATTAGAAAAAAATTTTGGACCCCATAAAATTTATATATTTGTGATCCTTATAACAACCGGAGTTGATATAGCGATGTCCGTCTGTCCGTCTCTCCGTTTGTCCGTCTGTCCGTCTGTGGAACTCACGATGACGGCATCAATCGGGCAGCTAGGGTCCTCGTTGGCATAAAAAATGATTCATTAACATCCTGAAAAGTTTGCTATTTAAAATCGTCCAAATCGGTCGATTAGGGCCCGAGATTTGAATGAAGAACTAAAAAAAGTCTTGAAAAAAAATAATTTTCTATGTTGTTCTTGTCACGATCACGCCCTCAATAGTGCAGCTACAATGATCATTTTAGTAAGAATGATTCAAAAAATTCATGGAAAGATTTCTACTTCAAAAATCATTAAAATCGGTGGAACAGGTCCAGGGAAATCTCTGAAAAAGTAAAAAAAAAACTAAAAACATGATATTTCTATATTATTCTTGTTGTTATTCTAAATGTTGCATTGTTTTCATAGCTGGACTTGTTGTTTTTGTGGTCGTTATGGTAATAGTATAACAAAAACAAACCCTTTGTACATTTTTTTTATCAACTCTGGTAGAAAAATTTAAAAGTTTCCATTGTTTTGGCATCACTAAAAAAATATGTTAGATCATTTCTGTCATTGCCACAAGCCTGCCTGCAAAACTTCAGATCGATTGGGTCACGGGAAAGTGGTTAAAATCGATCCAAAATTTTTTCGACAAGCAGACACGAGTTAATATAAAGGGAGTAAAAATTCACCAACATCTAAAGCAAATAATGCTAAAATACCTAGTTGTTAATAAAAAAAAACAATTGGGCCATTCACAATGGGTAATGTATCGTTGTATCTGTTGTATCGTGTATCACTTTACAATAGTGTAAAATTGTTGTTGGTAATTTTCACTGAAAAATCTGATACACGATCCAACTTCATTTGCTATGTTTAGTAAATGTTGTATATTGTATCATAACATATCAGTTCCAAGTGAATGCCAGTTTTTATGAAAAAGAAAAAACAAATACATAGAATTTTATCAGCATAAATAATTATAAAATAAAATATGGCAAATAATGCAAATAACGCAAATACATCGATAAGTTTATTTATATAAAAATTAATGTTTATATTTTTTTAGTATGTATTTTCTCTTTCAGTACCAACCAAAACATTTAACATTTTTTTTTTTATTATAAATTAAAATGCAAGAGGTACGTAACTAAAACTCCAGGGTATATCTCACGACCAAAAAGCAAACACTGACAAGTGTTTTCTCTTATACAAAATAGCAGAAGCGACGAAGCGATCTTTCCTCGTTGAATCGAAAATTACTAAAGAAAGCGTTTTACAATATGAAAATACAACTGAGTGTTCACAACAAATGATTGTATCGTGTATTTCAATACAACATACAATATACAACACCTGTTGTGAATTGCCCAAATGTAAATTTAGCAAAAAAATATATGTATTAATTTATTTAAAGAGAAAAACACAAAAATAACGTTTGATGTTGTATTTTTTGTGTGTAATATTTAAATATACATAATACAAATAATATACATATATTATATATATGTATGTATGTATGTATATTCATAGTAACTGCATGTTAGAAATAAATCGGTTATTTTATTTACATAAAATTCTGCAGTATTTTGTTGTGGGGAAAATACATTTCTTTTGTATTAACAGAGTGTCACTTCATTTTGCTCAGCGTGACTATGCCACAGTAGATGCCGGCATAATTTTTGTTTGTTCTAATTAGCTTTGCAAAATTTATTTATTTTTTCATAATTCTTTTACAAATATGAACATAAGTTTGGCATATTAACTTTTTGTTGTCTTTACAAAATAGAGTTACCGAGTTCGTCAATGAGTTTTTTGCTTACAAAACAGTTCTACATAGTTATATAGAATTATTATACTTCTTTACCTATAAAATATCTGATTGCGATTACATCTAATTATAATCAATTATAATAAAAAGTGAAAATAAAATTTCCAATTATAAATTAGAAAATATAAATTGAATTTCAGAAAATCATATCAAAACGTCGGAAATAATAATTTTAAATTTATAAATATGTTTACATTTAATTCAGGAGATATTAATAACTTTTCAGTACCGCGATTCAGTAACTTCTTTTAACGATAGTCGAATCGTAAAAAAAAAGAAAACTGCAAAATTATCAGTAAAATTTTTAAACGATATTCGCTATTGTTAAAGTCAGCTGTTGTTGTTATCTAAACGACAACCATTTTTGTGTTGTTTATTCAATCGATAAAAACTTAAATTTTTAGGTTGAAATGTCGTCATACATAAATAAAAATCATGAAATAGTGAAAATATTTTGCTTCTATTAAAAAACTTTTTTATATAAATAAAAAAATTAAATAGCATATTCAATTCATTATTTCATTTTCAAATAAATAAACAGAAATATTAGTAAAAAAAATAAAGATATTAAACATAAACATAAAATCATCCTGTCAAACACGAAGTAATTTGTTTTTTCTATTCTTTGTGTTTTTCGCTTATTTTGACAGAGATGCCACTCCTTTACAATTTAAATAAATAGAAAAACAGATTTGTCGATATTAATTTAAATTCAATGAATTTAAGAAAACCTCAAATGATATTTAAGAATTGCTAACATAAAAATTGTTACATAAGTGAACGTAATTTTATGAGAATGTTATTTTTATATATAAATTTTCACAATTTTTTTTGGATGAAAATTTGAAGTTTTTCAGAAAATAAAGATAACATTAAATTATGTTATTTAAAATGTTTGGGACTTTTCGTTTTTTGCGTTTTTCATCCCTAATTTGATTATTTATTATTATAAATTTATACTCTATGTTTTCAAAATATGGCAATATTTTAAAAAAAGTTGAGAGAGCTTTTTTTTTTGGTTATTATTTTGTTACTCCATCCGACCTATATGGCCACAATGAAGAAATATTTGGCCAGTTAAAAGAAGCTATACAGCCATCTCCAATTAGCACGATTTAATGCACATAGCCACTCTACACAAGCATTACCTTTGCAATGGAGGTTAGGGCGAGCTATTTAATTAGCAAAAACTAAATTAAACGAGAAGTTATGTCATATAACCGGAAACGCATGCATATAGGTATATAACCTAAATGCATGCCGATCAGCAACTACGATGACCAGAAAGCAAACACCGAAATAAATCCGAAATAATAGAAAAGACGAAAACCAACCCAATGAATTTTCTGAAATAATTTGGTATTAAGTTTAACAAATTGTTTACTTTTTCAAATATTTTGTTTACATTTATTATCAATACTCAAACCGAGGTGGAGGGTATCAAAGATTCGGCACAGCCGAATTTAACACTCTTACTTGTTATATTTATACTAATGCTGTTTTCTTTTCTGACAAAAAAGGTCGCCCTTCTTTTGCCCTTTTTTCGAAAAGTGTATATTTTTATATATTTAGAATTAAGAGCAAGCTTATCTTATACATCAATCGAAAGGTCTCTTTCAGGTCATAGTGTGAGAATATTTCCCCATTGTTCCCCTTTTTTGAATATTTTCACCCTATGACTTCTAAGAGGATAATAATACAATTTTTTTTTTGCATTTATGATTACGCTCCCCACCGCACCATGGCTTAGTGGAAAAAAAACCTAAATGCGAATGAAGAAAATGCATTTTGAATGACATTCGTGCACCTAATTCGTGATAGTTTTTCAATAATTCAGCAAAAATTTGTCTGTACTTTTCACTCTTATTCTTTCCAATAAAACTGTCAACGATGCTCTTGAAAGATTTCTAGGCTGCATATTCTTTCTCCAATAAATATTGTAAATAACTTCCTGATCTGAGGGCCAACAAATATGGCTTCTTTGATTTTAGAATACGAAAATTTTAGGAAAAACCACTAAATAATATTTAAATGCTACACCATCTTTGTCCAGAGCCTTGACAAAGTTCTTAAAAGGCCCAATTTTATGTGCAGCGGTGGAAGAAGAAAGTCATTTGGATCAATTAATGATTTATTTGAAATGTTTTGTTTTCCTGGTGAATACTCAGTTCTTTTTGGATACTCGGTCTGATGTAATGACGAAATGTAGCGCGACTATCCCATGACAAAGGAAACAACAATATTTTTTGAAACCTCTTTGCATACCAGTCAACAAACCAGTGACCTGAAACATTAATTTACAGTTATTTACGATGGTCTATAATATATACAAAGAAATTTAAATCACACACTTTAAGGTCACCACAGATCTTCCATTTATGATCGT
Organism: Cordilura impudica; assembly: GCA_963682025.1. NCBI lineage: Eukaryota > Metazoa > Arthropoda > Insecta > Diptera > Scathophagidae > Cordilura > Cordilura impudica. Next base: position 30,173,175 of record OY821521.1, read on the forward strand.
TGTATTTGAGTAATGTCAAAATTTCAGTCATTGATTCGTAATTGTTTTTTCATTGCCATTATGCAAAAGAAAAGGCTTTAAACTGTACCTGGAGCCATCAATAAATAATCGCCATTCCGTTTTGTCATATGGCTGGCTTTTTTTTTTAAATAAACCATCACCATCAGTACAATATAGACTATTTCTTTTCAAAATATGCAGCCAATTCCAAGCTCCTATCTCTATAGATTGTTACTTTTGTTCCAACTGCAAGATGTTTCCACTGCTGCATGGACGTTTAACTGTTTAAAAACTTTTGGTGGTTACCTGACTCTATCCAAAGTACTGGAATTGAAAAATCGAAATAGATCTTCTTGCCATTTGACCAATTGTATAAATCAGTTCTGCAACTATTGCAAAACATTGTCGGTATCCACGGTTTGTCCAAGTTTCTGACAGCAAAACCAATATAATAAATATGCATATTTTAATGATTCTGATATTGCGTATCCTTTTTTTTCAACCAAATATTCACCACATACAAAGCCAAATAGCTTGAATCAGTAATACGCGATTTCCCTGATATGTTTAAACGGTACTATTATGAAGATTTAGAATGAATGTGGGCTTCTGTCAAATTAATAATTGTGAAATTGTAGTATTGACTATTTTACAGTATTGCCAGCATGCGATAAAAAAAAATTAACGAGACGTGATAGTCCAATTTTTATGCCAGATTCGAATTCAGCGCACCCAGATTTAAAAAAAAAAATGCTTCGTTTCTTCAGCCAATTATTTTTTTTTTTAATTTGTAGACCAGTGTTATTAAAAAATTCCTTCAACCGATGGGAAAAAAGTAGTTGTTCTCAATGCATTTGTATTTTTTTTTTTTTTTTTATTAATCAACACTCAGGGGATGCCCCCTACAGATGCAGTGATCTCAGGAAAGATATAGATATTGGAAGGAGGAAGTAGTGTGTTCATTTTTTTTTTTTTTTTTTTTTTGCAGCGATAGACCAAAGCCTCTGGTGGGAATCGAACCCACGACCCCCGCATGGTAGGCGAGCACGCTACCTACTCACCTACCGGGGTATTTGGATTTTTCCCTAAAAATTCACTTGTATTTTGATAAAAACTAAATTTAAATATTTTCTTGTAGTTGACCACAAATAAAGCCCAACTACAACATTTGTTAACTTTAATGGAAGCCATTTTAGGCAATGATTGCGGTATTCATATATTCAACACGCAATTGTCTTCCAGCAATCCATTGGCTACTTCGTTCTTATTATTCTTCCACAAGTGCTCGAATCATAGCTATGCTAATCATTTTTATTTAATTTTTCTTTAAAATAATTTTATTTGCGTTTGTACACATACACAAAAAAATAGAAAATTAATTGTCAATACGCAAAACAGCTGGCATCGAAATTCGATGATGCCAATTATTCATTTCTTTGTTCAAGCGGAATTTGTATTTGGAGGATTTTTTTTCGAGAAAAATATTTTCCGTGAGAGAGAAATTCCTTGAAAATTTACGTAATTGAGCTGAATACATTTTATAAAAATGTTCATATTAATCTTAGTATAATAACCTCTTTCAAAATATTAGAAGAAATCTAAAGGAAATAATCTCAAAATATTAAAATATTAGAAGAAATCTAAAGGAAATAATCTCAAAATGAAACGAGTTTCCTGTAGAAAAATATATCGGGCTCTAATCTGTGCCGTTGAAGTTATTGTCGATTCTGTCTTCATTCATAAAAAACTAAATTGTTTTGATAAAAAATTGAGATTATGACCACATCCCAATGCTGTTATAACTTCTAAAGGTGCTATTACATGATGTGTTTTTTACATATGTACTGTCAAATTTTCCCACAACAAAATTTGTACACATCGTGTGATACATATGAAACATTGTTTATGTACAATACATGAGGAAAGTCACATGTACATTTTTCAATTAGAGCAGGTTCTATTTTTGTATGACAAACATATGAAAATACAACACTGCTTGTGGCGAAAGAAAAACAGAGTAAATTATAAAGATTAATATTGAAAGAAAAATAAATTGTTTAATATTAATTAACAATTAAAAAATATATAACTTTTTTTTAACAATAAATTTTTTTAAATTCACAAATTAAATCAGCTGTTGTTTACATTTAGAGGTTATGTCATACGGAAATACTTATGCACGTGTGATAGCAAAAATTTTGAGTCGTATGTAAAAGACAATTTTGACAGACATGAGGAATTTCATATGGATAAAAAAAAGTGACAGTACATATGTAAAAAACACATCGTGTAATAGCACCTTAAGCTGTTTCATCAAAATCAACAGGTATAAGTATGTTCCACGTTATCTTTTTTAGTTTACGGTCAGCAGTAATAAGACCCGATTAATTTTTTAATAACAATCGCTTAAATGTATGTCTAATCAGAAAGTTTTATTTATTGATTCTTCACTTTAAATCCCAACAACAAATGTGTGTATGCCAAAATTTAAAGAAATTACCGCAACTACTGAACTGGAAAAACAAAGGAATTTAATTTGAAATCAAATCTAAAAAACTTAAAATTCACTTTCAGCTGAATTTAATATGTATGTATGTTACTAACTTCAATGTTATTGTTTGTTCTTAAAATTAAATCGCTTTAAGGAATCAGTCAAAAACATACTTAAGCAAAGAAACACAAAAAATTATGATTGTTTTGGCCATAAAATAAATGACAAAAAAAAAAGTTGCTGTAAGTAAAAAGTTTTACATAAATAATTGTCACTTGCACTCTCATAACAGATGTCTGTTTGATACAAAAATATTTTGTATGCACATAACCCATGAGCTTATGGTATGAACGTACTAATTCATACACTTGAACAGGTACAAGGATGCTCATGAAAAATGTACCATTTTGCATGAGTAAGTTTAATATGAATGTGATTTAATTAACTCGTGTTTTTTTTTCTTTCTTAAATCTTTTTGTGGATTCTTGTGTAAAATTCTTTGTGAATTGTGGAAAAAATATACGTGAATGTTAGCAATACATACATATATTGATAGAAATATATTTTATTTAGATTAAAAAAAAAAAATTTAAAGTGACGACACTAGTATTAAAAAAATCAGTGATGTCAACTTCATTTTAGCTAAATAGAGTTACAGTGTTCTGAGACACTAAAGCCACCACTAATATTACTGAAAACATCAAGTTGATATGACAGAAAAAAATCCGAAACTTCCTTCGTTGTTTTCGAAAAATAGATAAAGTAGTTGTAAAAATTTTATTTCGTTACGAGAAACAATTAAGAGCGTTAAAATCGGCTATGCCGAATATTTCTTACCTTCCGCTTGGGTTTTACATCTATAATATTAATAGGCTAGGCGATTTCTTGTGACCGATGTTTTGTTCAAACGTTTTATCCAGATTTTGACCAAACGTTTTTTATTTGAAAAGTATTTCTTTTTAGCCGTTTTGCAGATTTACAGATTTTTTAATTTTTCCTTTATTTTGAGTAAATTGCATTTAAAGTTGCTACTAACATACATACATAAAATTATAAAATGCTATGTGTGTTTTATTAAATTTGTTAATGAGTTTGTTATCTTCATTTACAATAACAATAAACCATAAAAGTGTTTGTTTGTGAATTGGCTAAGTTGAAAAATAAATAAAGACGCCTAGAAATTGCACTCGATTTTCGAGTGCTGGGCTATACTAGTTTATATTAATATCTGGACTTATTGCAGTATTTATAACAAATATAAACAAAATATTTGGAAAAGTAAAATATTAATAAACTTAATACAAAATTATTACAGCGCACACACATAGAATTTTTAGCTTTTTTTTGAGATGACTCTATATTTTAGATGATATCTTAGCACAATGATGAAAAATAATACGATCGAAATAATGAAAAATAATACGATCCTAAGCTAATATAGGAAAATGTTTTTTTTTTTTATGAGCTTGATTACAACAGACGGACAGACGGACATCGCTATACATCATGGGATCGCAAATTAATATTTCGATGTATTAGAAACAGAATGACAGACTGATATATACACTGTGAGTAGTGGTACGTTACTTTCGTACAATTTGTATTTATATTATGGAATATTTAACAAAGATCAAAGAGTAAAAACGATTGTTTATTAACTGGTGTCGAAGCAAAAAATTAAGTATCGGCTGTGGATGCTATTTTAAATATTGCAAGCGATGTCGGTGTAGAATTACAGTCTGGATTCGTCGAAGGAAAATGATAAGCAAATGGTTGTTGTGAACTTCAATTCGAAGAAACCTAAAGATGTGAGTTTACGTCAATGATTTTTTGATTAGAGAAACTTTAAGTTTATTGAATTATGCAAAATCTTTAAAACGCATTGGTTATTGTGCTGTGTATGCATCTGGTGGAAGAATTTTTGTAAAGAGGAGCGAATTATCGATACCAAAAGTCATAGCCAATGAAGCAGAAGTGGATAAGTCAGGGATGGAATAGTTGATACAAATGAACTTTTTTTGATACTATTTGATGTTGAAAAATACGTTGGTACGCCCCCTACTAATTTCATACATTTTCAAAATTGACCGAATTTTAACAAATTTTTTACTTGCATTAATTTTTTCCCCCATTTTCTACTAATTGAAATATGGTAACTCGTTGAGAAACTCTTTTAAATTTAACCACACTGGCAACGTTTCATTCATTTATGTTGATGTATTGTCTAACGAATATCAGTTGACTTTTGTTTATTAAATTTGGTTTTTCCCAAAACAAATGTCAAACGCAATCAGCAAAGCAACATTTTTCTCCTATACATTTTATGTGAAAAGAAAATAACGCCGAACAGCTCGATGCTGCTTTAATTCTGATTAATCATTGTTTTTTCTTCTTTACGCAAAAAAATCGGAAGAGTTTGTTCTAAATAAAAGCTAAAAAGTCAGCAATTAACTGTGATTCAATAAATTAAATAGTTTTTAAGTTTTAATTGTCTTTACCTTAATCATGGAATATGATGAACCTGGGTGAGTTTTGTATTAGGGTGTAAAATAAATTAAACTTAATTTTGATTTTATTTTTCTTAGAACCAGCAAGGCAAACAAGCCATATTTAGTTCCATTTAGAGGTGATTGGGCAAAACAGTTTACATGGTTGAAAAAGGATGAAACCGGAAAAAAATGTACTGTTTGTAATTCTTATATTACTGGAGGCTTAACACATTTAAATCGTCATGACCTGAGCGAAAATCACAAAAATAAAGTTAATGCCGCCAAAACAACACCCAAAATTTTCAATTTCACAATGTACAATAACGGAATCTGCAAAAAAAAAAATAGAAATAATGCTGAGTGCTTTTGTTGCAGATCATAACCTTCCATTCACGGTACTCGATCACCTAAATTTTATTATACAGGAAGGAGTTCGTAATTCCCAGATAACTAAGAAATTTAACATTCTCAGAAAAAAAAACGTAAAGAACTTGTGACGAAAGATATACAAAAGTTTTGCAAAAACCATTACTTTTCGTTAGTTATCGATGAAAGTACTGATTGCAGTATTTCCAAAATCCATGCAATGGTAATACGAATTTTCGATGCAATATCTCGTGACCGTTTTTTGAGTTTGGTACAGATTGAAGACAGCACAGCTACTAGTGGAATCTTCAACACCACACTGCATGTATTAAAGGAAAATGACATACCCTTAAATAATATGGTTGGTATGACCACAGATACTTGTGCTGTAATGATGGGTTCTTCAAATGGAGTGCAATCAAAATTTAAAAATATTATTCCTTATTTATTTCCCTATGGATGCATATGTCACATTTTAAATTTGTTTTCATCAGCTGCCTCTAATTTTGGAATTCCTGAGGAATTTGATCAATTTATAAAATAAATAAATTTTCATTTTTGTAATAGTGTGAGCAGAAGAGAAGAATTCATAAAATTTCAGGAACACTTCGTAGCCGAAATACATATAATATTTAAATACGCTACAACAAGATGGCTTTCAAGACAAGAAGTAGTTAATCGAATTCTAGAATTCTATTTTGATAATTTTGATGCTGATTCCAAAAATGAGAGAATACAGTTTATAATGTTAGGATTTGCAAATCCAATATACAAAATGACATTTTTATTCCTTCAATATGTTCTTAAAATTGTTAATGTAGTGAATGTAGAAATGCAGTCAAAAGATGCTCGCATGCATATTTTTTTTGCCAAGATTGATATTTTTATATCGCCAAATTGCACGAAATTTTATTAAAAAGAGTTTTTTAGACAACTGTACAATTTCAAAATTAAACCTTAATGAGAATCATATTCCATTGAACGATATATTTTGTGGCACTGAAGTTGATTTATACATAATCGAAAATCAAATCAACAGTAGTGTTATAAATCAATTTAAACAACATCCAAAAAAGTTTCTATATTAAATTTGGTGAAGTTTTGAAGATAAAAGTAAATTTTGATGACGAGATCCTAAATTGGCTTAGTAAATTTTCACTCGAAAATGTTTTGTCAGGAAAAACCAATAGCATTGTGCCTTTTTTGATCAAAATGTTTCCCAATGAGAGCAAATATTTTGAGAATATTTACACACAATAAAGAGCATTGGCCGATTTGCATGAATTTAAACCATTAATAAAAGAAAATATGTGTGGTTTCTGGTCAAAAGTATCTGAAATTAAGAATGAATTAGATGAAAAGATGTTTCCTGATATTTCAAGAATTGTTGGTGGAATTTTGTCGATACCTCATTCCTCTGCAAATGTGGAGAGGATTTCTTCTTATCAAAACATTATAAAAAACAAAATAAAGAAAGAGGCTTCATGTTCCAATAGTATCAAATCTTGTTCAAACCAAAGACTTATTAAAATCAGCAAATGCTTGTTGTTGTAATTTTAAAATTTCTAACAACATGTTATTAAAAAATGTATAGAAAATATTTTAAATTGATTTAAAGTCGTTACAATATTTTTACTTTAAAGATGTTGGAATATTTTTTTTAAATATATTTCTCTTAAAAACATAATCTTTTGATCTCTAAAAAAATATTTGTGTTCCTTTTTATATATAATTTTATGTATATGTATATATTTTTACTTTACCTAATTTTTTTATTTTGTATTTTTAAAATACATTAATGAATTTTTATGTACCTGTTTTGTTTATAATTATTATTTTTGTTGTGTTTTAAATAAAATAAAAAAGGTCCAAGTGGGTGAAAAAAGTACAATTTAAATTCATTTTTGATACCAAAACGAAATTGCCATATTCCGTCCCTGGGATAAGTTGTTATTAGAGGCGTCACGTAATCGTAGATCACAATATGCTGCTGTTGATGAAGAGGATGTGTAGTTATCTCCTTAATTGAAGTATTTATAAACTTGTTACTATTTTTATAATTTTTGTCTTTACTATGATTAATAGTCAATATTTTTTAAGCTTAAAATCTTTTGAAAAATAATAAACAACATTTCTAGCTCTTTCTTTAGTATTATATCTATTAATACAAGAAGTATTTCGTCAATTGTAAAATTTAATAAATTTAAAGTTCTGTTACCAATGTTACCACGGCTACCTCATATAATTGCAATTCAGGAAACATGGTTCGATAAGAATTTAATTCAACTTTATAGTATCGCCGGATATAGTTCGGTACATTGTTGTGGATTTGATGGTTACGGAGGCACCACAATTTTCATTCGAGAACATCTGGATTACAAAATGGAAGCTTGTGAAAGCAGGAACTTTGTTGACTCAATTGTTCTAACATTGAATGATACCCAATATAACGCAAAACCAGTGAAAATTGTTTCATTCTATAGGTCACAAAAATGTGATTTATTATCTTATTTAGTTTTTCTGGAAAATCTGTTCAACTGTTATGGTCATCAGCCTTGCATTTTTGTTGGTGACTCCAACATTGATAGTTGCAATAATATTACGTCTGAAGCGCTTTTAAACGTGCTTGCAAGTTATGATTTTAATAATTGTCACACGCTCATTACGCGTCCTGTTAGTGTTTCCTCAATCGATCATGTCTATAATAACATTTTCAACGCTTTGTGTATTGAGTCAGTGGATGCAAGTTATCCGACCACAACCTTATCTCATGTGAAATCGATAACGAATGTCAGCCCAGACTTTGCACTCTGAGGAAGCGCTTATACACCAATTATGATCAGGCTAAAAATTATGCTCAAACCAATATTTCAAGTATAAGGGAATCCGGAGACCCGTCTATAGATACATCTGTGTTAATATCGTGTGTTAATGATGCTGTTGTTAATTCTACTTTTGAAAAGAACTACAGGAAATCAATAAAAGAAAGAATTACTCCGTTATTAATGGAAACTTACAGAACTTGATTTTTTATAAGAATAAACTATTGAAATTGAGAAGAAAAAGTCCAAATAATCCTGATATTGACAAAACTTTAAAAAGGATTTCAAATGTCATAAAGCGTGCGTATAAGGAGTCCATGAACAACTATTATATTGACAATTTAAGCGACATTCAACAAAATCCAAAAAAATGGAAATTTTTAAATGAAACTCTTGATAAAACTGGAAACAAGCCTATAATAGACATTTTAAAGATGAAAGCTAACCATAACCCAGGCGATTCCTGTAATTTATTAAGAACGTTGTGTCAACATTTTGAAAGATTTCGTTTTGAATATACTGCACACGGTGAAGTTCGAAATATTATTGGTAACTTATCATCATGTAAAAGTTCTAGGCATGATGATATAAACGCTAAAATTACACTGTGGAACAAATTCAGGTTAGCAAAAGTTAGGTCGATTCTGAAAGTGAGGGGTGAAAATTGATGCTAAATTAGAAGACCCGTAGCGCGGCGTTTGTTCATGTTAGTTCGAACTTTTTTTTTTATCGACCTTCGAACTTTGCAGTCAAATGCCGATTTTCAGCATATTGTTTATATGGTTTTTTGGCTATAACTCGTCGACTAATTAATATTTTTAAAATCTGTAAAAGCCAAATTATTGCTAGAGATCTGTGCAATAACCAAAATTTTTTTAAAAATTGATTTAGAAAATTTTTGTGGTGCTTATGAAGCAAAATGTTGTAAAAATAATTTTTGTTTCATGCTTTTTGAAAATATTTTCCACAAAACTAAGTCTTTTTTGCTTTCTGTTTGCTCTATAATATGCTTCTCAGTTTCTTCAATAAGTTTCATTTGAAAAGAAAACAATCATAATACAAAACTTGCGTTTTCCAGCTTAATATTAATTTACTTCTCATTTTTTATGTACCAATTTTGTTCAGTGTTGGTTTTGAAGAAACATTGAAAAAGAAATTATAAAAATATGGAGAAAAAATATATTTTTGAAATGTTAGTTATGAAAAGTTTTAAGTAAAAAAATTAAATAAATTAAATTAATGAGTTGCCGTTTAGCAGACGGCTGTGGATCAACATCACTGCTCTCTCTAATATCTTGGTCATCGTCATCATCATCAGAAAGGTCGATAATTTCGTCCAACAGATATTCTGGAATTTCATCTTTGTCTTCCCCTTCTTCCTCGTCTTCCTCTTCTTCTTCTTCTTCTTCTTCTTCAAATGTGTTTTTATACCACCAACTAATTTCAGCGAGTATTGCATCTGGAGATTTCTTTCCTCTGTACGTGAAACGAAAATAGTTTTCAATCGTTAACATGTTTAAATTGCGCACTCTGACAATGATATTAGAAAAATCTACGAATTCAAAATATGCACACTCTATAGTTACCTTATTTCAAATGGAAGCGCAGTTTGATGATAACGTTCGCCTTGCTCATCAGATTCAGTTGGCAACTGTGAGCGAGTTGATCAAGATGCTGATGCAAGAAATGAATTTTGTACGACATATTAACCCCAATTTCATCGAAAGCTGCCAACATGTTTGCAACAGATTGCCTGTAGTTGTCTTTGCGTTCTTTACTCAAAAGTCCTTTAATGACTGCTTTCAGTGCCAGCCATGCATTTAATTCTCGGTCTGTCAGAACTTGGTCAAAAACTTGACGACTCATTAGTTTCCATATGTCGGGACCATTAACAACCCCTTCCCTGAATTTTGGCGTTACTTAGTCTTGCCAAGCATAATGTGGAGCAACGGCAACAAAATTTTCATTTTAGGAACAAGACTTTCGTGTAGCCTATTGTCTTTAGGCCATTTCCGTCCAATGCGACTATTGCAGTTATGCTGTTTGTGTTTTTATCGATTGAATAAACAACACAAACATGGTTGTCGTTTAGATAACAACAGCTGACTTTAAGAATAGCGAATATCGTTTAAAAATTTTACTGATAATTTGCCTTTTCTTTTTTAACGATTCGACAATCGTTAAAAGAAGTTACTGAAAAGCTATTAATGTCTCCTGAATGCCAATATTTTTTTTTAATGTAAACATTTTTTAAATGTAAACATATTTGGTGTTTTTTTTGGAATTTCAATTTGTGTTTAACGAATAAAATTTATATATTAAAGATGCAATTGATGTCTTCTAAACTTAAAATTATTATTTCCGACGTTTCGATATGATTTTCTGACATTCAGTTAATATTTTCTAATTTATAATTGGAAATTTTAATTCCAGTTTTTAAAATTGATATTTTCTTAAATTTGAATGGAAAATTTAAAAAGTGCAATTTTGTATTTATGTGAATAATAATGCTTTAGTAATTATAAACAACTTTTAAAAATTAGATGTAATCGCAATCAGATATTTTGTAGGTAAAGCAGAATAATAATTCTATATAACTATGTAGAACTGTTTTGAAAGCAAAAAACTCATTGATGAACTCGGTAACTCTATTTTGTAAAGACAACAAAAAGTTAACATGCCAAACTTATGTTCATATTTGTAAAAGAATAATGAAAAAACGTATGAAATAAAAGACCAGCCCGTGTAAACTTTTAACATTGTTCTGTAAGATATCCAGTTGAAAATATTAACATTCATGTTAAAATAGAAATAACTATTGCAAAGCTAATTAGAACCAACAAAAATTGTGGCGCCATCTACTGTGGCATAGTCAGGCTGAGCAAAATGAAGTGACTCTGTTAATGGAAAAGAAATGTATTTTCCCCACAACAAAATAATGCATAATTTTATGTAAATAAAATAATATACCGATTTATTTCTAACATGCAGTTATTATGGATATACATATATAGAATATATGTATATTATTTGTATTATTTAATATGTGTATGTATGTATATGTAAATATTACACACAAAAAATACAACATCAAACGTTATTTTTGTGTTTTTCTCTTTAAATAAATTAATACATAAAAAATTTTTTTTCTAAATTTATATTGTTTTCTTTTTTTTAATAACAACTACGTATTTTAGCATTATTTGATTTAGATGCTGGTGAATTTTTACTCCTTTTATATTAACTCGTAGTGTCTGCTTGTCGAAAAAATTTTGGATCGATTATAACCCCTTTCCCATGACCCAATCGATCTGAAACTTTGCAGGCATGCTCGTGGCAACGACAGAAATGATCTAGTAAATTTTTTTAGTGATGCCAAAACAATGGAAACTTTTAAATTTTTCTACCAGAGTTGATAAAAAAATGTACAAAGGGTTAGTTTTTATTATATTATTATCACAACGACCAAAAAACAACAAGTCCAGCTATGACAACAATATAACATTTAGAATAACAACAAGAACACTATAGAAACATCATATTTTTCATTTCCTTTTTACTTTTTAAGAGATTTCCCTGAACCTCTTCCACCGATTTTAAGGATTTTTGAAAAAGAAATCTTCCCATGAATTTGGAGAATCATTCTCACTAAAAATGATCACCTTAGCTATCCTATTAAGGGCGTGATCGTGACAAGAACAACATAGAAAATTGTATTTTTTCAAGACTTTTTTTAGTTCTTAATTCAAATCTCGGGCCCTAATCGATCGATTTGGACGATTTTAAATAGCAAACTTTTCAGGATGTCAGTGAATCATTTTTTATGCCAGCGAGCGCCCTAGATGCTCGAGTGATGCCGCCATCGTGATTTCCACAGACGGACAGACGGACATCGCTATATCAACTCCGGTTGTTATAAGGATCACAAATATATATATTTTATGGGGTCCAAAATTTTTTTTCTAATTATTACAAACGGAATGACAAACATATATATACCCTCTGGACACTGGAGTGGAAGGTATAAAAAAAAAAAAAAAAAACATTCAAATTAAAATCGCGTAATTTGAATTATTGTTTAAGACTTATTTACACTATGCAATATTGAGTTTATAGTTTTTTATGAAATATTTAAAAAATTAAGTGTTATTTAATATGTTTGTCAATTTGTGAAATTGATCAGAAACATTGCCAGTTCATTTCACGTTTGCACAGAATAAATGTTTATTTATGAGATTACCACTGTAAAGTATTTAATGGATCGCTTAAAATGGTATTTTTACGTTTGAAATAGCCAGTGTGCGGCCATCTGTGTGATAAGACATGTTTTGTATACGTTTGCAAAATGTATCAACCGTTTTATTTTATTTTTTTTATTTCAACCCACAAACTAACGGTGGTAACATCTAATGAAATATGGTACATATACTTGGTTTAGTACTCGTATTTGAATCTACTTTTTTTCGTTGTCATATTCATATTCATTTTTTTTTTTTTGATGATTCATGGTCGTAGTTTGTTTTTGGTTTTTTTTTTATTTTCTTTTGTATATTTTATGTGCATATTTTCACCTGCAATGCATTATGAATTTTTATGTTGGTGTTTTAGATGTAGTCACATAAGCGAGCATACGAGTTGTAACATATTGTGCATGAATAAACGTTGACATTTATGATAGGCTATAACTCGGTAAAGTGGTACACATGTAGTAATGCTTCTAAATTTACTTTAGTTTGTTGAATGACAGGTGATGCTGCTGTACAATAGGTTAGTACTTATACAGGATGTTAGAAAATAAATATTTTTTCTTTTAATGGAGTTAATCCTCAAGTGCAGGCCTATAAGTTTTGATAATTTTTGATATTAAATAGATATAGAAACCGATGAAGTATTCCAAGTTAATTTTTTTTCTGAAGAGATATTAAAGCGATACCATTATTAAATTTTTAAACACTAAGTACGTTAGCTTATTTTTATACAAATTATAAACTAAGTTATATTTTCATTAAATACTGTATCACATTATACTGATCCTGTACTTTAATTATAAGACTCTTAGTCTTGTTGTGCAGGAAACCAAATAAATAAATAAATAAATAAATAAATAAATAAGTACGTTAAAGAAATCAATCATTAGTGATAATTGCAAGTGAAGGAACAATAATGCATTTTTCATAATAATTTTTTTATATCTCTTTTTCAATAGAAAAATTTTGGAAAATTGTGGTCAGTAAACAAAATTGGAAGGTTAGGTTATGATTGTCAAATAACTTTTTTTTTAGCAATTTATTTGAATTTTAACCATGGGATGTTTTTGAAGGAAGAGAGAGATATTTTTGTATTATATAAAATTTTATACGACATTTCGGGTAAATATCAGTGACTTACAAAATCAATCTAACATTTTGTCACACTCCCCAATGAATGACTTACTGATAAATTATAATGCATAATTACTAATTCATTTCATAAAATTGTCACTCATACGGTACTTTAATTTGGTTTCCCTAGCGTACCTTTTCTATTAAAAATAGTTCAAAAAGTGTTATTGCTTAACACAGAAAATTAAAATACAAGAGTAAATTTACCAAAAAAGATACTTCAAAAAAATAACTTTTAAAAAAAGTACATTTAAAAAGTACCTTTTTAAAAAAAGTAAATTTTTAAAAGGTTACCTTATCAAAAAAAGTATCTTTCTAAGAAAATTATCTTAAAAAAGTACTTTTTTTTAAAAAGAACCTTTATAAAAAAATATGGTTTAAAAAAGGACCTCTTCAAAAAATTCTGTCACTGAACTGCCACGCAAACAGGCGAGAACGGAATATGCCAAAGCATTAAGGTGCGAAAAGTTCCTTTACGATCAGCGTCTTCGTGCTAAAAAGTATTTCTGCTCCTAGGGAAAGTAAGAGTTCGTTTGTTAAAAGAGTAAAAAATAATGCAAGTTCTGCTATTCCAACTCTTCTAATGAATAACCAAAAATTGACTGACCCGGTTTATAAGCCTAACTTTTAGCTGAACTTTTTGCCCGAACTTGAAATGCTATCTTGTACTATGCCTAAAAAATTCTTCCGAGATCGTGCAGTTAAAAAGGTTCTTCGGGATCTCAAATTAAATAAGTCTCCGGAACGAATGGTACACCGGCATTGGTGCTAAAACAGTGCTTTTCAACACTAGCTAATCCATTGGCCAACATTTTCAGCCTTTCGTACCGTGCAGGAGTCTTTCCCTTTTGCTGGAAGGTTGACAATGTCGAACCAATCCCTTAAAATGGTGCGGCGTAAAACCCGTCCAATTGCAATAAAAAAAATAAACTGCTTATTAAAAAAATATTTTTTTTCATTTTCCTTCAAAAAAAGAACCTTCTTAGAAAAAAAAATATTTTAAAAAAGAAAATTTCTAAAAAGTACATTTTAAGAAAAGTACCTTTTTAAACAAAGTACGTTTTTAAAAAAGAAGCACGTCTTAAAAAAAGTACCCATAAGGATAAAAATTCTTAAAATAGAAGCTCTTTAAAAAAAATACAATTTTACAAAAAGTAGATTTAAAAAAAGTATCTTTTATATAAAAGTATATTTTTAAAAAGTAACTTTTCAAACATAATACTTTTCAAAAAGGCACCTTTAAAATAAAGGTACTTTTATATGAGAGTACCTTTCAAATAAAAGTATCTTTTATATAAAATTACATTTAAATAACAGTATATTTTATACGAAAGTACCTTTTAAATTAAAGTACCTTTTAAATAAAAGTACCTTTTAAATAAAAGTACCTTTTAAATAAAAGTACCTTTTAAATTAAAGTACCTTTTAAATAAAAGTACCTTTTAAATAAAAGTACCTTTTAAATAAAAGTACCTTTTATATAAAAGTACCTTTTAAATAAAAGTACCTTTTAAATAAAAGTACCTTTTAAATAAAAGTACCTTTTAAATAAAAGTACTTTTAAATAAAAGTACTTTTTAACAAAAGTACCTTTTAAATAAAAATACCTTTAAATAAAAGTATTTTAAATAAAAATACCTTTTAAATAAAAGTACTTTTTAAATAAAAGTACTTTTTAAATAAAAGTACTTTTAAATAAAAGTACTTTTTAAATAAAAGTACCTTTTTAAATAAAAGTACCTTTTAAATAAAAGTAACTTTTAAATAAAAGTACCTTTTAAATAAAAGTAGTTTTTAAATAAAAGTACCTTTTAAATAAAAGTTCCTTTTAAATAAAAGTAATTTTTAAATAAAAGTACCTTTTATTAAATAAAAGTTCCTTTTAAATAAAAGTACCTTTTCAATAAAAGTACCTTTTAAATAAAAGTACCTTTTAAATAAAAGTACCTTTTAAATAAAAGTACTTTTTAACAAAAGAACCTTTAAAATACAAGTACCCTTTAAACAAAAACATCTTTAAAAAGTACATTTTTAAAAAGTACCTTTTTAAAAAGTACATTTTTAAAAATTATACCTAAAAAAAACATATATAAAAAAGTAAATTTTTTAAACGTCACTTCTCATAAAATTGTCTGTCTATGAAAGAAGTTACTTTACATAGAAATAATCCTTTTTTAAGCATATCTTCTTAAAACATGAAAATTTCTAAAAACGTAACAATTCTCCGAAAGGTATTTTGAAAATTATATTTTAAAAAATTACATGTTAAAAAAAATAATTTTAAAAGGTACCAACCACTCATGGAGTGATTTAAAGCCCATTTTCTCTTGTCCGATCGATCTGAAACTTTGTCGATAGACTTGCTGTGAAAAAAGATTAGCTCTGACATAGTCACGTACAGTCACGCATAGTCGCGCACAGTCACGGAAAGATTACGATCTCACTTCCCCTCATCCGATCGATCTGAAACTTTGTTGTGGCCAAAAATTAATTTTATGATAGTCACACACAGTCACGGAGAGATTCAAAACTCATATGCATAAGGAAAGAAATAGCTTTAATAAAAACTTTGTTTTTATGGGTTAGATTATTTTAAATTACTTTTTTTGAAAAACCCCTTTTTAATAAAATACATTTTCTTAACAAACAAAAGTAGCTTTTGTTAAAAAAGCATTTTCATAATTTCCAAACGGAGGTTGCTAATTGTCAGTTAACTGTTGTAAGCAAATGTTCATAGTTAATAATTTTACTCACAACACTATTATTTTTCCATTAGTGCATATTTTTAGCAAAAAATATTAATTTGTATACAAAATAAAATTTTATAAAATAAAATTCATATGCTGAGCGGGATAGAACAAAACAAATTTAATCACTTTTATTATGGACTGAAAATTAAAATAAACTGAATTCTAGATTTACTATTTTTGGAGCAACAATAGTGTATGAAGAATTTTTCCTTCTAACTAAATATAACAAAAAAATATTAAAATTTAAGAACAAAAAACTTAAAATCTATCTCAAACAATATAGAGAAAAACGCCGAATTTTTTAATAAAACAATATTATTATTGAAAAACTTAAAATCGGTGACCGCTTATAATTTTTATCATAAAATTCACCAAATAAAAGTTAATTTTTATTTGAGTCCGATCTCAGGGGAGATGTGTAAACATCTAATAATTAAAGTTTTTTGATTCCTTTTTTTTTAATCACACAGAAAGCGTCATTTATGTATCACTTATAGCAAACAACTGCAAGGGCTCTGCTAACATAAAAAAAAATCATGTGAGTCCCATCACAGGGTAGATGTGTAAACACCTAGTAATTAAAGATGTTTTGTGGCATTTTTTTAAAATCAAACAGAAAGCGTCATCCATGTGTCAGCTGCAGGAGCTCTGCTAATATAAATATATTTATTATAATTTCAACTGGTTAATTTTTAATTTTTTATTTTTCGTTTTTCATTTTTCATTTTTTATTTTCCAATTTTTATTTTTAATTTTTTTTTTTCTAATTTTTTATTTTTCAATTTTCATTTTCATTTTTAATTTTTTATTTTTCATTTTCAATTTTTTATTTTTCATTTTTTGTTTTTCATTTTTTGTTTTTCATTATTAATTTTTCATTTTTTATTTTCATTTTTTATTTTTCATTTTTTAGTTTTCATTTTCAATTTTTAATTTTTTATTTTTCAATTTTCATTTCTCATTATCATTTTTATACCCTATACCACTATGTGGTTTGGGTATAATGACTTTGTGCTGCTGTTTGCAACAACCAAAAATATTTGACCTATACCCATCTTTAATTATACCGATCGAATCAGAATCAATATCTGATCCGATATGAACTTTTTCATATCTGCAGCCGAAAAAATTAATAAAAATCCCACTCAAATTTGGTTTATGCTTATTTTCTATATCCAGTTAGTTGGGCCTGAGAGATAGGGTCTCTAAGCGCATGGTATAGGGTATCGTATAGTCGGTCTAGACCGACTATAATTTTCTTACTTGTTTATTTTTCATTTGCCATTTTTCATTTTTGATTTTTCATTTTTAATTTTTCATATTTCAAAACGTTTTAATTACCCATACCCACCTGAAGAAATCTCAGCAGGTCCAGGGCGACTTCTATGCATTTGAGTGTCAATTTTTAAGAGTTTTTGGGAGCTTTTGAAGATTATTATGGCAATATGTGGTCAGGGTATAATGACTTTGTGCTGATGTTTGCAACTACCAAAAATATTTGACCTAAACCCATCTTTTATTATACCGATCACCCCAGAATCAATTTCTGAGTCGATATATCGATGTCCGTCCGTCCGTCCATCCGTCTGTTCATCTTTCCGCCTGTCCGTCTGTGTGTCCATGTGAACGTTGTACTCAAACTACAGTTCGCAAATATGAATATATTTTAATGAAATATATTGCAATAAGATCCAAATTATCATATATATCTCATTCCAGTTATGTTTATGTGTGTTTATTGCAGCCAAAAATAAACCCTATATGAAAATCCTTAGTCATAGCCCCCATATAAAGTTGCTTCCCGATCTTCACTTAAACCTATCAAAAACAAACATATTGCACAGATGTTTCTCAAATTTAATTTGGCAAAAAAAATTAATAACAATGCCACTCAAATTTGGTTAATGCTTATTTTCTAAACCGACTATAATTTTCTTCGAGTATACCTTGGATTTAGCATAACTCTTGGCGAGACATGCATCCGCAAACTATTTCGAAACCTCCACCACGTTTGACTTTTGGCGTTATGCATGCAGCCAACGCAGGTTCTCCAGCTGAGCGCCTCACTAAAACTCGTCTTTTGAAGCCGAACACTTCTATTCATCGGACCAGTTTTCATATCTTTTTACCCCCACTCTATGCTTTTTCTTTTATTTTGTGGGCGAAGAGTTTTTTCACGTCGATTCAGCCGTTTAAGCCATCCGTTTTGTTCTTACTCTGGGCCAACCGCTTCGATTTAATTATACCATTAATTATACCATTCGCAATTATACCATTTAACTTTTAGGCAAAATGTCTTTTTCTGTTTTGACATTTAAGATATCTTTTGCCACATTATTCAGATCTTCAATTTAGAAAATTAGGGGAAAATTAAATTACCCTACACAGATGATCTTCTACATCAAAAGTTAATTTTTAGGGGAATTTGGTTTTTTTTTTTTAATTCTAAATATTAATTGATATCTGTAAAAAAGATTTTGATAAAACTTTTTAATAACATTTTAGTAGTTCAAAACAATAATATTCTGAAGTTAAGTCCTTAATATTCTTGACTCCATCATGAAAATCAACAGATATTCTTGAAGTGCTAATAGTCGCGACGAAGCTCAAAATCGTGATTAAATATCGTAATTTAAATGTTTAAAAATAATTGCTACTCTAATGTAAAGCTTGTGCTATTTTATACCTTGATAGATGATTTATTTAAATTGCAATGATGTTTATAATGTTTTTGTCATTTTAGTTTTTTTTTTTTTTTGGTTTTCGTTTCTTTTTGTTTTTGTTTCTAGGCATGACAGTGTATGATTAATAGGAATACACGCACATCTGGTTTTCAAGGTAGTAAATATGAACAACCAAAAAATAAGAAAACCACTATTCTGTAAACATAAACATAAAACTGTAGATTTATTCAGAAAGTATAAGATGATCCATCATTTGTCAGAGTTTAAAAGTTCTATATAAACGTTAAGAATTCTTAAATTACAGAGTGGTATTTTCAAGGATCAAATACGAAATTTTTGGGACAAAGCATGAATAATAGGAGTTTTTCGCAATAAAAAAATAATGTTAAAGGAGGAATCTATTTAGAGGTTTCGAAGGTGTAAAAACAATTAACATGAAATTAAACTAAACAAAGATGGAGCCCTTGAGTTATTATGTCAAACCTAAGACAACGAAATTTTTCGTACGCTTCGGCTTGTCAACAGATTACAACATGAGAAGAGCGCGAATACAAAATAACAGAGGACTATACAAGTGTATTGTGCCGTAACGAAGAGAAAAAATTTTCTATCGGAACAATAATTTTAGGGAAGATATAAATTTTTCAGGAGTGGGACATTTTCATTATGATTTAATTATTTTTATTATTTTTTTATATCTAACTTTTCGAAAAATTTTCAATATTTATAACAAAATTGCTAAATTTTTAGAAAGATTTTAATTCATTTCTTTAATAGAACAAATATAATTTGTTTACTTTAAGAATATTGTGTATGCTCTGAAATCATTTTCTAATAGACGAAATACTATACTTTCAATATATAACGTTTATCTACTTATATAATATAGAGGTACTTAAATATTCCAATACCAATGCCAAAGGTTATTATGAAAAGTTTAACAGTAATACGTAAATAACTTGAAAATTAATTATATTATATTTCTTAGTGGAATAAAAGCATAACCAACATCGAATAACAATAAAAATTTTCAGTACGCTTGACAACATTATCCCTTGCAATTTCTAAAAATAAAACTACGATAAAAATAGCAGAGCCCTAAAAAAACCAAGTGTACGTTTGCGTTCCAAATATTTAATATTACCAACATTTTCTTTATGGCCGAATGAAGCCACCATGTGAACTAATAAAATAAAAATACGAAAAATTAATCCGTTCTGGTAGCTAATAAATGGATGTATCAATATATTAAGTTAATTGTATTTATAATCATGTAATAACTTAGCACAAGCTTTCTTTGTGAATATAATAAGCTAAGTATAAACTACTATTACAAATATGTACAATCAGATGCACACATACATATACTAAGGTATGTCTATATATATATATATTTTCGTAAAACATATTATATACATATATATCATTAAAAACAAAGCTAGTTTTTTATCTTCCAAACGTACACACAGGAACGTATGGTGTCTTTTATAGACAAAGTAAAAATAAATTTTATTTATTATTTTTTTAATAATAATATACGAAATAAATATCAAAAAGGCAAATAACGTATACTCTTAATTAAAAATTGTTTTAAAACAAACCCCGAGAGATAAAACACACTTTAATTGTGTTGTTTTAGATGTTTTATGAAATTTAAGTTAAGGTCATTTTCAGCATCAGCAAACATTGTAAAAATATACAAATACTATCAAAGGTTTTTATTTATAATATTTATGTACAATATTAATAAAATGTATTTTACTCTTCACAAAATAAAATATGCAATTATTATAAACCGTCTTATAGTGGTAAAAAAATAATTTATTTGACCTTATCACTTTTCCCGAAAAGTGCTTTTTAACTAGAGTTTTTTTTTAATAAAAATTTAGTTTTTTAATAAAAGGAACATTTTTAATTAAAACAATTTTTTGAGTAAAAAAGTTATTTTTAAATAAAAGCTACTTTTTAATTTAATTTAAATTTTTTAATAAACGGAAATTTTTAATGAAAAGTACTTTTTAATTAAAGGTATTTTTTTAATAAAAGTTAATTTTTTATTAAACGTAAGTTTTTTTAGTAAAATTTATCTTTTTAATAAAAAGTTATTTTTAATAATAAAAAGTACTGAAATGAGCTTTTTAATTAAAATCAAGTTTTAATAAGCAATAATTCTTTGATGAAAAGTAACTTTTAATGAAAGGTACTTTTTAAACAAAAAAGTACTCCGAAAGAGCTATTTTTTATTTTTTAATAAAAGGCATTTTTAAAAAGCACCGTTTTAATAAAAGGTACTTTTTTTACCAAAAAAAAATAATTTCTTAAAAAAAGTTACTTCTTTATTTAAAGTTATTTTTTTAATGAGAGGTACTTTTTTAATTAAAGGTATTTTTTAGTAAAAGGTACTTTTTTTAGTTAAAGGTACTTTTTAATAATAGGTATTTTTTTCATTAAAAGGAAGTTTTTTAATAAAATTTACATTTTTAATAAAAAGAAATTTTTTAATAATAAAAGATAATTTTTACTAAAACGTAATTTTTAATTAAAGCTAAGTTTTTCGTAAAGGGTACTTAATGAAATGAAATTTTTAAAGAGAAGGTACTTTTCAAATAAAAGCTATTTAAAGGTACTTTTAAAAAGCACTAATTTAATAAAAGGTACATTTTAAATAAAAAGTACTTTTTTAATAAAAGGTATTTTCTTAATCAAAGGTACTTTTTTTTACTAAAAGATAACTTTTTAATAAAAGATACTTTTTGAATAAAAGGTACAGATTTAATATAAGGGACTTTTTTAATAAAAGGTACTTTTTTATTAAAAGGACGTTTTTAATAAATGGAACCTTTTTAATTAAAAGTGGTTTTTTAATAAAAGGTACTGTTTCAATTAAAGGTACTTTTTTAATAATAGGTACTTTTTTATTGAAAGGAAGTTTTTTTCATAAAATGTATCTCTTTAATTAAAAGTTGTTTTTTTAATAATAAAAGGTAGTTTTTTCTAAGATGTACTTTTTAATTAAAATCAAGTTTTAATAAAGGTACTTCCTTGATGTAACTTTTAACGAAAGGTACTATTTAAACAAAAAAAAATACTTTTCGAAAAAAGCTATTTTTTATAAAGGCACTTTTAAAAAGCACCATTTTAAAAACGTACTTTTTTACCAAAAAAAAATTATTTTTTAATAAATGGTATTTTTGCAATAAAAGGTACTATTTTAATAATAGGTACTGTTTTAATTGAAGGCATTTTTTTTAAATAGTACTTTTTTGGTAAAAGGTACTTTTTTAATTAAAGGTACTTTTTTAATAAAAGGTACTTTTTATTAAAAGCAAAATTTTTAATAATAAAATTTATCTTTCTAATAAAATTTATTCTTACTTTTTATTAAAATGTACTTTTTAATGAAAAGTACTTTTTAATAGAAGGTACTTTTTTAGGTAAAAGGTACTTTTTTAATAAAAGGAATTTTTTTAATAGGAGGTGCTTTTTTAATAGAAGGTAGCTTTTTAATAAAAGATATTTCTTTGCAAGAAGGTGCTTTTTTTAATCAAAGGTAGTTTTTAGGTAAAAGGTACTTTTTTATTACAAGGTAGTTTTTTAAAAAGGGTACTTTTTCAGGCAAAAATTATTTTTTTTATTAGAGGAAGTTTGTTAATAAAACGTGCTTTTTTAATAAGAGATATTTTTTATTAAACGGTACTTTTTTAATAAAGGGTACTTTTTTAATAAAGGGTACTTTTTGTATAGAAGGTACTTTTTTAATAAAATATACTTTTTTAATATAAGGTACTTTTTTAATAGAAGGCACTTTTTTTGGAAAAGGTACTTTTTTTAATAAAAGGTACTTTTTTAGTAAAAGATACTTTTTAATTAAATTCACTTTTTTAATAAAAGGTACTTTTGTAATAAAAGGTACTTTTTAATAAAAGGTACTTTTTAATAAAAGGTACTTTTTAATAAAAGGTACTTTTTAATAAAAGGTACTTTTTAATAAGAGGTACTTTTTGATAAAAAGTACTTTTTTAATAAAAGGTACTTTTTTAATAGAAGGTACCTTTTTTTAATAAAATGTAAGTTTTTAATTAAAGGTACTTTTTTAAAAGGTAGTTTTTAATAAAAGGTAGTTTTTTAATACATGGTACTTTTTTAGGTAAAAGGTATTTTTGTTAATAAAAGGCGCTTTTTTAATAAAAGGAATTTTTATTAAACGGTACTTTTTTTAATAAAGGGTACTTTTTTATAGAAGGTTCTTCTTTAATGAAAGGTAATTTTTTAATAGAAGGTAGTTGTTTAATAAAAAGTACTTTTTAATAAAGGTTACTTTTTTAATAGAAGGTGCTTTCCTAATGAAAGGTACTTTTTAATAAGAGATAGTTTGTTATTAAAATGTACTTTTTAATGAGTTAGTTTGTTATTAAAAGGTACTTTTTAATAAAACGTATTTTTTTTACTAAACGGTACTTTTTTTTAATAAAGGCTACTTTTTTATAGAAGGTACTTTTTTTATTAATAGGTACTTTTTTTAATAAAAGGTGATATTTTTATAGAACGTACTTGTTTAGGTAAAAGGTACTTTTTTAACAAAAGGTACTTTTTTAATAAAAGAAACTTATTTAATAAGAGATATTTTTTGATAAAAAGTACTTTTTTAATAGAATGTACTTTTTTATGTAAAAGGTACTTTTTTAATAACAGGTAAATTTTTAATAAAAGGTACTTTTTTTAATAAAGGGTATTTTTTGATAAAAGGTACTTTTTTGATAAAACGCATTTTTTTAATAAGATTTACTTTTTTAATAGAAGGAACTTTTTTAGGTAAAAGGTACTTTTTTAATAAAAGGTACTTTTTAATAGAAACTATATTTTTATAAAAGGATCTTTTTTAATAGAAAGTACTTTTTTAGGTAAAAGGTACTTTTTTAATAAAAGGTACTTTTTTTAATAAAAGGCACTTTTTTAATAAAAGGTACTTTTGAATAAAAGGTACTTTTTTAATAAAAGGTACGATTTTAATAAAAGGTACTTTTTTAATAAAAGGTACTTTTTAATAAAAGGTAATTTAATAAAAGATACTTTTTTAACAAAAAGTACTTTTTTAATAAACGGTACTTTTCTAATAAAAGGTACTTTTTTAATAAAAGGTACTTTTTAATAAAAGGTACTTTTTTAATAAAAGATACTTTTTTAACAAAAGGTACTTTTTTAATAAACGGTACTTTTCTTATAAAAGGTACTTTTTTAATAAAAGGTACTTTTTAATAAAAGGTACTTTTTTAATAAAAGGTACTTTTTTAATAAAAGGTACTTTCTTAATAAAAGATACTTTCTTAATAAAAGGTACTTTTATAAGGTACTTGATATAAGGTACTTTTTTAAATAGAAGGTACTTTTTTAGGTAAAAGGTACTTTTTTAATAAACGGTACTTTTCTAATAAAAGGTACTTTTTTAATAAAAGGTACTTTTTAATAAAAGGTACTTTTTTAATAAAAGATACTTTTTTAATAAAAGCTACGTTTTTAATAAAAGGTATTTTTTATAAAAGGTACTTTTTAAATAAGAGGTACTTTTTTAATAAAAGGCACTTTTTAAATAAAAGGTACTTTTTTAATAAAATGTACTTTTTTAATAAAAGGTACTTTTTAATAGAAAGTACTTTTTTTAATAAATGGTACGTTTTTCATGGAAAAATTGTTTTTAATAATAGATATTTTTTGATAAAAGGTACTTTTTAATAGAAGGTACTTTTTAATAAAGGTTACTTTTTTAATAAAAATTACTTTTATAATGAAAGGTACTTTTTTAATAAAAGGTACTTTTTTAATAAAAGGTACTTTTCTAAAGAAGGGTCTTCTTTAATGAAAGGTACTTTTTTTAATAGAAGGTAGTTTTTTAATAAAATTTACTTTTTAATAAAGGTTACTTTTTTAATAAAAGGTGCTTTTATGTTAAAAGGTACTTTTTAATAAAACGTATTTTTTTATTAAACGGTACTTTTTTTAATAAAGGGTACTTTTTTAAAAAAGGTACTTTTTTATTAATAGCTACTTTTTTTAGTAAAAGGTGCTATTTTAATAGAAGGTACTTGTTTAGTTAAAAGGTACTTTTTTTTAACAAAAGGTACTTTTTTAATAAAAGATACTTATTTAATAAGAGATATTTTTTGATAAAAGGTACTTTTTTAATAGAATGTACTTTCTTATGTAAAAGATACTTTTTTAATAACAGGTAAATTTTTAATAAAAGTTACATTTTTTTAATAAAAGGTATTTTTTGATAAAAGGTACTTTTTTAATAAAAGGCATTTTTATAATAAATGAACTTTTTTAATGGAAGGAACCTTTTTAGGTAAAAGGTACTTTTTTAATAAAAGGTACTTTTTTAATAAAAGCTACTTTTTTAATAGCAACTAAGTTTTAATAAAGGGCACTTTTTTAACAGAAGGTATTTTTTAGGTAAAAGGTAGTTTTTTAATAAAAGTTCTTTTTTAATAAAAGGTGCTTTTTTTATAAAAGTTATTTTTGATAAAAGGTACTTTTTTCATAAGAGGTACTTTTTTAATAAAAGCCACTTTTTTAACAAAAGGTACTTTTTTAATAAAATGTACTTTGTTAATAAAAGGCACTTTTTAATAGAAGGTACTTTTTTTAATAAACGGTACGTTTTTCATGGAAAAATAGTTTTTAATAAACGATATTTTTTGATAAAAGGTACTTTTTAATAGAAGGTACTTTTTTAGGTAAAAAGTGCTTTTGTAGTAAAAGGTAAATTTTTAATATAAGGTACTTTTTTAATAAAAGGTATTTTTTGATAGAAGATACTTTTTTTAGGTAAAAGGTACTTTTTTAATAAGAGGTAAATTTTTAATAAAAGGTACTTTTTTAATAAAAGGTAAATTTTTAATAAAAGGTACTTTTTTAATAAAATGTACTTTTTTAATGAAAGGTATTTTTTTAATAAAAGGTACTTTTTTAATAAAAGGTACTTTTTTAATAAAAGGTACATTTTTAATAAAAGGTGTTTTTGATAGAAGGTGCTTTTTCAATAAAAGATATTTTTGTAATAAAAGGTACTTTTTTAATAGAAAGTACTTTTTTAGGTAAAATGTACTTTTTTAATAAGAGGTAAATTTTTAATAAAAGGTACTTTTTTAATAAAATGTACTTTTTTAATGAAAGGTATTTTTTTAATAAAAGGTACTTTTTTAATAAAAGGTACTTTTTTAATTAAAGGTACATTTTTAATAAAAGGTGTTTTTGATAGAAGGTACCTTTTCAATAAAAGATATTTTTGTAATAAAAGGTACTTTTTTAATAGAAATTACATTTTTAGGTAAAAGGTACTTTTTTAATAAGATTTGCATTTTTAATAAAAGGTACTTCTTTAATAAAAGGAAATTTTTGATAAAAGGTACTTTTTTAATAAAAGGCATTTTTTAATAGAAGGTACTTTTTGTTAATAAAATGTAAATTTTTAATAAAAAATATTTTTTAATAAAAGATACTATTTGATAAAATTTACTTTTCTTATGAAAGCTACTTTTTTATAAAAGAACTTTTTAATAAAAGGTACGTTTTAAACAAAAGTACTTTTTATAATAAGTACTTTTTTTTAAATACTGTTAAGAAAATAAGTTTGTTTTAATATATAAATTAAGATTGTTAAAAAAAAACCTAACGCTACTTTAAATGGCATCTACTAATATATATATTTTTTTGTGGGATTATTTTAGAATTTTCTACATAATTTATTTAATTAGATTTTATATGGCAATATTATTTAGTATAAAGTATTGGCAATATTGTTTTGTAAGCTATATTCCTTCTTTCTTTTTATTTCAAGCCATAAAAGAGTAAAATTTTGCTCAGAAGTTCCAGTATTCAAACTTATCTATAATATTAATAGGCTAGGCGATTTCTTGTTACTGATTTTTTGTTCTACCGTTTTATCCCGATTTTGACCAAACGTATATTATTTGGTGAACAGATTTACAGATTTTAAAATTTTTTCTTTTATTTTGATTAAATTCCATTTAAAGTTGATACTAACACATACATAAAATTATACAATGCTATGTGTGTGTTTATTAAATTTGTTAATGTGTTTGTAATAAAAATGAGTTTGTTTTTTTGTGTTGATTTATGAACTGCTTATAATCGATTAGCATACTTTTAGGGTCTTTATTTAATGAACACATACAATTTCCTAGAATTTGCACTCGAATTTCGAGGGCTGGAATCTGCTAGTTTTCATAAAACATTTAGTGAATTAAATAAATAAAGCATTTATTTCTTAAACATCATTTGTGTTTATCTTCTATTTGACGCTGAACTTCACTTTGTTACACACTAATGTATTCACAATTTGTAGTAACGACTTAAATTGATTTTATGCATTACTTATAACTTAATAGAGAAATCTAAATAACACAAGTTTTGACAAAAAAAAATCAGTTTATTTCAGAGGCCTCTAATTTATGAGGTTATCAAACATGAAAATGATTTAAAATTTTCTAAAAAGAATTTCTTATACCCTCTTAATTGATTAAAAGTATATACTTGAAAGTTCAATAGATGCAAATATTATATAGCATACTTTTAAGCGTATTTAATTTGTAAGGTGTTAATTACACTTTATTATTGTCTAAGGATGAATTGAAGTATGTAATAAAGAAAGGATGAATTGAAGTATGTAATAAAAGACCACGTCAAAAATTGGTCTAATACTAGAGTTACAAGCTTAATATGTTGATGCTTATCACTTTGACACGTAATTTATATTCTCAGATTTTAGTAATCCATTGTTAAGCAAATATAGGTAGGAGGTTTTATAGGAAGATTTGGCTTATGAAGATTTTGGTTTACACTGCTTTTGCATGGGGTAATGAGTTACGGGAATTTTGTAAAAAAAAAAATATGTTTTTAGTATCTTAGAGAAATTGTTGTCAAATTATATAAGGGCTAAGTAGTTCAAACCTGAAGCTAAGAAAACCAAAGAGACTTTTTGCCAGGATTTCCAAATCGAATAAAATATATAACTTTGTTTCAAAACTTATCATACACTACTTCACAATGTGTTGTAGTGTAAAAACACTTACAATTAAATAGACATATTTCATCAACTGTCAACTGCTGTTTTCAAAAAGAAATTTTATGCTTGTCGAGATAAATAATTGAGTGCTTTTTTTTTATAAAAATGTGATTAAAAATGATGATAAATAAATTAAAAATGCTTTTCATTATTGCTTGCATGCATCATAAGTATTACTGTAATATGTAAAAGAAAATGTCGAGTGCATTTACAATTTACTTAATTTGTTTCTTCTTTGTTTTATCGAGAGTAATGCAAATGAATATTGTTGGAAATTTTATTTCATCTGTGCTATAAAAGATTTCTAGTTGCGTTTATATATTTGTGTGTAAATTAACTATAAGAATTCAATTTCATTAGATTCATACAAGCAATTAAGAATATGTAACAAATTATGATATGGAGAAAACGGATGAAAGGGAAAAATTATTTAGCAGGTTGTTTTAATAGTGGAAAAAATAAATTGGTTTAGAAAGAATTTCTAGTTGCCTGATATTTGATTAGTGTTAATAATATTGCTATTGAATTTTTGAACTTTTTTATTTCTAGATAAACAAATAAGATAAAGCTCTTATTCAGAGCTTTTCGAAGAGAAGTATACTTTATTATAAAGTACCATTTAATCTGTAAAACATTTCCGGGGTCATTGTTTGGGAGTATGAGAAATTTTGAGTCAGGGTGAAAGGGTTTGGCGTACTCGGACATAACGTTTTTATGACTTTTTATATTTTTCCTAATCTTAATATATTTTTGCTTAGTTTTTCAGCTGAGGCTTAAATAAATAATTTTTTTTAATATATCCATGTAAAATATACACAATAAAATACTGACGTATGTTTGATTTAATATTAAAAATATTACTCATACGTATAGAACCTTCTACTCTACTAATATATAATAATCATACGCATTGAATATGTTATCTTATTCAAAACATTGATTATTTGCTGAAGAATGAAATGAGAAATTATCATCATTATGAGTTACTCGTATAGCTGAAAAACTGAGCAAACAAAAATGTATATAAGGAAAAAATATAAAAGATCATAAAAATATTTTGGCCCGAAAACGCCAACCGCTTTGAAATTTTGACTATACTACTAGTTTCATCATTTCTTACCCCCCACCAAATAATCACGAAAATTTTCTACAGTTTCATAACACACAATCACCATTTAAATGCATACAATTACAATTTTATTAGCTTAAAGAGATTAAGAGCATAACCATCTTGCTTATTCTCTGGTGAGCCGATGGCCTTAGCAGCTAGTGCTTAGTTAATATAATTTTGTAATAATTTATTATTACATAGTTATTAAACAAATAAATAAGTAAATTATTCTCTTACTCTCATCGGAAAACCATTCCTTGAAATTGTAAAGATGCTAAATTGCAAAAAAAAAAAAGATGCAAAAACGTATTGGAGTCAAAACTTAAATTAAACTATATATTAAAGCATTCAAATTTAAACTTTTTAATATCTTTATTACTTTTTGTTTTGATTCCTTGCAAACTCACTTTTTGAAGAAAACAAATTTTACATGTGCAGTCAAATAAGATTAGCTCTCAAATGATCTCTAACAATATTTACAATAAAATATTTTCAGTTAGGCTTGCACCATATATCAAGCTACTCTGAGAAAAAAACCGTAGGAGATAAAAATAAAAATTACTTATAAGCTTAAATATACAATGTTGCCTATAAGCAACATCGGGCATTAAAGGGTTAATAATAAAAAATATAACATTTTTAATTTAGGCAAAAAATAACAAAAACCTAATTGAAAACGAAACAAAAAAATCATGTGAGTCCGATCGCAGGGAAGATGTGTAAATATCTAGTAATTAAAGATTTTTTACAGCACTTTCTTAAAATCAAACAGAAAGCGTGTCACTTATTATTGTCATTAGTTATGTGAACCGGTTAATTTTTAATTTCTCGTTTTTTATTTTTTATTTTTCGTTTTTCATTTTTCGTTTTTCAATTTTAATTTTTAATTCTTATTTTAATTTTTAATTTTTATATTTCTTTTATTTTTAATTTTTTAATTTAAATTTTTCATTTTTTATTTTTAATTTTTCATTTTTATTTTTCATTTTAAATTTTTTTTCTTCATTTTTCATTTTCCAATTTTTTCAATTTTTATTTTTCAATTTTAGTTTTTTATTTTTCATTTTTTATATTTAAATTTTTATTCTTAATTTTTATTTTTCATTTTTCATTTTTTATTTTTCAGTATTCATTTTTAATTTTACGTTTTATTTTTCATTTTTTATTTTTCATGTTTCATTTTTTATTTTTAATTTTTTATTTCTAATTTTTTAGTTTTAATTTTTTATTTTTTATTTTTAATTTTTCCTTTTTATTTTTTTTTAATTTTTTATTTTTCATTTTTTATTTTTCATTTTTCATTTTTAATTTTTCATTTTTATTCTTAATTTTTTATTTTACATTCTTTTTTTCATTTTTCAATTTTCGTTTTTCATTTTTCATTTTTTATTTTTCATTTTTCGCTTTTCATTTTTCATTTTTCGTTTATCGTTTTTCATTTTTCAGTTTTTTTTCTTTCATTTTAATTTATTTTTCATTTCTTATTTCTCATTTTTCATTTTTTATTTTTCATTTTTTTATTTTTCATTTTTCATTATTCATTTTTAGTTTTTAGGTTTTCATTTCCCATTTTTAATTTTTCATTTTTATTTTTCATATTTCATTTTTGATTTTTCATTTCTCATTTTTCATTTTTCATTTTTCATTTTTCATTTTTAATTTTTTATTTTTCATTTTTAATTTTTCATTTTTCATATTTTATTTTTCATTTTTTATTTCTCATTTTTAATTTTTCATTTTTCATTTTTCATTTTTAATTTTTTATTTTTCATTTTTTATTTTTCATTTTTAATTTTCAAACAGGTTATCATAATATCATAATTTTTTCACCAATGCAATCACATTTTGTCTTACGACTCACATCCTACGCTCACATGTTACGCTTACATGTTACGCTATTTTTGAAATTTACCCCCCTGCGCGTATAGATGTTTACACATCAAAAATGTATGTTAAGATAAAACTTACGACTACGTGTTAACTATCAATTCATTGATATGTTCGTATTCAGACAATTGACATCTGAAATCATAATTATTGGTTAGTTTTAAAATGCTGTCTTCCACCATATCAATACAATTGATACAGTGTAGTCGTTGAGTAGAAAAAAATACCACGGAATCATTACAAATCATTTTCAAAAGTTTATATATGTGTAAACATTTATACGCGAAGGGGGGGGGAATTTCTATTTCACAATACAATCACAAAAACAGCGTAACATGCGAGACGTAATACAAAATCGGTGCGACTTATGATTGTATTAGTGAAAAAATTATGATATGTAATAACCTGTTTGAAAATGTAAAATAAAAAACTGAAAATGAAAAATAAAAAATGAAAGATGAAAAATAAAAAATTAAAAAAAATAAAAAATAAAAAATTAAAAATTAAAAATTAAAATTAAAAATGAAAAATGAAAAATAAAAAACGAGAAATGAAAAACTCTAATATTGCGTTTTTCATTTCTCATGAAAACGAAAAAATGAAAAATGAATAATTAAAAATGAAAAATAAAAAATGAAAAATAAAAAATTAAAAATTAAAAATTAAAAATTAAAAATTAAAAATGCAAAACATAAAAAATTAATAAAATGAAAAAAATGAAAATTAAAAATAAAAAATAAAATATTAAACATAATAAATTAAAGATGAAAAATGAAAAATAAAAAATGAAAAATGAAAAAAGGAAAAATGAAAAAGAAAAATGAAAAACGAAAAATGAAAAATAAAAAATGAAAAATAAAAAATTAAAAATAAACTTGAAAAATGAGAAATAAAAAATGAAAGCTAAAAAATGAGAAATGAAAAAAGAAAAATGAAAAATGAAAAATAAAAAATGAAAAATGAAGAAATGAAAAATCAAAAATGAGAAATGAAAAACGAAAAACGAAAAACGAAAAACGAAAAACGAAAAGTTAAAAATGAAAAATTAAAAACAAAAAATTAAAAATTAAAAATGAAGAAATGAAAAAAAAAATAAAAATTAAAATAAAAAATTAAAAATTTGAAATGAAAAATGGAAAACCGAATGAAAAATGAAAAATAAAAAATGAAAAATCAAAAATGAAAAATAATGAATGAAATATGAAAAACGAAAAATAAAAAACGAAAAATTAAAAATAAACCGTTTGAAATAATAAATAATAATAAATATTTATGTACTAGCCGAGCCCCTGCAGTTGATTTCTATAAGTGTTACATAGATGACGCTTTCTGTTTGATTTTAAAAAAGTGCCATAAAAAAATCTTTAATTACTAGATGTTTACACATCTCCTCTTCGATCGGACTCACATGATTTTTTTGGCTTATTTGAAGCTTTTTTTATGTGATAATTCGTAACATCATTTCATATTGGTGCTCCTCAAAACATTATAGACATAAAAATAGTTTTGAAAATTAAAGTTTTGTTGTCTCGACTTAGGGTAGACTTTCTATTAACAATCGAATACACAAGTTTTGTGACATTATTTAACTCGTTTATTACGTATGAAACATGTTGACTGAAATTGATTTTTGAATCGAGTAATACTCCAAGATTTAGATTTTCATTTAATATTCGTGTTATTGAAGCAGAGATCCCTTTGTGGTGTAATAAAAATTCTTACGCCCTCGACTAAAACACATTGCCTGTGTGTTTTATGTGTCATTTATCCCTAAGCTTACTGGAGACTGTTGGTAATATCTTCAGCAAGAATCGCATGGCCGAGAATCGTAGCGTCATCTAAAAATATAGACGACGAGCAGTCAACCAAAGTAGGCAAATAAGATGTAAATATGTTATACAAAATTGGTGACAAACAATGAAAATATACCTCTTATATAAATTTTGTAATATCTATTAGTCGAGAAGCTTTGAAAATTGAAGATCATTTTGAAAATGAGTCCATCATGCCCTACAGAGCCGAAGGCACATTTAATATCGATACCTATGGAATTCCCGTCATTAAAATTATATTTGATTTTAGATTCAATCCTAAGTAAAGGATGTGACATAATTTGTCCATTTCTAAATCCGAAATGTTGTGTTTAAAAAACATAATTTTTACAAGATTTAAAAAATTTTTCTTTTACCGCTTCTCCTAACATTTTATAATTGAGGATAATAAGCTAATTGGCCTATAATATAATGGGCAAGAAGATAATATGTTCATCTTATATATTGCAATAACCTTTTGCTTTCTTCCAGCCATCTGGAATATAACAAAATTTTAGACAATTATTAATAATATTAGTTGGAGTTTATAACCTTTTTATGGGAATGGCTTTTAATATTTTGTTGCTTGTTCTATCGATTCCAGGAGATTTTTTTTTTAGATATTTTTATCTTATTGGTTGACAGAAGTTTTTCTTTCCCTGAACAACGCAAGCATGGACTTTAAAAAAAAAACAACAAATAATAACATATAAAAAATACCGGTCAAAAAAGAAAAACAGAGAACTTTAAATTTAAATGGTGTTAGAAATTAAAGGTTGAAAAAGGGCAGCTGTATTAAAATGGCAGGCGTACCCAATATTCGATATAATAATGAATTTAAGCCGAATCTAACAATCTTACTTATTAATAAATGCTTTCACTAATTGTTACATATTTTCTCGTAACAGCTGTCCAGCTATACACAGGATTTCATGCAACCATCTATTCGTAATTAGTACACACATTTCCTTAGAAAACCTAAGTTGAAAAAGTAGTCGTAAATTGAAAGTGGATAAAAAAAAATTCCTCTTGTCCAATAATTAAACATCAAATTCAGATAAATTGTTAGACAAGTTTCACTTACATGAGACACTTTTTGTAAATATATATAATATTGGCTTTGTTAAAATATCAAATAGCAAAGCATAAGCAAGGTGAGAATATATAAACACAGAATGGCGGTTACTGTAGCTACCGCAAAACAACATTCACATGAAACATCGCTGTTTGTTTGCACATCTACTTAATGTTTGTATTATATTTGTATTGGTATTGTGGTCACAAAACGGTATTTAACATGTACAACAACAGTACACTAGATGTAATTAATTTCTACTGTTATGAGAATTAAGGCAACGTTACGACAACAACAACAACAAAAAAGAACAAAGTCGGAGACCGACCATAAGTCGTAATTAACACTTAATGAGTTGTATTATGTTTTTGTTAAAATACAATTAATTTTCAATTTGGTTTATTGAAATAAATAAATCACAACAGGATGATGAGCGTGCTATTTAATTGATTTTGTAAACTAAACCGCCAACGTTGTATGGCCACGAACAAAAGAAAAATATATATATTTTCTTAATAACCAATTGCAATTATAATATGAAAAGTAATAAATACTTTGTCATATAAAGATTATAATAATATTTCTCTACGAAATCCTATTTTGTATTAGAATAATTTCTCTTTCCGTTGCTAGTTGCATTTGAAAGACAGATTAACGCATGAGTGGTAATAATGAAAAATTTAATATTAATCATACGTCATTTGCATGCCCATACCAAATACCAGTCTTAGGCATAATTTACAAGGTGATTTTTTACGACATCATTTTTCTTAATTCTCTTTTGAAGCTGCTACTGAAAACCTTTTGCATTCATACGATGATTTTTAGTTGCAAATTCAGATATTTTTTTTTTTTTTTCAATTCAATTTAATTATTTGTTTACTGTATGTTTATGTATTTACACTGCTTCATTATATAATACAAAGAGTTCATGAACTAATATTTTGATGTGTAGACATCTATACGCGCAGGGGGTAAATTTCTATTTCACAATACAATCACAAAAACAATCACAAAAACATGTGAGCCGGAAGACAAAATCGATGTGACTTATGATTGTATTGGGGAAAAAATTATGATATGTAATAAAAATTAAAAATTAAAAATGTAAAATGAAAAATTAAAAATAAAAAAGGAAAAATAAAAAAAAAATTAAATGAAAAATAAAAAATGAAAAATGAAAAATAAAAAAAAGTTAAAAAAATAAAAAAAAAATGTAAGATAAAAAATAAAAACTTGAAAATATTAAATAAAAATTAAAAAATTAAAATGAAAAATTAAAAATAGAAAATAGAAAATGAAAGACGAAAAACTAAAAATGAAAAATAAAAAATTAAAAATCAAAAATGAAAAATAAAAAACTAAAAATTAAAAATAAAAACGAAAAATTAAAAATAAAAAATGAAGATTGAAAAATGAAAAATAAAAAATTAAAAATGAGAAATAAAAAAACCAGACAAATTAAGAAAGAAAAATAAAAATTTAAAAAAGAAAAATAAGAAATAAAGAATAAATAATTAATAATGAAAAATTAAAAATAAAAAATTAAAAAATTAAAAATGAGAAATAAAAAATTTGAAATGAGAAATAAAAAATGAAAAATAAAAAATTAAAAAAAAAAATAAAAATAAAAAATAAAAAATTAAAAATTAAAAATAAAAAAATAAAAATAACAAAATAAAAATGAGAAAAAAAAATTAAGAATGAAAAATGAAAAACAAAAAATTAAAAAAGAAAAATAAGAAATAAAAAATGGATAATGAAAAATGAAAAATAAAAAATGGAAAATTAAAAATGAAACATAAAAAATTAAAAATAAAAAATAAAAAATGAGCAATAAACAAGTAAGAAAATTATAGTCGGTCTAGACCGATTATACGATACCCTATACCATGCTTTTAGAAACTCTATCTCTTAGGCCCAACTAACTGGACAAAGAAAATAAGCAAAAACCAAATTTGAGTGGGATTTTTATTAATTTTTTTGGCTGCAGATATGAAAAAGTTCATATCGGATGGGGACTATATGGGGACTAGGTCCAAAAATGGATCTATCCTGATCATGTTTGGTAAAGTCTCTTGTATTTTGCAAAAATATATACAAACAAAATTTGAGAAGAATCAGTGCAATATTTTTGTTTTTTAATAGATTTAAGTGAAGATCGGAAAGCAGATCTATATGAGGCCAAAGGGATCATTTTTGGACTACTCATTAATGGATGTAATGAACGCATACAAACCCAATTTGAATAAGATCTATATGACAATTTGGATCTTATGGCAATTTATGTCGATTTCATAGGGGTAATTTGTATGGAGGCTACGTCTGAACATGAACCGATTCTCACCAATTTCAATGGCGTTCATCCCATGGCCGACAAAAGCTTATATACCAAATTTCATCAAAATATATTCATATTTGCGACCTGCAGTTTGATTACAAGGTTTACATGGACACACAGACGGACGGACGGACGGACGGACATTGTTAAATCAACTCAGAAAGTGATTCTGATTCAATCGGTATAATTAAATATGGGTCCAGGTCAAATATTTTTGGTTGTTACAAACAGCAGCACAAAGTCATTATACCCAAACCACATAGTGGTATAGGGTATAAAAATAAAAAATGAAGAATGAAAAATGAAAAACAAAAAATTAAAAAAGAAAAATAAGAAATAAAAAATGGATAATGAAAAATGAAAAATGAAAAATAAAAAATGGAATATTAAAAATGAAACATAAAAAATTAAAAATGAGAACTAAAAAACCAGAAAAATTAAGAAAGAAAAATAAAAATTTAAAAAAGAAAAATAAGAAATAAAGAATAAAAAATTAATAATGCAAAATGAAAAATAAAAAATTAAAAATTAAAAATGAGAAATGAGAAATAAAAAATTTTAAATGAGAAATAAA
Source organism: Cordilura impudica (assembly GCA_963682025.1). Classification (NCBI taxonomy): domain Eukaryota; kingdom Metazoa; phylum Arthropoda; class Insecta; order Diptera; family Scathophagidae; genus Cordilura; species Cordilura impudica. Next base: position 30,210,042 of record OY821521.1, read on the forward strand.
AAATGAAAAATAAAAAATTAAAAATAAAAATAAAAATAAAAATAAAATTAAAAATAAAAAATAAAAAATAAAAAATAAAAAATAAAAAATAAAAATAAAAATAAAAATAAAAATAAAAAATAAAAAATGAAGAATAAAAAATTAAAAATAAAAATAAAAATAAAAATAAAAATAAAAAATAAAAATAAAAAATTAAAAATTAAAAATAAAAAATAAAAATAACAAAATAAAAATGAAAAATAAAAAATGAAGAATGAAAAATGAAAAACAAAAAATTAAAAAAGAAAAATAAGAAATAAAAAATGGATAATGGAAAATTAAAAATGGAAAATTAAAAATGAAACATAAAAAATTAAAAATAAAAAATAAAAAATGAGCAATAAAAAATAAAACATAAAAAAAATAAAAAAAGTTTAAAGTAAAAAATGAAATATAAAAAATTAAAAATGAAAAATAAAAAAAAAAAATTAAAAATACAAAAGAAAAATGAAAATGAGAAATAAAAATGAAAAATAGAAAATGAAAAACGAAAAATTAAAAATGAAACATAAAAAATTAAAAATATAAATGGAAAATAAAAAATGAAAAATAAGAAATTTAAAGTCAAAAATGAAAAATGAAAAATAAAATATTAAAAATAAAAAAGAAAAATGAAAAATGGAAAGTGAAAAAAGAAAAATTAGAAAAGAAAAATAAAAAAGAAAAATTAAAAATGAAAAAAAAAATTAAAAATGAAAAATTAAAAAATTAACAATTAAAAACGAAAAATTAAATATAAAAAACGAAAAATAAAAATGAAAAATAAAAAAGGAAGTGTATTATAGAGTGTACGTAGGGCTTTTTTTGGTCAATTTTATTAAATGTAAAATAAAAATTGTTTATTTCATTATTTCCCGACGTTTCGTTGAGTTTTTGTCAACATCTTCATCTTTTAACTTATAACATTAATAAAAAATTATTGGTGTATTTTGACATCACAAATTGATTGGTTTTAAAACACAGTATATATAAATAAACAAATAAGTAAACTATTGAAAAACTAAAACATTTATATCACAGAATTTAACTTTAGTATCACAGTGCAAATGAATATATGAAGTTTTTTTTTTTTTTTTTTTTAAGAAATAAAAAATGAATAATGAAAAATAAAAAATAAAAAATGGAAAATCAAAAGTGAAACGTAAAATATTAAAAATAAAAATGGAAAATGAAAAATAAAAAATAAAAATGAGTAACAGAAAATGAAAAATAAAAAATTAAAACTAAAAATGAAAAATAAAAATAAAAAATTTAAAATGAAAAAGAACAAATGAAAAAAAATATATTCATATTTGCAACCTGCAGTTTGATTAGAAGCTTTACATGGACACACAGACGGACGGAAGGACGGACATTGTTAAATCAACTCAGAAAGTGATTCTGATTCGATCGGTATAATTAAAGATGGGTCTAGGTCAAATATTTTTGGTTGTTACAAACAGCAGCACAAAGTCATTATACCCAAACCACATAGTGGTATAGGGTATAAAAATAAAAAATGAAGAATGAAAAATGAAAAACAAAAAATTAAAAAAGAAAAATAAGAAATAAAAAATGGATAATGAAAAATGAAAAATGAAAAATAAAAAATGGAATATTAAAAATGAAACATAAAAAATTAAAAATGAGAACTAAAAAACCAGAAAAATTAAGAAAGAAAAATAAAAATTTAAAAAAGAAAAATAAGAAATAAAGAATAAAAAATTAATAATGCAAAATGAAAAATAAAAAATTAAAAATTAAAAATGAGAAATGAGAAATAAAAAATTTTAAATGAGAAATAAAAAATGAAAAATAAGAAATGAAAAATAAAAAATTAAAAATAAAAATAAAAATAAAAATAAAATTAAAAATAAAAAATAAAAAATAAAAAATAAAAAATAAAAATAAAAATAAAAAATAAAAAATGAAGAATAAAAAATTAAAAATAAAAATAAAAATAAAAAATAAAAATAAAAAATTAAAAATTAAAAATAAAAAATAAAAATAACAAAATAAAAATGAAAAATAAAAAATGAAGAATGAAAAATGAAAAACAAAAAATTAAAAAAGAAAAATAAGAAATAAAAAATGGATAATGGAAAATTAAAAATGGAAAATTAAAAATGAAACATAAAAAATTAAAAATAAAAAATAAAAAATGAGCAATAAAAAATAAAACATAAAAAAAATAAAAAAAGTTTAAAGTAAAAAATGAAATATAAAAAATTAAAAATGAAAAATAAAAAAAAAAATTAAAAATACAAAAGAAAAATGAAAATGAGAAATAAAAATGAAAAATAGAAAATGAAAAACGAAAAATTAAAAATGAAACATAAAAAATTAAAAATATAAATGGAAAATAAAAAATGAAAAATAAGAAATTTAAAGTCAAAAATGAAAAATGAAAAATAAAATATTAAAAATAAAAAAGAAAAATGAAAAATGGAAAGTGAAAAAAGAAAAATTAGAAAAGAAAAATAAAAAAGAAAAATTAAAAATGAAAAAAAAAATTAAAAATGAAAAATTAAAAAAATAACAATTAAAAACGAAAAATTAAATATAAAAAACGAAAAATAAAAATGAAAAATAAAAAAGGAAGTGTATTATAGAGTGTACGTAGGGCTTTTTTTGGTCAATTTTATTAAATGTAAAATAAAAATTGTTTATTTCATTATTTCCCGACGTTTCGTTGAGTTTTTGTCAACATCTTCATCTTTTAACTTATAACATTAATAAAAAATTATTGCTGTATTTTGACATCACAAATTGATTGGTTTTAAAACACAGTATATATAAATAAACAAATAAGTAAACTATTGAAAAACTAAAACATTTATATCACAGAATTTAACTTTAGTATCACAGTGCAAATGAATATATGAAGTTTTTTTTTTTTTTTTTTTTTAAGAAATAAAAAATGAATAATGAAAAATAAAAAATAAAAAATGGAAAATCAAAAGTGAAACGTAAAATATTGAAAATAAAAATGGAAAATGAAAAATAAAAAATAAAAATGAGTAACAGAAAATGAAAAATAAAAAATTAAAACTAAAAATGAAAAATAAAAATAAAAAATTTTAAATGAAAAAGAACAAATGAAAATGAAAAATAAAAAATAAAAAATTAAAAATAAAAAAAAATTAAAATGAAAAATAAAAAATGAAAAATAGAAAATAGAAAATAGAAAATAGAAAATAGAAAATAGAAAATGAAAAACGAAAAATTAAAAATGAAACATAAAAAATTAAAATAAAAATTAAAAATGACAAATATAAAAAATAAAAAATGAGTAATAAAATGTGAAAAATAAAAAATGAGTAATAAAAGATGAAAAATAAAAAATTAGAAGTAAAAAATGAAAAATAAAAAATAAAAAATTTAAAATGAGAAAAAATTAAAATGAAAAACAAAAAATGGAAAATAGAAAATGAAAAACGAAAAGTTAAAAAGAAAAATAAAAAATTAAAAAAAAAAATTTTAAAAATGAAAAATTTAAAAAAAAATGAAAAATTAAAAATTAAAAACGAAAAATTAAAAATAAAAAACGAAAAATTAAAAATTAAAAATTAACCGGTTGAAGTAATAAATAATAATAAATATGTTTATACTAGCAGAGCCCCTGCAGTTGATTGCTATAAATCATGCATAGATAACGCTTTCTGTTTGATTTTAAAAAAGTGTGATAAAGAAAACTAGATGTTTACACATGTCCCCTGTGATCGGACTCACATGATTTTTTTTCTATTTAATAATTTATCATAATTTCTAAAACTATATACAAAAATTTATTTAGTATATAAATTTTTAAGAGTAGAATATTTAGAATATATAAACAAATAATAGAACGTATCAATATTTAAAAGTTTGAAGGTGAAACCTATTCTGTTTAAAAAAAATTATGCATAAATATTAAATAAAAAATCATGCGAGTCCGATCGCAGGAGAGATGTGTAAACATCTAGTAACTAAAGATTTATTTATATTGCTTTCTTAAAATCAAACAGAAAGCGTATCACTTATAGCAATCAACTGCAGGGGCACTGTAAATATAAACATATTTATAATTATTTATTATTTTAACCGCTTAATTTTTAATTTTTATTTTTTTATTTGTTATTTTTAATTTTTCGTTTTTCATTTTTCGTTTTTCGTTTTTCATTTTTAATTTTTTTTTTTTTTTAATTTTTCATTTTTATACCCTATACCACTATGTGGTTTGGGTATAATGACTTTGTGCTGCTGTTTGTAACTACCAAAAATATTTGACCTAGACCCATCTTTAATTATACCGATCGAATCAGAATCACTATCTGATTCGATTTAACGATGTCCGTCCGTCCGTCCGTCCGTCCGTCCGTCCGTCCGTCCGTCTGTGTGTCCATGTAAAGCTTGTAATCAAACTGCAGGTCGCAAATATGAATATATTTTGATGAAATTTGGTATATAAGCTTTTGTCGGCCATAGGATGAACGCTATTGAAATTGGTGAGAATCGGTCCATGTTCAGACCTAGCCCCCATACAAATGACCCCTATGAAATCGACTTAAATTGCCATAAGATCCAAATTATCATATGAATCTTAGTCAAATTGGGTTTGTATGTGTTTATTACATCCACTAATCAGTAGTCCAAAAATGATCCCTATGGACCAAGTCTTAGTCATAGGCCCCATATAGAGCTGATTCCCGATCTTCACTTAAATCTATCAAAAAACAAAAATATTGCACTGATTCTACTCAAATTTTGTTTGTATATATTTTTGCAAAATACAAGAGACCTTACCAAACATGGTCAGGATCGGTCCATTTTTGGGCCTAGTCCCCATATAGATATAGCATCCGATATGAACTTTTTCATATCTGCAGACAAAAAAATTTATAAAAATCCCACTCAAATTTGGTTTATGCTTATTTTTTATGTCCAGTTAGTTGGGCCTATAGGGTAGGGTCTCTACACGCATGGTATAGGGTATCCTATAGTCGGTCTAGACCGACTATAATTTTCTTACTTGTTTATTTTTAATTTTTCATTTTTTAATTTTAATTTTTCATTTTTTATTTTTCATTTTTTATTTTTCATTTTTCATTTTTACTTT